>CM020181.1:30644765-30789872 GCA_009805545.1 Oryza longistaminata
GGGGGGCGGTGGGCGCGGTGGGGAAGGAGAGGCGGACGGAGGCGAGCTCCGGCGAGGAGAAGTAGGGGGCGACCTGTGCGCGGCTCTCCTCGCCGGTCTGGCCTGAGCCGTGCAGCCACAGGACGTGGCCGCCCGGCGGCGCCATGCTCTCTCCCGCGATCGATCGCCGATGACTCTTTTTCGTGTCGTTGGGGCGATGAGACGCGGGACGGCGGAGGGTGGCGGTGAGGTCGAGGGTGAGATCACACCTTCGGCGTGCGCCGCCGTCCGCGGCCTGCCGTGCCGTGTGACGTCGGAATTGTCGCCTCTGCCGATGGCGACCGGCGGGCGGGTGAACGGATGGAGGAGGAGGAGCGCGGGTAGGCCAGGCCGTCCGTCGCCGTTCGTCCACTCGTGCGGGCCGTGGGCCTACTCTCAATTGGACTTCCATTTGGGCTTTGCCGAACAGTCCAAGTAAAACTGCTTTAACTTTGACCAAGTTTGTAAAAAAATAGTAGCATTTTTAACCCAAAACAAATTTATTATGAAAATATATTCAATTATTGATTTGATAAAACTAATTTAGTATTATAAATATTGCTATATTTGTTTATAAACTTAGTCAAACTTGAAACAGTTTGATCTTATAACATGAAAAGCAAATTGTGGCAACAAAACTTTTTTTTTATCGAACACATAGGAGATCTGCATATCATCATTTTATTATGCAAGGAATAAAAGGTCGGACTCACAGGAGCAAAATATGCGCGCACCCACACAAACACACCCGAAAACACCCCCTACTAGGGCACAAGAGCTATTGCGCCAACAAAACTACTCCTGCGGTCCTGCCTGGTTTATGTTAAGATGGAAAAGAAGAGTGAAAAGGTACAGCTGAAATTACTGAACCTCCAATCATAACTTGTACAAGCTGTAAGTAATCAGGCCTAAGTGATGAAAAGGAACAGAAGGGGGACTACATCTCTTTGAAATAAAACAACAACAATCTATTTGCCGAAAACTATCAACTTTATTTGTAATAACACACTCGTCCATATCCATGGACTAACGTTTGTGCTGAACTTCCATTATTCAGCTCATAAACTAAGAAGCCCGGAAGCTGGTGGAAGGCTTAGCCAAGTAGTGAAAAAAAACATCGGTCTTGCAGAGCGCACACACTTTTCATGATCCAAAGTACTAAAAGCACAAATAACCGGCCAATTCTGCTTTGTAATAGGCACAGATAATCGCTTATGGTAAACAGATGAAAACTTTTGTCTCCTCAATCAGAAAGGTCGTGTAGATGGTTGGCATTATCAGTCCCGATCAAACGATTGTACATGCACAATCACTTGCCCGATGCTTTCAAACTGGCGTCTTCCCTTCAGGATTGCCTTTGCACAATTAAGGGCACGTCGCTCACACGAAGCTCTCTTGCTGGCATCCTCAATCGACTCAAAATCCTCAACATGAGCAATTCCAACAATTCTCCTACATATGTATGGTCCAATTTAGTAAACAGAAGTCGCTTGAGGATCATGCACAAGGCATCGCCAAATTGTATGTGTTGATTGAAGGATCGAATGAATCGCAATGCAAATTCTAAGATGGAACGGCAGAAATTAAAAGGATCATAAACATTTATCAGATCATAATTTCACAGCATAAAAAGGCATTTCGCAGTATATCAAATGTAGCACCAATGTACCAAGTACCAACAATGAATGGTAGCCATAAATTGGACTAGAATATCCACATCAAGAACAAGAAGGAGCTATAAAAATTGGGGCCTCGGGTTTATGCCCTTTGGTTCTAAAAAAACAAGCAGCTACTGGAGATCCATCTTGTCAGATAAGGATGGCACTGGAACTCCAGTTCCTTGAGATAAACGATCCTTGATCCATTGTCGAAAATACTGGAGCTCTTCATCCACCAATGTATGCCCAAGTGTAGGATAAGCCTGGTCATTTTTATTAGTGAAAGAAAAACAGAACATTGTAGTCAGCAAACAGACAGATTCTTCAGAAAAACTGTTATTTTGTCAAATATGCTTCATTGCCACCTTGAATTCGCAGGGCATGCCAATTTCTTGTAAAAATGCACACCCAGCATGCCCAGCTTCAAACAGTACCACCTCGTCAGCCATGCCATGAAACCACAAAACTGGTGTCTGCAAATTTTGAAGATTCAGTGTGAAGACAAACAGATCAAACAACCCATTTCGTATTCCCCCAAAAAAAACATCACACGACCCATTTGCAGGAGGATATGATCATATGATCATCAAACGCTCATTGCAAACATGTTTGCTGATCTGTTACCTTTCTAGCTTCAGATGGTACCTTCTCAGCAAATGATTTGCTTAGAGGAAGTGATCCACTGAACACAACACAGCCACCTAATGTCTTTGGGTAGAGTAGAACACTTGCTATGGCTAGAGCACCTGTGAAAAGGCAATGAAAATCATAGTCTTGTGAGTCCTAACTAATGCCATTACCAGAAGCATGCAGAATTCTACCTCCTTGGCTTAACCCACAAACGAATATATTTGAAGGACTCGTCCCAGCAGCTACTTCTCCGTCTAACATTTCGTGCACACGCTCCACAGCTTTGAGCACTTCCTTTTCATCTCTGGCAGTTCTCTAAGAAGGACAAAAGAATGTTGTTACTTTTGAACCAATAAGCGATGCCATGTTAGCAAGAGAAGTCAGTATTCACCAAGCACAAGTATTTTCTTTTTGAATGAAGTTGAACAGCATTTTGGAATTTTAATAGTTAGGAGTAGGAATTACAGCAGTAATAGGAACTTCCGGGATGGCGAACCAAGCCGTGATCACCTCGCCACCTACAGCAATGGTGGAAACAGACATTCAGATATGTTCCTGTTTCTCTCTGAAATTTTTTATGCGCCTTGGATTTGGAACAGATTTGGTGTATATATAAAAGTTTGGTTTTGGGTACCGTAGCAAGGGATGGAGGAGGTGGGCGCGGTGGGGAAGGAGAAGCGGACGGAGGCGAGCTCCGGCGCGGCGAAGTATGGGGCGACCTGGGCGCGGAGCCGTGCAGCCACAGCACGCGCCCGTACCCGCCCGCCGCCGCCATGCCCATGCGGCCGGCGGGGTTCAGCGTCAGCGATCGATCGGGGCAGCGAAGGAGCTAGGCCGCGGGGGGAATCGCCTCGTGGGCAACGGAGACACGAAACGGAGGGCGGTCAGGTCGGATCACACCTTGGGCGTGCGCTCTGCGCCGTCCGCCTCCATCCTCATCCTGCCGTGCCCGTGCCGTGTAGCGTCCGAACTGTCGCCTCCGTCCTAGGCGAGCTGCGCCGCTGCCGATGCGACGAGAGAGCGCGCGGCGTGGGTGGCCCCGCCTGTCGCCGTCCGCCCAGGCCCAGGCCTAGCGCTTCGTCCGCTCGTGCGGGCCTTCTACGAATTCACCAGTTTTGGGCCTGGGCCCCTTTTGCACGCAAGCGGGATGTCCTGGACCGAAAGTACTACTCCCTCCGTCCCAAAAATATAGCAGTCTAAATGGGTCTCATTACATTTTAAAACGTAGGTAGTAGTAGTGTGAAAGTTTTTAATATTTTAAATTGAAAGTTTTAAAGCTACAGTTAAAAATTCCACATGATTTGAACTGAAAGTCTCGTATAGAAGTTTTATTAGAAGGAAAATAGTGTGATCAAACAACGCACGTGTACCCATCTCCTGAGAAAGAATACACTTAGGACATTTTTGTAAGCTTAGGTTTTTAAGTTAGTTTTTTTTCTTTATATAATTTATAAGCCAGTAAATTTAAAGTTCTAAATTTAAATTTAAATTCACTAGCTTATAAATCACACATGCCCTAAAAAAACTTCTTTTAACCTAGTTTTTAACTTAACGGTGTAAGAGTGTCTTATAGCTTTAGAAAAGGCAAACGAAAAAACTTATTTGTTTAGGTTTAGATTTTTCGATGTTTATAAGTCTAAACAAACGGAGCCGTAGAAACAAACGGGTTGCTCGAGGCCTTGAGTTGTGTTTTGAAGCTGCAATTCGTACTTCAGTACTTTGATGTACTTGTGTCTTGTGGTTTCTCTTCTTAGGAACTGTTGAAGAGGTTACTGCACAAGAAGATGTTCCTTGAGACTCTACGGATCAGGCCTTCTCTTCGACTCCTGTGCAAAATTTTCTCAACCCACCGCTGACAGTAATCCAATTCGTAGTATTCCAAAGAATGCCCAAGCCTGTCGTATACCTACGCACATACACGGCAACAAGTGAGAGAAACGTTTATATCGAATTCTGAAATGTTAAATCAGCAAGCTACTAGTAGCGGAGCACATAACGAACAGTTGCAAATGTGTATGATTACCTTGAACTCGCAACTCATGCCAAGTCCTCGCAGAAATTTAATTCCATCTCTGCCTTCCTTGATTGGGATTAGAGAGTCTGCTTGCCCATGGATCCACAAAACGGGTGTCTGCAAGCCACATTGTAGCTGTAGCATGATTATTTACCATTGCAGCCATGCATGAGTTGGTCATTAGCTCGAGCTCATCTTTTCCGTTAAAATACTGCGAGCATTATTGGTTGCCCTAATAAACCAAAATTAAAGCCAAATTTTAATTTTTAAACTTCATTTTAAAATTATTTTTTAACGTAGTTTTTTTTTTCAGCATTGGCTTTTAAACCGTTAAGAAACACATACATATATTAGCTTTATCTATAAATTAGTTTTTTATTCTTTAATAAGTCATTTTGGCTTATTAAGCAATATGAGCAACGATGAGATCCTACCATTACCTTCTTTGCTTGTGCAGTAACTCTGACTGCAAAAGAGGAATTAAAGGGAAGGAAGCCACTGAAGACCGCACATCCGCCCAATGTTTTCGGGTAAAGCAGCACGCTTGCTATGCCCAAAGCACCTAAAATGTGTAGATGTGAAGTCCCAAAATTTTTTTCAGATGAACATATATCAATCGTCGTGTGACAATGTTAGTTCTACCTCCTTGGCTAAGTCCAAAAACGAATACATCTTGTGGATTCGTCCCGGCTGCGATCTCTCTGTCGATCATCGCGTGCACGCTTTGGACAGCTCTCAGTACATCCTCCTCGTCCCTTACAGATACCTGCACACATCCAGACTCAAGTGAACATCACAATTGTTCCTTTTCTGGCTTCTGCAAGCATGGCATAAACAGGGGAATTTTCGTTGTGGCAGAGATATCTAACGGAAGTGATGGGCGCGTCGTGGATGTCGAACCACGAGGGCATGAGCATGCCGCCTGAGAAGAAACGGAGATGGAGAGAGTGCATCAGTCCAGCGACGAACACATAACAAAAATTACCAAGATCCGATATATATAATTATCTAATTATTAACTAATATACTTATTAATATGTTTATTAGTTAGAATCGAATAATCGAACGTAGAATCGCCAATGAATCAAGAGGACCAATTGATTGGTGGAGGGGTTACGATTCACGTACGGTTGCAAGTGACCGGAGCGGTGGGCGCGGTGGGGAAGGCCCAGCGGGCGTCGGCGAAGGCGGCCGTGGTGGGGAAGCTGTCGGCGAGGAACTCGTTGGCGCGGCCGGTGTCGCCGAGGCCGTGCAGCCACACCACGAAGCGGCTGCGCGGCGCCCGGCTCGTCGCGGGCTCCATCCGACCATCCAAGATTCCGGAGGAGGAGAAGGGCGCGAGGCGATCGGTCGATTATTGTGGCTGATGAGTTGACATGCCACGTCCATGTGGCAGGTCACATTAGCGCCACGTAGGATCCAAGAGAGGATGTGTCGATTTGGGACCTAGATGATACACTTTAACAAGTTCTAGGACCTGATGACATACCGCTACAAGTTTAAGGACCACTCGTATACTTTAATCGAAAAAAATCTACGAGGAAGCTAAGGAAAACCTACTTTGTAGATTAAATTCTGAGAAACAATTGTGGAAATCTAGTTGTGAGAGCATAAAGAAGCAGGGAAAACCAGTTTTTTTTTTAGCTTTTATTAAGATTCTTTTGAATCTAGATAAAAAGTTGAATTGTTTGGGGGAGCTTTTGCCATTCAACCGACTGATTCTTATAAACTTAGCCAAGTGGTGAAAAAAAAAACATCAATCTTGCAGAGCGTCCACACTTGAGCATGTATAATGTATGGTAGAACTAGTCCATAAAGAATACAATATTTCATTCAGCCACCTAACAACATCGTGGAACTAGTCCATATCAAGCAAATAGCAAAAGTCACCCACAAACATATAAGTTGCCTATATAGAATAAAATATATTATTTATCTATGCTTTCTCTCTCCTTCTAATACTACTTACTACCTATATATATTATGAAGGTTACAATAGTTAAATCCCACATATGTGGGTCCATCTGTATGAACTATGTTGGCTATATACATTGTTGTTGCCCAGCACATATAACCGGCCAATTCTGCTTTATAATAGGCACAGATAATCGCTGATGGTAAACAGATGAAAACTTTTGTCTCCTCAAACAGAAAGGTTGTGTAGATGGTTAGCCTTATCAGTCCCGATCAAACGATTGTACATGCACAATCACTTGCTCGATGCTTTCAAACTGGCGTCTTCCCTTCAGGATTGCCTTTGCACAATTAAGGGCACGTCGCTCACACGAAGCTCTCTTGCTGGCATCCTCAATCGACTCAAAATCCTCAACATGAGCAATTCCAACTATTCTCCTACATATGTATGGTCCAATTTAGTAAACAGAAGTCGCGTGAGGATCATGCACAAGGCATCGGAACACAGATAAAAAATTTGAAAATGGCGTTTAAATGTGATTTTAAGTTCTTTACACTTAGCTTCTCACAACATAATATCCTGAATAGCCTCCAATTTAACCATTTATGACGGTTTTCAGTCATACTTATAATCGTCAAAGGTGGTCTTCTGGAACATCTCTTTTAGGATAGCACATACTGATATACATTTATGAAAAAGAAGTGCTGCATCAAAATTGGCATCGGAAACCTCTACTTTGGACTAACTTACTGTGCCTTTGAGCTTCTTACAGTTAAAAAGGGCAGGTCTAGTATATCTTCGTAGTCTAGACGTAAATAAGATTCAGCAAATTAACTTAGTAGTACAGACTCTACATAACTGTACTGTTTAATTACCTGATCATTTTTGCTGAACCAAATCCAAGACTGTCATGAAATAGGCTTGTCATGTACTTCTTCTGTACAAGGCTCAAAAGCTCTGAGCTGTTGTATATATGGGGCAGGTATGCTTCCCCATTCCCATCTTTGTGTTTATTCCATAATTCGACAAACTTCTTGTGGAAAAAATTCCATGAATCTTCAATTGTCTTCAAGATCCATTTCTTGTAAGCCTGCAAAATATGTACAGACATAGAACTTATTTTATGCCTGGCGAAACATCATGAAAATACCTTCTAGAATCTAGATGTTGCAATTGCACTTTGCCATATCATAACTTGTCATTTCTGCAGTTCCCATTAAGTGCTCCCTCCATTTCATATTATAAGTCGTTTGACTTTTTTCTTACATGTTGAGTCGTGTCATCAGTGTGAGCTAAATCTTGAGGAGTCATGCTATTTTCGAGTTTCAATCCAGGCCGTGTTTAGATTCAATTTTTTAAAAAAACTTTTAACTTTTTCATCACATCAAAAATATTTAGACACATACATTGAGGATTAAATGTGATGAAAAAAACAATTGCAACAGTTTGCATGTAAATCGCGAGACGAATCTTTTGAGCCTATTACAAACCATGATTTGACAATGGGATGCTACAGTAAACATTTACTAATGACGGATTAATTAGGCTTAATAAATTCGTCTCGCAGTTTTACAGGCGGAATCTGTAATTTGTTTTTGTTATTAGTCTACGTTTAATATTTCAAAATATATGTCCGTATCCTTAAAAAAATTGGCACACAAACTAAACACATCCTAGTATATTGCTAATTTTGAACTGAATGTGGCTTCTGGTCATTGGATTTGGTGAATTTTCCTCTCTGTTCCACAAATATACATCATTTATGTTATTCTATTTATTCCACTCCACTCCATTTTCATAATGTAAAAATTTTCTACAATTGCCCATGGTTAATAAATCTAGACATAACATCCATATGAATGTGGGTAATGCTAGAAAGTCTTTATAATATGAAACGGAGGAAGTATTAAATAGTTGAGTCATCCTCCGTTCATCTCCTTCTCCCACGCGCTCGTGCAGTCTATTTGTCCGCTCCTTCTCAAATCATGTACACAACCTCCGTATGATACGGTACTTTATCCTCAATTACCTTCCTAGCCCTTTCTTCACTAGTCTCAATTGTATGTTTGATCTGTTATAATGCATGAATATATGTTGCTAATAAATCTGAATAAGTGTTTTGTTCACTTATAGTAGTATTTTAGGACGATGAAATAAATAAAATGTTTTTTCTCGAAAAAATAATAAAAAAACTAATGAATCTTTCACTCATGCTTCAGGCTACCAATGGTGGTGTGCCTTCAGTTGAAGTTGGAATTTTCTAGGAAATCAACCATAATCGAAATGTTCTCATATAGATATATAGAAACATGCCATGCCTACATAATTTTTCTGAAAAAAACAGCTCTAAGATAAGGTCATATATTCTTTTTGATAGAATGAAACGGTTACTATGTTCGTTTGTGTGTTTATTAGAAAAAGAAATTTTTGTGATATTTTAGAGGATTACAATTCACAATTATTGTGTCCCTTCACATAAACTCTCGCGAGTTGATAAGGTAGCATCCGAACGATTATCAGTTGGTACGCATGTTTCCACGCTGTTCTTTTCAACAAAAGGGAGAATATATCGACTGTGTTTGGCCCCATACTTCGGCTTGATGTCGCCGTCAATGCTAGCATCTATGTATCTTCAAAAATGACATCATATCCAAATAAAAGCAGCATGAAAGCGCCAGTCCTCCATATTAAACGGCATGAAACTAGCTCACAAGACAAAAATCATTCATTCTAGCATTCTCATGACCAAGCGAACCATACTGAGAAAGTTGACAAACTCTATTATATTCACCGGATGAACTAGAATTTCAAAGTATACATAGGTCTTTTGGAGAACTTCTAGCATGTACAGTTTCTTCCAAAATCTCCAATTCCCTAAATAATCATATTATGAGATTTTATAGCTATAGAATCCAGAAAAAAATGAGTAAAGTGCACGGGCGGTCCTTAAACTTGTAGGCGGTGTGTCATCTAGGTCCTTAAACTCTCAAAATGCATATCCAAGTCCTAGAACTTATCATAGTGTATCATCTAGGTCCCAAATCACCACAGATCCTTCAGGATCCTACGTGGTGTTGATGTGGCATGTCACACGGATATGACGTGGCATAATTTGACTGACAAATGAGACCCATTTAAAAATTTTATTTTTTTCTTCTCTTGTATTTTCCTTTCTTCTCATTTCTCTGTGACCCGAGCAGAAGAGAGGAAAAAGAAGAATAAAAGAAAACGGAAAAGAAAAAAGAAAGAAGAAAAAAAGGACATTGCCAGTCATGACATGGCCCGGTCGAAGTGGTAGACCTCGGGGACATGGTCCGGGCAGAGGCCGCGGTGCTTCTGCAGCGCGGAGGCCTCGAAATAGGCGCGCTCCCTCGACATCGGCCATGAATCCCCCACTAAGCGGATGTACGGCAGCGCCTGGATTGCAGCGTCGTCAGCGAAAGAACGGAGACAGAAGATGCGTACTACATGTGTGGCAGCGGCGACGGCGGCGGCGCGTGGAGGAGATAGGGACCTGCTTGATGACGACGGAGCCGGCGTCGGAGAGGACGATGTAGACGAAGTTGAGGTTGCCGTCGCCGACCTCCTTGATGGTGAGGGCGTCGAGGCGGCCGCCGAGGCGCGCGGCGAGGGCGGGCGTGGCCTTGATGTAGGCCACCAGGGACGCCTCGTCGAGCGGGCGGAAGCCTTGCTGCTGCTGCTCCGCCGCCGCCGCGGCCATGGCCGGTGCGTGTGTGGGCGTCGAGTTGACTTGACCGATGCGAGCGCCGGCGGCGAAGCGGGGAATCGGGTGAGCGTGTGTGTTGGAAGTGGCTGCGCTCGGGTGGGGTTTTGTAACAGCTGCCGTTTCCTCGGAAGGGGGCGGTTCTCTGAACCTGGACTTGTTTTTGGTACAAGGCCAGGATTCTTCGGTTAGGGGGTGACTGGGAGAGAGGGGCTAAACTCGAAACCAGGGCACCCACAATGGTTATCTATAGATTCTCTATAAGAGATCCATATCTGCATATTTTCCTACTTGGAAGATATTAAATGAAGAGAGAGAGCAAAGCTATCTACTAACTTAGAGATAGTCTATAGAGAAAAACGAGACAATGCATGAGAGAGCTATAGATACCCATGCAGACATACTATTGAGGTGGTTTACTATTAATCTAGTCTATTGCTGAGATGTACATATTTTATAGAGAGCATCTTACTTTACCATTGCGGGTGCTCTTATGGTTTTGAGACCTCTCTCCCAAACAGGTAGGGAGAGCCCCTCTCTCCCAAACACCCCCTTAGTCATGTCATCATCGTGTGAGAGCATGTACAATAGCAGGCTATTAGACAACTGTAAACATATTTTCATAAGATAAAAGATAAGAGAGAAGAGCAGCATGTTGCAGCTCACGGACTCCAAGACGCAATGTGTATATGATAGGTGGGACCATATATTAGTAGTATAGGAAGCTACTATTATATGAATTAGCTATTAGATTGACTATATATGAATTAGAGCTAGTAGTGGGCTGTACTATTAAACTTGCTCTGAGCTAATCTTGAGGAGTTCAGGTTATTTTTGAGTTTTGAATATATTGCTTCAAATCTTGAACTGAGTGCGGCTTCTAGCTATTGGATTTGGTGCTTTTCGTGCCATACCTTCTCCATTTTAAAATGTAATAGCATTTCTGATATAATTTTGGATAAGAGTTTGTTCACTTAAAGTATGATGAGACAAGAGTTAAAAAGATCGGAAAAATTAAAAATTAAAAATTGGATCACTTCAGGCTAGCTGCCAATGGCGGTGTACTGGCGTACCGTCAGTTGGAGTTGGAATTTTCTAGGATATCCACCAGACTCAATATGGTGTACTGAACAAAATGTTCTTCTATAGATAAAAGACGATATTTGGATTCCAAACACATTTTAAAAAGAAATTGTAAGCGCGTTAGATATTGAACACGGGGTCTCAAAATTGAAATCACACACTCCATTCTTTAAGTGCATCTTGTTCTTCTATATATAGATACATGCCATGACTATATAGTTTTGCTGAAAAAACAGCTCTTAGGTAAGGACCGTATATTCATTTAATATGAAACGGTTACTGTTCAGGTTCGTTTGTGTGTTTATTATAAAAATATAAATTTACTGTGATATTTTAGAGGAACACAATTCACAATTATTGTGTCCCTTCCACGAACTCTGCGAGTTGATAAGGTAGCATCTGACCGATTACTCGGTTGGTGTTGGTATGGGTACTCATGTTCCACGCTGTTGTTTTCAACAAATAGGAAGAATATATCCATGTTTGGACCCATAATTCGGTTTGATTTAAACATGTCGTCGTCAAATGCTAGCATCCACTAATATGTTGGTTTGGATACTTGTTTTCTTCGAAATGACATCGTATCTAAACAAAGCAGCATGAAAGTGCCAGTCCTCCAAATTGAACGGCATGAAACACTTGCATGACCAAACGTATTTATGGTCATGATATATTTAAGAGAAAAAAATCATTCTAAACAGTATATATTTACTGAATGGACTAGAAGGTCCAAGCACATAATTACTCCATCCATTTTAAAATACAAGGATTGTTACAATAGATATTTTTTTTTCACTTCAGTTGTTAGCTTTTGAATTTCGAATTACTTGTATTTCTTTTGGGAAATTTTGTAAAAATACACTCATTATGATCAAAATTACACAAAACTACAAGGATTTTGACAAATAGCACATGACCCATAGGTACTATGGATATAAAGTTCCACAAAACCACATTGTAACCAATTTGACATACTCATATATCAAATTTTTAAAAGGCCATGGATGTAACATTTATATGATGGATAAATAACTCATAAATTCGAGATGCGATTGTATAACTTAAAATTATGGTAAATCAAAGTTAGAATGATAAATATTATGTTTTTGTGAAATGACCATAATACATATGGTTATGTGCTAAAAAATCATATGTTTTTTAATTTACTCAATTTGTTCTAAAATAAAAGAATTTAGTACTAGATGGGACACATCATAGTACTATGAATCTCGACAGAAATTCGTTGAGTATTATATGCTCTGTGTTCAAATTCGTAGTACTATGATGTATCACATCTAGTTATAGGTTATTATTATACGTGATTAAGAGGTAGATCATAATACGTGTGGTTAAATGAAATTTACTTATTCTCTCTTACCAAGCATTTGATTAGCTTTGAAATTATTGAAATGATGGGAATCACAAAAATCGGTGAAAAATAAGAATATTATGGTGTAAAATTTAAATCCTAAAAGCTTTCATATTTTGAAATGGAAGGAGTTTATTCCAACACCATCGGGCATCACTTGCCCGCAAAATTGCAATAACTCACCATAATATTTCAAAATAATTCGACGGAATTCATTCGCTCGCGCCGTCTCCGAAACCGAATCCATTTCCTGATCCAGCAAAGGACACAGAGAGAGATCCCATCTCGTCCTCGTCGCCTCCGCCTCGTGAGCTCCACTCACCTACCCCACTTCCTCTCCTCGCTTCGGCCGCGGCCCCAAACCCTAACCCTCCCCGCGGCGATCCCCGATGGCCACCACCTCCCGCCGATCCCTCCACGCCCCCCTCGGCGGCGGCGCAGGTACGCACGCGGTGTCCTCCGATCCGGGTCGGAATTTGGTTCGGTTTTCTCCTCACTCGTGTTCTCTCGCGGGCTCCCGCTCACAGTCGCCGACTTGGTGCTGTGGCGGCGGAGGAACGTGTCCGCGGCGGCCGTGGTGGGCGCCACGGCGGTGTGGTTCCTCTTCGAGCGCGCGGGCTACAGCTTCCCGTCGGTCATGGCCAACGCCCTGCTCCTCCTCGTCGCCATCCTCTTCTTCTGGGCCAAGTCCGCCTCGCTGCTCAACAGGTGGGTTTTTGCCCTGGCTCTACAGCACCGCGTGTTTCTGATCTCATGTAGAGTCGCGCCCTGCGGCCCTGATTTGCTGTAGTTGTAGCTGCGGTGTTCACTGTAATGTGTATGAGGTTTTGCTGAATAATGTGGACTTTTTTTCCCCAACCGTTTGGATGTTGTATATTTTTGGCTTCAAGAAGCTCACTGCCAAACTGTTTCATAGACTAACTTGCTTAGCATTTTTGAATTACGAGTTGCAGTAAGAAACTAAACTTCAGGCCAGAGCAGTTTGTAATTGGAAGTGATCTGATGATCTCCTAAGATTAGAGATTGTTCAAAGGTTTGAACTCTGCATATGTCGGGGTTTCCTAATTATTCCTTTTCCTGAAACCTGCATATTTCGTTTTTATTACATTACCAATAATGCATCTATCCGATCCCTTATCTACCAAGTAAAGAGGCTGCTTTACTTTAAAGCTAAGCTGTGATAGCAGTTCGATAAGTTAATTCTGCTAGCATGTGTCATTTTCTCTAGAGCTTGTAACTGTGCTATATGGTCTCTTCTGCAAGCAATCCACAAGATTTTTGTCCTAGATTTACATTATATGGTCCATCACCGTGCTTGCCATTCCTTATCGGCTCATTTATGAGTTTGTGTTCCCCATCTGACTTGATTGTTGCCTAGAATTGATATGCATTTATGCAGTGTCTCTGCGATTGTATCGCTAAACCGAAAAAGAAAGAGCTGTTTTTGGCACTTTGGTTGTTTTATGTTGTTCTCTGTGGCTGCTATTGTACTTCCATTGCCCATATCATCTATCCAAGTTTGACACAAAGTTGTGATTTTTGCAGGCCTCTTCCACCACTCCCTAAACTAGAGGTCTCAGATGTGGTTGTTGAGAAAGCTGCAGATCGGGCTCTTGTATGGATCAACAAGGTGTTGGCTGTTGGCCATGATATTGCCATCAAGAGAGATAGGAGTGTTTTTATAAAGGTCTCTCTCTTATACACACACATCCATGCCCACTAGTACACACACAACTGTACGTCTATACGGCTGTACTTGCCTTTGTATGCTTTCTTCTTATGCCCCTTATTTTGTTTGGTCATATAGGTTATATTGATTTTATGGGTGGTTTCATACATTGGAATGCTCTTCAACTTCCTTACGCTCATTTACATTGGTGAGTACTACTGAATTTGTTTCTCTTTAACTTCCTGGACCTATTCATGTATGGATCAATCGTTCTTTTATGATAGCTCATATGTACTAATTGTATCATTCTGGCTTTTCTCTAGGTGTAATGTTTTCTCTGTTAGTTCCACCATTGTATGAGAAGTACCAGGACCATGTCGATGAAAAGATTGGTATGGCGCACAGTGTACTATCAAGGCACTTAGATACCATCATTAGCAAGACTGGAGAATCAACCAAGCAAAAGAAGACTGAGTAACCGGTGTTTTTGCTACATTGGGTGAGCTTCTAAGACGGCTTGAATCTTTTTTACTAGTTCATGGTATACTCTAAATCCAACAAACCAAACTAATAGCTTTTGTGTTTCACATATTTAGTATGCTACACATTTCGTTAACATGATAGCATGGATAACATTTTTGTTTAACTCTTGCAATCTCAAGTTTACATAATGTTGCGATAGTTCAAAAAACCTTTAAGATGCTATAACGGCAATGCCAGTGGTTCTTTGTTACTTGAAAAGTCCCACAAAAACCTAAGGGCTAAGGGCAGCAGAGATGAGATAAATTCTCGTTGAACAAATGGATAGGGTTACTTCTCGCCGTATTCTGTATTTCTGTTGTATTTTTCTAAGGCAAAAATGGCCTTTCTTAGAAAGGCGAGGCGGTGATGTCCTCCCTTTGTTAATAAAAAAGAGAAACCACCAGCCCAGGAATGGCATTCAAGGCACTCTAAATACAACCAAGTAATCACTTTCAGAAGTTTGTTTTTCCGGAGTTGAACTGTTACCACACATGAAATTTACAAATGTTCTGAGACCATCTTCTGTTGTTCCTGAGAAATGATACTTCTCTATAATGATCATCTTTTGTCTTATCAGGAACCTCTTTTGTCATATGTGGTTGGTCATGAACCTCGTCAGTTACTCTCCATACCTGTGAACCACCACTGGAAATATTCTTGGATATCGAAGATGTCATGTTTGACTGCTGATGTAGTTTACATGCACTCTGTTCAATTTGAGAAATGGAATGCTTTGTATATTTTTTTCAAGGAACATAACACATGCTGAGGTTTATCATGGGCACATATCTTGTGGATAATGATATATACTTTTCCCCTGAAATCATTTTCTGTAGCTGGCATATACAAATATGTTGGTTGCTGGTGCACTAAACCGTTTTTTTTGTGTGTGTGTGTGTGTGTGTTCTTGATTCTCATTGTTAAATAGTCCCCTAATAAACTTTAGTGAGCTCATTTGATGCCAAACTGCACACATGCATACCTGAATCTTTGGTAATCGTCTAAGGCCAGCCATTTTTCTCTACTACTTATGTTGAACCTTTGTGTTCAGTTTTTACTATTCTGGTGTATTAATTTGCTGCAAAACTTATGTATCATGTAAGTATTTTGTGTTGGTGTAAAATCGCTATGCTAGAAATTAAGAAAAAATAACAAGACAAGGCAGAGCAACCACATGCATATTTGGAAATTCTGTGCAGTTCATTGTAGAAACAAATTATGCATGAGCCAGCCTTGTCGCCTTGATAACATATTTTCAAACTTAAGTTGTCTGCTCAGGCTCCAGTATGTAACACCTCTCTTTAGAGGGGCTAAGGCCATTACGGGCACCAGTGGACAAATTGGCTTAGGCATATCCGAAAGGGGACGCCTATTGGCAATTCAATATGTGTGAGCATTATGGTACAAGACTACCAGTGCAAAGCCTTTTTGGGACACTAACATAAAAACTTGGGTGGGTATCCAAATTGTAGGGTCACTACTACTCACTGGGTCAAGCAGATAAGTTCTCCATCTTCTAACATTATTTTTCTATACTCCACAGTACACATATATCTTCACACTTATTTGTGATATGGGATATAAGCATTATTCTGGCAAAGAGAAGAGAAGACACCTTTTTCTGGTTTGCTATTATGAATCAGACGGCACATATGGGCTAATATTGCTTCCGGCCGAGTCATGTCATGCTGACTCCATGTTTAGCAAACGCTAATATGCTATGAACATATCTTTGCTCCTGGCCCAGAAGATGATGATGTTCCACTTCCTACACACACACATTGTGCCTTTTGTCATGCCCCAGTGCCCCAATCATATACTACCGGTATGTACAGACTACAGAGCACTGAGCCCGGTCGTGAGGCAGCCTCTGCCCTCCTGCCGAGGAAAGCCGACGCCATTGCCTTCCCCGCACTGACCCATCATAAACAACTCAACTCAAAATCACAAAACGCCTTGACCGCACACTGCCATACCACTATGTGTGTATCCACTTCGCGAGCTAGGCACGTACTCCCTCCGTCCTAAAAAAAGACAAACCTGGTTTCCGTGTTCAATGTTTGACCATTCATCTTATTTGAAAAAATTAAAAAGACAAGTCACGCACAAAGTATTAATCATGTTTTATCATCTAACAACAATAAAAATATGAATTATAAAAAAATTTCATATAAGACGGACAGTCAAAATTGGTCACGCAAACCCAGGGTTTGTCTCTTTTTTGGGACAGAGGGAGTAGCCACTTCGCCCCGGAATCGAGTGCCCGCCCGCTCGGCTCGGCCAGTGGTCGCGAGCTGCACGCCGCCGCATCCTGCACGAGCGCTGCTTCATTTCTTCTTCTTCTTCACTTCTCCTACCGCCGATGACGACTAATTAACCGCCAACCCCACTACCGCCTCTCTCTGCTGGCTGCCATTTGTAGGGGTGCAAGCCGGCTTATTCACGAACCGCTTATAAGCAAAATTAGTGGGTAATCTACAGGTTTCACTCACAAGTTACCTATTAATTTAACCTATAAATAAGTTTATGGATCGATCAATTTGCATATGTAGATGCGGCAAGCTAGACCATGACAAAAAAAACTCATAAATTATCATCTGTTTTAATCTATAAGTGAACTCGCGGGTTGGCCTGCTTGCATCCCTAGCCATTTGCCTTCTCTCCCCGGCAAAACAAATTCTCTCCATTTCCCACCTCTTTTCGCCCACAAAGCACGCTCCACTTGTGCTTCCGTTCCATGTCAATGGAGTTCATGGAGCCATGGACCCATCCCCTCCTCCTCCTTAAAACTCGTCTTCCCCCCCACGTCTCACTCACCACCATCGCCCGATCCCTTCTCTTCTCTAACGTGCGCCCATGGCGGCGGCTTCAGGCAATGCGCGCCTGCTCGCGCTCGCGCTCGCGCTCGCCGCGCTGCACGGCGTGGTGTGTGACCCCAGCCACACTCACTTCGCCATGGTGTCGCGCAATGCGCCGTCGTGGAGGCCCGATCGCGGTGGACAAGGGAAGGTATCGGCGCCGTCGCTGGATACGTGTGGCTGCGGGCCGGCGCCGGCGCCGGCGGACCCCCTGAAGGCGGCGTCGCTGGATACGTGTGGCTGCCCGCCGGCGCCGGCGCCGTCGCCGGAGCCGTCGCCGGGGGACTTCCTGAACGAGAAGCTGCAGGCGCTGTACCCGGTGATCCAGGCGTTCAAGGCGACCATCTCCAGCGACCCGCGCGGCGTGACGGCGTCGTGGGTCGGCCCCAACCTCTGCGACAGCTACTTCGGCGGCGACATGTACAAGGGCTTCTACTGCGAGCACCCGCCGGATGCGACGCCGCCGAAGGGCAACACCACGCTCACCATCGCGTCCATCGACTTCAACGGCTACGGCCTCGGCGCGCCCAGCCTCGCCGGCTTCGTCGACGCGTTCCCGGACCTCGCGCTCTTCCACGCCAACTCCAACAACTTCTCCGGCGAGGTCCCCGACCTCACCGCCCTCCCGTACTTCTACGAGCTCGACCTCTCCAACAACAACTTCTCCGGCGCGTTCCCGGCCACCGTCGTCCCGCTCGGCCGCCTCCTCTTCCTCGACCTCCGCTTCAACCGCTTCGTCGGCACGGTGCCGCCGCCGGTGTTCGACCTCACCGTCGTCGCGCTCTTCCTCAACAACAACGGCTTCTACGGCAACATCCCGGACAACTTCGGGAGCACCACGGCGGAGTACCTGGTGGTGGCCAACAACCAGTTCACCGGCCCGATCCCGCGCTCCATCTACAACACGTCGGCGAACCTCTCCGAGGTGCTCTTCCTCAACAACCACCTCTCGGGATGCCTCCCCTACGAGATCGGCCTTGTGGAGGGGCTCACCGTGTTCGACGCCGGCGGCAACGATATCACCGGACCCATCCCGCTCTCCCTCGGCTGCCTGGGGCTCGTCGAGGAGCTCAACCTCGCCGGGAACCAGCTGTACGGACACATCCCCGACGTGCTCTGCGCGCTGGCCAAGACCGGGAAGCTGCAGAACCTCTCCCTCTCCGACAACTACTTCCACTCCGTCGGCCGCCGCCATTGCCTCGAGCTCGTCAGGAGCAAGGTGCTCGACGTGCGCCTCAACTGCATCCCCAACTTCCCCCACCAGCGGCCGGCGCTCGAGTGCACCCGCTTCTACGCTGATCCGCCGCAGCACTGCCCCTTCGTGCCGCACATCCCCTGCGACCTGCCGGGCTTCAGGCCGCCGGCGGCGGCGTTGCCTTCGGCTGTGGCAGCTGGCGGCGGCGGCGGAGGTGGTGGCAACTGAACTGATCAGCGATCACCAACTTCGTCAGCGTTTTGTCGTTCAGATCGCATGATTCCAAACTTTGTAACTGTAGGTCAATAAACGGTAAACGGCCTACCAATTTGTGCCGCCAATCTCAGCCTGATGCATTGCTGACAACAATCTGATATCACATCGCAATAAGAGGGAAGGATGCAAACATGAACATTCTTGCATCCTTCCATTGTATCCTTACAAGTAAGGAGTGTTCTGAAATTCACTGATCAGGATGCAATTGTAGCTATATTTCGACAGAAGTGAATAATGAGAATTTGGAACGGTAAAACAGGATCTTCGTTAATGTATTCTTGAGATGATAAATTATAGAGTACAAATTGGAGAAGATAAATAAGAGTACAAATTGGAGCGAGTTATGTACACAGATCACTGTAAGGTAAAAAGGCAGGCAGTAGAGCTGTGTCCTCAAAATGCGACAACGATATCTTGGAGGCACGGAAGCAGAAATTTCAGAAAGGCTCCACGCTACCTCATCCCCTCTCCTCGCCGATTACATGTTATCGATGAGCTCATGCGGTGTTCAGCTTAGCGAGCGTGCGCTTCAAAGCCTTCACGCTCAATGGGCTGTTCTTGCTCTGCACAATTCCAACAAAAGGAAGGTCAGTTCGTACGTTCAGATATCTTGCACAATTCCAACAGAAGAAAGGTCAGTTAATGTCTAGTTTTTTCAGGAAAAGCATGATGACAAATATTTGCTTAGTTCAGATCATGAAAGCCTTGTGCCTTTTCAAAACTGTATAGCTTGTCGGAGCAGAATACTATGATGAAAACAATCTTTGGAATATAATGTAGGCAGTATAAAGTTGCAGTAAGAACGAACAAGAAAGCGAGGAGATTACCGCTGAGCAGGTTCCAGCCCGGGTGTTGCAGACAGGGTAGTCAGGCGGGCAGCAGCTGGCATGATCCTTGCAGCAGGTTGCACCTTCAACTGGGCAACAGCCCCAAACCAAGCAGAGATTCCTGAAGCCGAATGCGCAGCAGCAGGTGCTGCCCGCTGGGCAAGAGAAGTTATCATCGCAGACATGGTCAGGGGCAGATGGAGGAGGTGGTGTTGGAGGAGTTGGAGGAGTCGGAGATGGCTTGGGTGGGTTTGCGCCGCTCTTGGTAGGGTATGATGCCATCATGGCAATGCCACACTTCCCTGTGGTCACATTGATATTGCGCTCCATGCGAACGTATCCAGACTCACCCCACTTCGGGCCCCAAGAGTTGCGGACAATCCAGTAGTCTTTGCCATTGTCAGTGCCATAACCGACGGCAACCACACCATGGTCAAGGCTTGTGCCACACCTACCGCTGAAGACGCCCTGTAATGTAAAAAATCAAGAGTTGTTACGACCAAAACCTCCTATATGTGTGGGGTGATATAGCCTGCTTGTTTCTGCAAGTTCATTTACCGAATGATATAGCTGGAACTCGCGGCCACCAGCCTCAATAGCAACACTGACTGGTTGGTGAGCAACCGCCTTCTGAAGTGATTTCTCATCATTTTGAGGTACATCTTCGAAGCCATCAATGCTCACAACCTTAGCATTTTCCTAAAACAAATGCACCCGTTGAAACATTAGCAATTTGCATAATGTGGGAACTGAAAGATGGATGTATGAAGTTATTCATCAGAAAATAAGTTAATACCCTGTTGATGTCACACTTGCCATCCACAGCTTTGTAAGGATAGTCATCTTCAGTATCAATGCCTCCATTCTTAATGATGAAGTCAAAGGCATCATCCATGAGCCCACCGTTGCAGCCACTGTTCTGTCCATTGGTTGAGCATTCTACAAGTTCTTGCTCCGACAATGTGATCATCTCACCAGTAACAAGTTGGTTGATGCTTTCTACTGTGCTTACTGCGGAGAAGGCCCAGCAGCTTCCTGCATCCCACCATTCAAGACCAAAGATGTCAGTAACCATCAAAATAACTAATGTCATCCAAGAGAGCAACTGCAATCATACCGCATGCAACCAATTGTAATATGAGGCAAGAGCCCTAAACTGTTTAATTGTATCAATATTATCAAGATCAAGATGGATAATAAGATATTTGCAGACATTTGTTTCACCCCTGTTTTTACCCACAAATGCAGTTTTAAGACACCTGTAGAGTCATTTGGTTCTCTCAATAACTAGCCTCTGTGAGAGGGTCTTAGACAGGCTAATATCAGCAAACAGCTCCCAGCACAGGATAAAAAGTTTGCTCGACTGAACACGAAAGGTTGATAAGGTGTGATATCCCTTAAAAGTCTTAAAGGCCCAAAATAGTTGCAATGCAAAGCAACATCATCAAATCGGTTTAATGTTAAGTAGTTGGTTACAGGGTCACCTTATACAAAGTATTTGACTGGCAGATGCACCGAAAAAGACCTTTAAAAATATAAAGACAAAAGCAGCACAACCACAGAAACGGCAGTCCTAAAATCAGGAAAAAACAAGCTAAGCTACAATACAATCCTGGAAACAAGGAAACCACACTGAGCAAGTCAGCCCCAACCAACGGCGGGCTTTGATTCTGTTCAAGTCCACACCGCTGTCACTGCACGATTCACAAGTCACAGCCGTTGCCAACTCCAGAAGCAAAGAACGAAGAGAACAAATACCTTACACAGTTAACCCCATGAGAGGATTTTCAAGCATACATCCTGCATCCACTACGTAATAAATCCTTACCATAGAATTCCAAACAATTATTCGGTCCAGTAAATTATCATCGTATTAAAAGAACAATAACTCTGTCATTAAATCAGATATGCTCATTCAGGGGGGAAAGTCAGCTTTAGCTAGAAAAATGACCCATCTTTTCTAGAGACTAGACGGTGTGTGACTATATAATCATAATCTACTATTATTATGTATATATCAGAAGGAAATCTGCACTGTTTTGCAAGTAGGGGCAAAAGATTACTAGCTGTGAACCTGAATTAACTGTTGTGAAATTGCCCTACTTAGATCCGAGATTAGAGTGACAAATAGATAATCGCATCTAGGCTTTCAATGGTAAACAATCGCGCGAGGGAGATGAGAAGAGATTAGATGAGGAAAGAGAAGAAATTCCGTACCGCATTGGCCCTGGTTCTTGACGGGGGCGACGGCGCCCTTCTCCCTCCAGTCGACGGAGTCCGGCAGCTCCTCCACCCCGTCGTGGCGGTACCTCTCCCCGGCGGCGCGGCTCCTCTCGGCGACCTTGGCGCCGAGGAAGGTCGCGCGGAACTCCTCGTTGGTGAGATCGGCGAAGCGGTTCATCCCGAGGCGGAACCCGCCGCGCTCGTCGGCGCGGGCGTTGTGGGCGTCGACGAACCTGAGGTTGTCCCAGAAGACGCGGAACCGGCGCTCGTGCTCGCCGAGCGCGTTGTACGAGCGGCCGTTCTCGGCGAGCCAGAGGTCGTACGCGGCGCGCGCCTCGGCCTCCGTGGGCCCCTCCTCCAGCCCCCGCGCCCCGTGCTCCGCGTTGTAGGAGATGATCGACATGTCCGGCGCCGCGGTGGCCGCGCCGACGATGAGCAGCAGCAGGAACGCGGCGGCGCGGGCGGCCATGGCGGCGACGTGGAGACGAGCGTCTCTCTCCAACCTCTTCGCTTTCCTCCTCTCTTTTTTTCCTCCTTTTTTTTTTTCCTTCTTCGTTGGGTTTGTGGTTTTTTGGGCTTGATAGGCTCGATGCGGGTGGGATTTATAGGCGGCGGATGCGTGTTTGGGTCGGCGACTGGAAGAGGAGTTTGGGTTTGGAATGGGATGTGGTGAGGGATCCAACGCCGCTAACTAACAATTCTGATCTGAATTAGGTTGCTAATCGTAACAAGTCCTATCTTAATTAGGAGCGAAACAGCGTGGATATTCTCCCCCGAATAAAAAATTTTCCATGGCGAAGTCGATCGGGTAAAAAATTAGGAACCGAATCCTCAAGTAATTAGTAGTATAATCTAGCTCGTGGTAACTGGTAAGACACCTCATCGGTGTCGACCAAATCCGTTGGATCGTAAATAAACAAGGCAGATTTTGCCCCCTTTTCTCACGTAGTAGGAGCATATCCTAGTAGTAATTTAACATGTACTTCATCGGATAAGACTCTGACTACTTGCTGAGAGGGTAATCTTTGCTTTGAAACGCTTTACACCTCCTAGAAAACGAATAATACTCGCGTGCTGTAATGCGCCTGAAGCTAATCGCATGCCCTGATCTTGTCAATTGTCATTAATAATAGGGCAACACTATCTTCGTTTGCATCATGCCGTTAAAGTGATATCCCGTCACTGATGGATGGCTGCGGTCGCTGCAGCTACCCATCGTAGACTGGCCGGGTGATGCCGAGACACCATTTCCGGGCGGCCGAGCGAGGCGTCAACGATGGGCAACTGCCGGCGAGCGCGAGGCGGCGGTCGGACGAATCTCGGGTTCGTTTCGTTCCGTGCTGGCGCGTCCTACCGCCGTACTCCCTCCATCACATTAAAAAACAACCCTAACATCCCAATATAAAATTAGTAGAAAATAAATGGTTAGAAAAAATAGTAGCTTAGATGAAAGATGATATTTAAGGGATAAAATTTCTCGTTTTATGTGTTTAGGGTAGATAAGATGTAGAAATTGATTTTTTTTTATAAAATTTAAACTCTACAAGATAGATTTTTTTGTTCGGAGTGAGTATGTACTCCCTCCGTCCCAAAAAAAAGGCAAACTGCGGGTTTACGTGCCAACGTTTGACTGTCCGTCTTATATGAAATTTTTTTATAATTAGTATTTTTATTGTTGTTAGATGATAAAACATGATGAATACTTTATGCATGACTTATCTTTTTAATTTTTTTTATAATTTTTTTAAATAAGACGGACGGTTAAACATTGGAATTGTCTTTTTTTGCCTCAACTGCATCCCCAACTTCCCCCACCAGCGGCCGGCGCTCGAGTGCACCCGCTTCTACGCTGATCCGCCGCAGCACTGCCCCTTCGTGCCGCACATCCCCTGCGACCTGCCGGGCTTCAGGCCGCCGGCGGCGGCGTTGCCTTCGGCTGTGGCAGCTGGCGGCGGCGGCGGAGGTGGTGGCAACTGAACTGATCAGCGATCACCAACTTCGTCAGCGTTTTGTCGTTCAGATCGCATGATTCCAAACTTTGTAACTGTAGGTCAATAAACGGTAAACGGCCTACCAATTTGTGCCGCCAATCTCAGCCTGATGCATTGCTGACAACAATCTGATATCACATCGCAATAAGAGGGAAGGATGCAAACATGAACATTCTTGCATCCTTCCATTGTATCCTTACAAGTAAGGAGTGTTCTGAAATTCACTGATCAGGATGCAATTGTAGCTATATTTCGACAGAAGTGAATAATGAGAATTTGGAACGGTAAAACAGGATCTTCGTTAATGTATTCTTGAGATGATAAATTATAGAGTACAAATTGGAGAAGATAAATAAGAGTACAAATTGGAGCGAGTTATGTACACAGATCACTGTAAGGTAAAAAGGCAGGCAGTAGAGCTGTGTCCTCAAAATGCGACAACGATATCTTGGAGGCACGGAAGCAGAAATTTCAGAAAGGCTCCACGCTACCTCATCCCCTCTCCTCGCCGATTACATGTTATCGATGAGCTCATGCGGTGTTCAGCTTAGCGAGCGTGCGCTTCAAAGCCTTCACGCTCAATGGGCTGTTCTTGCTCTGCACAATTCCAACAAAAGGAAGGTCAGTTCGTACGTTCAGATATCTTGCACAATTCCAACAGAAGAAAGGTCAGTAAGTGCATTACAGTTATCTGAACTATCTTTGGAGCCAAAGCAACCTTAATGTCTAGTTTTTTCAGAAAAAGCATGATGACAAATATTTGCTTAGTTCAGATCATGAAAGCCTTGTGCCTTTTCAAAACTGTATAGCTTGTCGGAGCAGAATACTATGATGAAAACAATCTTTGGAATATAATGTAGGCAGTATAAAGTTGCAGTAAGAACGAACAAGAAAGCGAGGAGATTACCGCTGAGCAGGTTCCAGCCCGGGTGTTGCAGACAGGGTAGTCAGGCGGGCAGCAGCTGGCATGATCCTTGCAGCAGGTTGCACCTTCAACTGGGCAACAGCCCCAAACCAAGCAGAGATTCCTGAAGCCGAATGCGCAGCAGCAGGTGCTGCCCGCTGGGCAAGAGAAGTTATCATCGCAGACATGGTCAGGGGCAGATGGAGGAGGTGGTGTTGGAGGAGTTGGAGTCGGAGATGGCTTGGGTGGGTTTGCACCGCTCTTGGTAGGGTATGATGCCATCATGGCAATGCCACACTTCCCCGTGGTCACATTGATATTGCGCTCCATGCGAACGTATCCAGACTCACCCCACTTCGGGCCCCAAGAGTTGCGGACAATCCAGTAGTCTTTGCCATTGTCAGTGCCATAACCGACGGCAACCACACCATGGTCAAGGCTTGTGCCACACCTACCGCTGAAGACGCCCTGTAATGTAAAAAATCAAGAGTTGTTACGACCAAAATCTCCTATATGCGTGGGGATATAGCCTGCTTGTTTCTGCAAGTTCATTTACCGAATGATAGAGCTGGAACTCGCGGCCACCAGCCTCAATAGCAACACTGACTGGTTGGTGAGCAACCGCCTTCTGAAGTGATTTCTCATCATTTTGAGGTACATCTTCGAAGCCATCAATGCTCACAACCTTAGCATTTTCCTAAAACAAATGCACCCGTTGAAACATTAGCAATTTGCATAATGTGGGAACTGAAAGATGGATGTATGAAGTTATTCATCAGAAAATAAGTTAATACCCTGTTGATGTCACACTTGCCATCCACAGCTTTGTAAGGATAGTCATCTTCAGTATCAATGCCTCCATTCTTAATGATGAAGTCAAAGGCATCATCCATGAGCCCACCGTTGCAGCCACTGTTCTGTCCATTGGTTGAGCATTCTACAAGTTCTTGCTCCGACAATGTGATCATCTCACCAGTAACAAGTTGGTTGATGCTTTCTACTGTGCTTACTGCGGAGAAGGCCCAGCAGCTTCCTGCATCCCACCATTCAAGACCAAAGATGTCAGTAACCATCAAAATAACTAATGTCATCCAAGAGAGCAACTGCAATCATACCGCATGCAACCAATTGTAATATGAGGCAAGAGCCCTAAACTGTTTAATTGTATCAATATTATCAAGATCAAGATGGATAATAAGATATTTGCAGACATTTGTTTCACCCCTGTTTTTACCCACAAATGCAGTTTTAAGACACCTGTAGAGTCATTTGGTTCTCTCAATAACTAGCCTCTGTGAGAGGGTCTTAGACAGGCTAATATCAGCAAACAGCTCCCAGCACAGGATAAAAAGTTTGCTCGACTGAACACGAAAGGTTGATAAGGTGTGATATCCCTTAAAAGTCTTAAAGGCCCAAAATAGTTGCAATGCAAAGCAACATCATCAAATCGGTTTAATGTTAAGTAGTTGGTTACAGGGTCACCTTATACAAAGTATTTGACTGGCAGATGCACCGAAAAAGACCTTTAAAAATATAAAGACAAAAGCAGCACAACCACAGAAACGGCAGTCCTAAAATCAGGAAAAAACAAGCTAAGCTACAATACAATCCTGGAAACAAGGAAACCACACTGAGCAAGTCAGCCCCAACCAACGGCGGGCTTTGATTCTGTTCAAGTCCACACCGCTGTCACTGCACGATTCACAAGTCACAACCGTTGCCAACTCCAGAAGCAAAGAACGAAGAGAACAAATACCTTACACAGTTAACCCAATGAGAGGATTTTCCAAGAATACATCCTGCGTCCACTACGTAAATCCTTTACCATAGAATTCCAAACAATTATTCGGTCCAGTAAATTATCATCGTATTAAAAGAACAATAACTTGGTCATTAAATCAGATATGCTCATTCAGGGGGAAAAAAGTCAGCTTTAGCTAGAAAGACCCATCTTTTCTAGAGACTAGAGGGTGTGGGACTATATAATCATAATCTACTATTATTATGTATATATCAGAAGGAAATCTGCACTGTTTTGCAAGTAGGGGCAAAAGATTACTAGCTGTGAACCTGAATTAACTGTTGTGAAATTGCCCTACTTAGATCCGAGATTAGAGTGACAAATAGATAGTCGCATCTAATCTAAGCTCTCAATGGTAAATAATCGCACGAGGGAGATGAGAAGAGATGAGATGAGGAAAGAGAAGAAATTCCTTACCGCATTGGCCCTGGTTCTTGACGGGGGCGACGGCGCCCTTCTCCCTCCAGTCGACGGAGTCCGGCAGCTCCTCCACCCCGTCGTGGCGGTACCTCTCCCCGGCGGCGCGGCTCCTCTCGGCGACCTTGGCGCCGAGGAAGGTCGCGCGGAACTCCTCGTTGGTGAGATCGGCGAAGCGGTTCATCCCGAGGCGGAACCCGCCGCGCTCGTCGGCGCGGGCGTTGTGGGCGTCGACGAACCTGAGGTTGTCCCAGAAGACGCGGAACCGGCGCTCGTGCTCGCCGAGCGCGTTGTACGAGCGGCCGTTCTCGGCGAGCCAGAGGTCGTACGCGGCGCGCGCCTCGGCCTCCGTGGGCCCCTCCTCCAGCCCCCGCGCCCCGTGCTCCGCGTTGTAGGAGATGATCGACATGTCCGGCGCCGCGGTGGCCGCGCCGACGATGAGCAGCAGCAGGAACGCGGCGGCGCGGGCGGCCATGGCGGCGACGTGGAGACGAGCGTCTCTCTCCAACCTCTTCGCTTTCCTCCTCTCTTTTTTTCCTCCTTTTTTTTTTTCCTTCTTCGTTGGGTTTGTGGTTTTTTGGGCTTGATAGGCTCGATGCGGGTGGGATTTATAGGCGGCGGATGCGTGTTTGGGTCGGCGACTGGAAGAGGAGTTTGGGTTTGGGAATTGGGATGGGATGAGGTGAGGGATCCAACGCCGCTAACTAACAATTCTGATCTGAATTAGGTTGCTAATCGTAACAATTCCTATCTTAATTAGGAGCGAAACAGGGTGGATATTCTCCCCCGAATAAAAAAATTTCCATGGCGAAGTCGATCGGGTAAAAAAAAAAGGAACCGAATCCTCAAGTAATTAGTAGTATAATCTAGCTCGTGGTAACTGGTAAGACACCTCATCGGTGTCGACCAAATCCGTTGGATCGTAAATAAACAAGGCAGATTTTGCCCCTTTTCTCACGTAGTAGGAGCATAGTAGTAATTTAACATGTACGATAAGACTCTGACTACTTGCTGAGAGGGTAATCTTTGCTTTGAAACGCTTTACACCTCCTAGAAAACGAATAATACTCGCGTGCTGTAATGCGCCTGAAGCTAATCGCATGCCCTGATCTTGTCAATTGTCATTAATAATAGGGCAACACTATCTTCATTTGCATCATGCCGTTAAAGTGATATCCCGTCACTGATGGATGGCTGCGGTCGCTGCAGCTACCCATCGTAGACTGGCCGGTGATGCCGAGACACCGTTTCCGGGCGGCCGAGCTAGGCGTCAACGATGGGCAACTGCCGGCGAGCGCGAGGCGGCGGTCGGACGAATCTCGGGTTCGTTTTGTTCCGTGCTGGCGCGTCCTACCGCCGTACTCCCTCCATCACATTATAAAAAAACCAACCCTAACATTCCAATGTAAAATTAGTGGAGAGTAAATATACCCAAAATAGTTCTTATTATTAGAAAAAATAGTAGTTGTGATAGATAGATGAAAGATATTTAAGGGATAAAACTTCTCGTTTTATGTGTTTAGGATAGATAAGATGTAGAAATTGTTTTTTATAAAATTTATTTTTTTTTGACGGAGTGAGTACGTACTCCCTCCGTCCAAAAAAAGACAAACCCTGGTTTCCGTGTCCAATGTTTGACCGTCCGTCTTATTTTGAAAATATTATGAAAAAAATTAAAAAGATAAGTCACGCATAAAAGTATTAATCATGTTTTATCATCTGACAACAATGAAAATAATAATTATAAAAAAATTTCATATAAGACGGACAGTCAAACGTTGGCAGCGAAAACCATGGTTTGCCTTTTTTTTAAGAACGGAGGGTGTAGGTACCACGACACCGGTGGCCGTTGGTCCCCCAATTACGGCCGTTTGCTTACCCGATAAGGAAAAAGAGTTGGGGCGAGGAGGCAACGCGCCCATCCACTGCAGAGACGAGACGGTGGCGTACACGAACACCATGCATGTTCCGCCGGCGGCCGGTGACCGGGGCTCTGAAACCCTATCCGATCTCCCCGGGAACCGGAGCCCCGTGCGCGAACATGAACATCACAACGTCTGAACATGACGGGAACGTGGCTGGGGTCCCTTCCCCTTGGCAGCCCGAAACGACTGCAACCGCGCAACGTCTGAAGATCAGTGGTTGATTACGGTAGTTGTTTATGTGCGCCACCGGGGATCAGTGAGCAGATCACGTGTTTAATCGGCCGCACACTCTGACGGGATAGTGCCGTGCTAGAATCATCGGCCCTGGTGTTACTAAGCACACGTTGTCACAAGCGATTAAGGGGATGTTTAAATCCACCTCAAAATTTTACACCCTATCACATACCGTAGAACTTTTACGTCTACATGAAGTATTAAATATAGGCTAAAAATAAATAATTATACGATTGTGACTAATTTAAAAGACAAATCTTTTAAGCCCAATTGTTTCATTGATTTGAAAAATGTGATGCTGCAGTGAACATTTGCTAATAATAAATTAATTAGGTTTAATAAATTTGTCTAGCGTTTACCGATGAATTCTGTAGTTAGTTTTTTATTAGTATCCGAACACCCTATCCGACACCTTATATAATACGTGATATGATAGCAAAAACGTTACGTCCCCTAAGCAAAAGTGCTACGTAGTAGTTGCCGCTTTTCACCGATGGATACAAGGGAAATCCAAATCACGTGCAATCTGCCGCGAGGTTTACCGGGCGGAGAGGTCGGCAAATTTTGCCCGAGACGCGAGCAGTGTGGCCGACTCCGCGTGAATTGTTCTGCCCACTCGGGGGAGGTTGCTTCCGCGATTTCGCCTCCGATCCTGCCGTTGCTTGGCTTGAGCGCGCACTTCTCCGGTCGCTGCTGTGGCATGTCCGCGCTGTAGCTGTGCTGCGTCAGCGCGGCTCGCGCAACACGCGTCTGTTCGTACTATCTCCCCACCGTGTTGGTTGATGGCCACATCGCACGTACGCCTTCCAGGCTCGCCGGTGTCCTTGTGTGCTATGCTGACCCAATGAACGCATCGCTAGCATCGTTTTGCTCATCGAAGAGCCGAAGATATGTCCAGGCAGCTACAGATTGGCCAAGCTTAGTTCCAAATTTTTCTTCAAGCTTTCAACTTTTCCATCATATCAAAACTTTTGTATACACAAACTTTTAACTTTTCCGTCAAATCGTTTTAATTTCAACCAAACTTTTAATTTTAGCGTGAACTAAACACACACATTATCTATTTGTCTACCTTTTCTTGGAAAGAGAACTACTAAATGTCAATTAAAAAATCTATCTTTGCCTGTGAGCATTGCTAGTGGCGGGTGTCTACTAGCTACAGTGGCGAGAGCCAGGATTTCAAAGTTGGGTATTCCCTCTAAGCGCTGAGCCGTTGCCGCGTCCCTGCCCCTTGCGGCCGCCGGCCACCCAACCGACCTGACCGCCTTAGCTTGGCGAGTGTCGGGCGCCGCCCCCGGCGGCAATGGCCTCCCCCTCCGCGGTAGCACAGTCCAGCTCCCGCCGCCGATTGCCGTCTCGCCGCGCCGCCACCTAGGGTTTGCAAATGGGGAGTGGCGCGAGGGAGCCGAGCCAAGGAGGGATGGTCACGGAGGGAGAGCGAGAGGGGGCTGTCTGAAAGAGTGCTAGCTAAGTGGGTCAACTGATGTTTGATGGGTCATGACGGAGTGGGTCGGGTTGGTTGGAGGCATCGCAAGAGCCAGTTGGGCTGTGTTTGGATCAAAGATTGAGGATTTAGGTGTACAAATATGTGTACATGTGTATATACTAGAAGTATTTGTTTTCTGATAAAAAATGTTGGGTATTCCCGGGAATACCCGGGAATCACGGTGGCTCCGCCACTGACTAGCTAGCCAAGAGCCAAAACGGGTGATCCAATAGCTGTAGGAACTGCGCCGACCGGAGCCCATCTCCCACAGATTCCAGTCGATTCCTCTTATCGTCTCCTATTATTTTTTTCCCACGAGAATTCAGATGGTATCGACAATATCCTAGAGTAGGCTCCGTCCTCGTGCACCAATTATTCATGCACGCTACTACCGTCACATAATAATTTGAATAGTGCAACTATGATTAATTGGAAGGATTAGCTTGTTGCCCTACGCAACGCGCAACCCCAAACCCAACTGACGGGGTAAATATATATCACCAGCACGACTAATGACATGTCAATTAAACTTTGATTATCCGAGTCATCATCGAATGGCTTTCTTATCTCGCAACTCGCACATTGCTTTTTGGGTGACCCAAAGGGAGCTCTCACAAAGTCCCAAAAGGAAAGCATTTGACTCTGAGTTGGTGCGAGCCACGTTTTGCCATTTTTCTGATTGCAAGATGCTTTCCCTTCCTGACTGAGGCTGTGTTTAGATCAAAGTTTGATCCAAACTTCAGTCCTTTCCATCAATCAACCTGTCATATACACACAACTTTTCAGTCACATCATCTCCAATTTCAACCAAAATTCAAACTTTGCGCTGAACTAAACACAGCCTGACCCAGGAGGGCTTCACCGATTGCTAAGCAACAACCCTGTAGCTTCGTCTTATGGATTTTCTTTTTCTGTAATCACATGGGGGTATGGACTTGCAGCTGGTGAAGTAGATAAGCTGCTTACCAGGAAAGATACTTCACGAGAAAACAGTATTATATTAAAAACAGATACTTTCACAGGAACGGGAAGGCAATTGTGACTGGTTATACTCCAAGATGAACCCATTATACTATCCCTCCATCTCAAATAATAAGAGCGTATTTTTTGTTTTGTTAGGACAGGGAATACTCTATTATGATATAATTCTCACAAAATTAATATGCTTTGCACGACTGATCATTGTTTTACATGGCATTGATCCACAGGTAAAGTATGTATGAAGAAAAGAAGCTATGTATCAACAGCTCATTCATGTTTCTGTGCCCACTGAGATCACCACCTCACCGTCAGTCCCATGATCCCATCCTGAAACTTGGACAGGCTTAACAACAGTCAGTCAGCAGAAGGCAGTGACGTGAAGCCGTCAACTGGGCAAGAGAAAAATCACCATCTGATCATGGCGTCCAAGCAAGGCAGACCGCAGACATCTCTATTCAAAACTGATGCCCCGCGCATTCCTGGCTGCTACACAATGAAGAGAACATCACCCCCGTCGATCAAAGTTCATATGCAAAGAGCTCCTAGATCTGGTGCAACTTTAGAATCGTGATCCCGGATGGTTGGTGTTTCATCTTGTTCTTTCTTCTTTTGCTTCTTCCCCTTCTGGCCTTTCCCTTGGCCACCTTTGGTCCTGATGGGTGTAAAGCACATTAAGCAGATAGTATTAGTACATAACACTTCCAGCATTGTGTTAAACATGCAATGCAACTAACCTCCCTAGTGAAAAAAGAAATAGTAACAGTTCGGTGACTTTCAGGCACATGGGCTAAGAGCGTATTTTGCAACAATACTGTTCAAGAATGCTTACAATGCGAACAGCAGGACATAAGTTCAGTTGTAGAATAGAATATGGTAAAAGACAAACAAAAGGACAGAAACATTATGAATGGGATTAGCTATATTTAAGGCACCACATTTTCCACCAAAAAACAATTTTTTTTACACTAAAAATCTCAATACTTACACCATAATTTTTGTAGTACACACTATATAAGAGAATTAGGATGAAAACAATTAATTACCTACTTGAAAGAGGAGATAGTAGAGCGAAACATACTTACATAGGAGTATAAAAGAATGGTAGCAATCCGAATGGGAAAAAAATGACTGAAATCAAGTCAAAAATGTGGCGCCATATTTTTAGCAAAACCATTATAAAGCCATACTTTGGAGGTTCTCTCGATGGTGCACTTGGAGGTTCTCTCGATGCTACAGTTGTGGCTAAATTACAAGAAGGCTTGTGCTTCCTAGCAGATCCACAAGAGCATTCCTTGGTTTTTGACTTTCCCTGTGCAAAAGAATAAAGGGATAATTCCTATTTATTCCTTCCAACATAGTGTTTTAACAAGGCAATTCAATGTTTGGAAACTGTTAAGAGTCGTCCACATGATAGTTACCTTTTTAGAATGTGAACTGTTGTGTTTCTGAGCTGTTTCGCCTTTGCTAGAACAGTCCTTTTCTTCTTTCTTGTGTTCATCCAGTTGACTCTCATCCTGCTTCATGCTAAGCTCATCCTCTATGGTCTGTACATACTCTGCTGATCCAGGTAATATACACAATAAAGGAAATGAGTTCAGTGCATGGCCAATGTAAAACAAATATTACTTGAACAGGTATGAGAAATTGGATATTAATTGAAACAGTTAATGCCCTCAGTTTACAAAATGAACTACTTGTGCTTCTAAAATAGTGGTCTCCAACAATAACCAGCCAAACAAAAATGTTACCTCCTACAGTGGTTAGATAGCACACTAAGGATGTGTTCGGGAGTGAGGGTTGGGAACCTCACTCCCTAGAACGCAAAACAAAGCAGCATTTATCTCATAATTAATCAAGTATTAGCTAAAATAAATTTGAAAAATGGATTAATATGATTTTTTTAAGTAACTTTCATATAGAAAATTTTTGCAAAAAAACACAACGTTTGGTAGTTTGAAAAGGGTGTGCGCGGAAAACGAGGGAGGTGAGTTGGGAAAATGGAGATAAGAACTCAGCCTAACTCTTAGTACAGATATACCTCCTACAGGGTATGATACCTTTGGCAATTGCAGAGGAACTGAAAATGGAAAACACCCAGCACAGCAACTGGTATGGGCTGTTTGGGGGGAGCCTAAAATTCTAAGAAACAGCTAGTTGGTGGTTACCAACTAGTTCATTTTCTGGATTCTATAGCTAAGAATCCGGACTGTTTGAGGGAGCTGAAAATTCTGGGAGAAGCTGCAGTAGCTAGAAGCTCCCCAACAAGGCCGTAGTCTTACTTGAGCTTTCTATAACACCGTTCATGCTTCTTGGGATTGTTATCGTATTTTGATGATCTTAAAAATAACCAGTAAATGGTAAATATCATATTAGTGAGGCATAAACCCAAAATGCCATGAGCACAACACCCAGTATAGGTTTTACCTACTAGATTTATGTTACTGAATTGAGGGGTGTGCATGAAACACTTGCTCAGGTGAAGCAGCTCATGTTTGGCAAGAATATGAATAGGATTAAACAATGAAAACTCAATCTATGGAATCCCAGAAGTACTCCAAATTTCACCATAAATTTCATTAATTGTCATAAGCTGAAGTCCTCAAGAAAGATAAGGATGAGATTCATTCATAGGGACAGCCACTTTAGACTTCAGGATAATCAAATGTTTACCATCACATGCATAGTCCAGATAAGGATCTCCATCCGCATCATCAGAACCCAGTATTAGTTGCTCAGCTAACATGTACTCTATAGCAGCATCAACGTCACCATCCATGTCTTTCAAAACCTATGTGATGTGACATTGACCATTAATATATAATGACTGATTGGCTGCTACGGTCAGCCTAGGCTCGCAGTTGCAATACAAGAAAGTCGATTTGTTGTATAATTCGTACCTGTTCAACTGCAGCGACATTAGAACATCCAGTTCCAGCCATCACCAATTTAACCGATATATGATCATACTTTGATCTGTCTGAAGATTTCTTCAAGTCCTTTGCTTTTGTTTGAGCATTATTGCTTGTGCTAGCTACATTGGCATCCGCCTGTAATTTCATAACAGATAAAATTAAAATTAGTAACAGAGCAAGTTAAGCTACAACAGGATCTCACTGTCCTTCCAGGGACACAAAACAACCGACAGTTTACAATTTGGACAGTGAGAAACCTTGATAATAACCGGCATTGCAGGACCTTGACATGGATCTTCCCTCAGTCTGACACTATTGTAGTGCTCACCCTGATGATACGATCTATATTGGAATCAAAACAAAGGAACATGAGAATGCATGTCTTTTTACTGCCAGTACTAGCATATTAGTTTCACACAGCAGAACACACATTAACTTACAAATGAATCATACTGGTAGCTTCACGATCAGAAAAGTTTCTTATGTACCATCGTGGTGAGTTAAGCTGCAAATCATTCAGTAATGGTACAGGCATCAATCAAATGTTACAGTACATTCTCTTCTATAGAAGAAAGGCTATATTATGAAAATAAGTACGACAAATAACAGAGAGCCATCAGGGGATGTATAAGCAGCACATTGATCTATATCACCCATGTGTTTCAAATTACAGACTAGGCAAGGCTCAACTGCCTAGCGTGTCATTCATAGGTTGAAGAAATAATACTGCAAAGCTTGCATTGAAAATTACCATGTGGATGCATATGTTTTTTCTTGTGAGAATAGAAGCTGCTTGCAACTCCATATGACCAGCCCAAGTCCCATCCTCAAGCATAGAGTCACAATATTTATCAAACGGTTCCTCGTCCTCGATGAATGGCTCAAAATCCACACGGTGCTCCTGTAAGATGCATACAAGAAAGATTATGAAGTGTAAACAGCCCAATGCTTGCTTGCAGCATGTATTTTTTAGATAAAAGAACAACCCAGCCTGGTGGCCTGTACTCTACGCCCAGATCAGATGTACAAAGCCAAAGATTGCAGCATGTGCAATACCTTATTGATTCAATGGCACCCTAATTACAGTTATTAAGTCACAGTGTTACAAGATGTTTCTTGGTCATAACCAAAGCTTGCAGTATTTATAATACCTGATTGATTCAATGGCACCCTAACTACAGTTATTAATTCACAGTGTTACAAGATGTTTGTTTTGGTCATCTCATCTGGTGCATACCTTAATGTATTGCACAATCATTGCACGGTACTTCATGTGCTCCTCCTCGTTGCCTTCGAGCTGGTCGCCCATTGCCCTGCAGACTACGATGAGTAACCATATAACTCAAGACTGCATAATGCATATACTACTCCTCCTTTCATAAACTGACAGCGCTCTAACATATCGTGCAGCATCAATTAGCCTCTTCTTGTAAAATGGCAAGAATCTGGGTAATGGAATCGAAAAGAAGACCTAAAGAAGCAGTTGCCATCCGCACTAACTTCGATAATCTTCAACCCCAGCGAGTCCAGCTGCGCCCGGAACTCCGTCATGTCGGCCTTCTTCCCGAACTTCTTCTCCTCCTAACAAATCAACCACCAAAGGAAAAAAAAACAAAGAAAATATATTAGCTAAAGTTCAATTCCACTTCCACCAAAAACGATCCAATCTCCAGCTGACTGAGGCGCGGGGTATTACTGCATCACGCTTCGGCTTCCGGGCTTTGGGCGCCGCCACGGCTACCTTCTTCTTGTTCCGAGCCATTACGACGCGTGCGGTAGCAGTGGAGTCTCGCCGAGATTTCCGCGGCGGCGGCGGCGGCGGCGGCGGCGAGGGGGAGGGGAGGCGGAATCGCAGATAGTATCAAATCGAACTCTACCAGAAGCCCGGAGAAGAAATCGGATGGGAAAAGGAAGAGGAAGAGAAGAGAAGAGAAGTCGTCAGGTGATATTTCGTGGGCCAAATGGGCCGGGCCGTAACACCTCAATCCCCAAACTGCTACGGCCCGTGTGTGAACGTGACACGTCATCCTATTTAGAATCGAATACCGAACCTGAACGTGACACGTCAGATTTAGGAGTAGAAGCGAGTACTCCGTACTCTCTAGTACACGATACAGATCCAATACGAGACCGACACGTCGTCAGCGACCAAGTAAAATTCGGTCACGAACCGTACGCCACCAACCTGTATAAATTCATCGACCGCCAAGCCTCTCCAGGACATAACACAAGCCAACCAAACACCGCACGATTTCGTATCCACGCATACTTCTACGTGATTTCGTTTCGACGATCTCGAGGCGCCGCGGCGTGACCTGACGTCGACGACAACCATGGCAGGCGGCGGCGGCAAGTCCGTCGCGGCGGCGCTGGCCATGGCCTGCTTCCTCCTCATCCTCGCCGCCTTCGCTCCCCCCGCGGCGGCGGCGCCGCCGGACATCATGTCGATAATCAGGTACAACGCGGAGCACGGCGTGCGGGGGCTGGAGCGGACGGAGGCTGAGGCGCGCGCCGTGTACGACCTGTGGTTGGCGCGGCAATCCGGCGCGGCGGCGGCGGCGGCGGAGGCGGCTCGCGCAACGGGTTCATCGGCGAGCACGAGCGCCGGTTCCGCGTGTTCTGGGACAACCTAAGTTCGTCGACGCCCACAACGCCCGCGCCGACGAGCGCGGCGGGTTCCGCCTCGGGATGAACCGCTTCGCCGACCTCACCAACGGCGAGTTCCGCGCCGCCTACCTTGGCACCACGCCCGCCGGCAGGGGGCGCCGCGTCGGGGAGGCGTACCGCCACGACGGCGTCGAGGCGCTGCCGGACTCCGTGGACTGGAGGGACAAGGGCGCCGTCGTCGCCCCCGTCAAGAACCAGGGCCAGTGCGGTAGCTGCTGGGCGTTCTCGGCGGTCGCCGCCGTGGAGGGCATCAACAAGATCGTCACCGGCGAGCTGGTGTCGCTGTCGGAGCAGGAGCTGGTGGAGTGCGCGAGGAACGGGCAGAACAGCGGGTGCAACGGCGGGATCATGGACGACGCGTTCGCCTTCATCGCCCGGAACGGCGGCCTCGACACGGAGGAGGACTACCCGTACACGGCCATGGACGGCAAGTGCAACCTCGCCAAGAGGAGCCGCAAGGTGGTCTCCATCGACGGCTTCGAGGACGTGCCCGAGAACGACGAGCTGTCGCTCCAGAAGGCCGTGGCGCACCAGCCCGTCAGCGTCGCCATCGACGCCGGCGGCCGCGAGTTCCAGCTCTACGACTCCGGCGTGTTCACCGGCCGCTGCGGCACCAACCTGGACCACGGCGTGGTGGCGGTGGGGTACGGCACGGACGCCGCCACCGGCGCCGCCTACTGGACGGTGCGCAACTCGTGGGGGCCCGACTGGGGCGAGACCGGCTACATCCGCATGGAGCGCAACGTCACCGCGCGCACCGGCAAGTGCGGCATCGCCATGATGGCGTCCTACCCGATCAAGAAGGGGCCCAACCCGAAGCCGCCGCCACCGTCGCCGGCGCCGCCGTCTCCGCCGCCATCGCCGCCGCAGCAATGCGACCGGTACAGCAAGTGCCCGGCGGGGACCACCTGCTGCTGCAACTACGGGATCAGGAACCACTGCATCGTGTGGGGATGCTGCCCCGTCGAGGGCGCCACCTGCTGCAAGGATCACTCCACCTGCTGCCCCAAGGAGTATCCGGTCTGCAACGCCAAGGCTCGCACTTGCTCCAAGGTACGTACTATACTACTGATCGTAACAGCTCCAAATTTAAATTTTATGTTTACTTTCAATTTTAGAGTTGATTTTAACGTTTAGAAGTTGGTAAGAACATATGTAAAAGTTCAATTGGTCGCTAATACGTGTTATGTCTGTGTGTGCTATGTGCTCACACGTTGCCATGTTTTTTCCTTGACAGAGCAAGAACAGCCCGTACACCGTGGAGGCGCTGATCAAGACTCCGGCGGCGATGGCACGAAGCGTTCCGGAACAACCTGATTCAATCTCTTTTGTAGTTTTGAATAGGGAAGATCTAGTATAGAAGCCTTATCTTAGTTACTGTTACCGAGTCCTTTATTATTATCGCTCCTTTTTTTTTCGCAAGATGTATAAAGTCCTAAACAGTTACTGTTACTGATTCAGACTAGTTATTATCTATCTTTGGATATGAGTTCTCCCAAGTACAGCATCACATCACGTGTTGTTACAGCTGTATCGTTTGTTTTTTTAGGGTGTGTTTAGTTTACGAAAAAAAAATTTGGTATCACACCGAACGTTTGATCGACGTTGAATGGGGTTTTCGGACACGAATGAAAAACTAATTTCATAACTCGCCTGGAAACCGCGAGACGAATTTATTAAGCCTAATTAACCCGTCGTTAGCACATGTTGGTTACTGTAGAATTTATGGCTAATCATGGACTAATTAGACTCAAAAGATTCGTCTCACGATTTCCATGTAAACTGTGCAATTAATTTTTTAATCTATATTTAATACCCGATGCATATGTCCAAAAATTCGATATGACGTTTTTAGAGAAAAAAAATTGGGAACTAAATCGTTAATAAACGTTACAGCTGACAAATGGGATTGTAGCTTTGACTGAGTTGACAGGAACAGCTTCCTCCATATGGAGAACCATCTCGTATTTGGCTCATCCCAATAATCCTTCTTTCTATAAAACCAATACCTATTAAACACCTAAAACTTAACATGAAAACATACTACCTCTTCAGTTTATAAGACTTTCTAGCACTCCCCACACTCATATAGATATAAATAAATCTAGGCACACATATATTTATATATTCTACTCATTAAGCACACAAAACTTAACATACAAACATATAGTAATATTTACAATTATTTCATTATAAAACTAAATATATACATGCTAAATCATCATCCTTCAATCATTTCATAATATTTCAGTTCAAATCATTTCATCGCTCAGTAAAACGTGAGAGATCATCTAGTGCATGTTATACTTGTGCTTTGAACGATAGATTCAGCGCAACTAATTGCATTGGTACTCTGTTTCATGATGTGGAATAAAACCGCCGTGTTTAGTTTCCCCCTTATTCCCAACTTTCCATCACATCATATCACATAAAAACTTTCCTACACACATGACTTCAAACTTTTTTTTCAAACTCTCAACTTTTCTTCAAACTTCAATTTTTTTTCAGGAACTAAACGCACCCCTACTAGCATGAGTTTCCAAAATAGAAATATCAGGAGAATCCTATTTCCAACAAAGATATTACGTACACTGTAGGAGGGTTGGACGAACCGTCCTATTTTCGAAAAAAGATACAGTGTTACACAGTACTGTGGATAGGTGGGACGAACCGCTTCCACAAAACTACAAAAGTGCCCCGTCTCAACGAGAAACCCGCGCGCGCCCCGACAAAAATTCGCGGTGGCCTACCAGCGATTTCGCTTCACTGCAGTCCGTCTACCGAATGGCCGCGGCGGCGCGGCCCGTCGACGTCGTCCGCCACTTCCCGTGCTCCTCCGCCGCCGCCTCCTCCTCCTTGCTGCTGTCGCGCTCCAAGTCCAGGCTCGTCGCGTCTCCTGCGGCGGCGGCGGCGGCGAGCTCCATGCGGCGAAGGCTTGTGCTCGGCGTGGGCGCCGCCGCCGCCCCGGCCGAGTGGCGGCGCTTCGCGGCCTCGGCGACGCCCGCGGCGCTGCGGGACGGCGCCGCCACGCTGCTCATCACCGCGGGTGCGTACTCCCTAGTGCGCGCCTTCGACGGGCTCACGGCGCGGCGGCTCATCGAACAGGTGTCGGGTTTCGTTTTTTCCTTTTTTTGTATTTCCCTTTTTTTTGAGGTGGAGCTGAAGCTTTGATCTCCGCCATTATTGCAAAAATATCAATTCTTTAGCTCTGTCGACTGTTATCCGGAGAGTAAAATATGGTAGATACAATTCAGTGGATGCGATCTGTATCTTGAATTTATTTTCAATTGCTGGGAAGATCTGACTGGTTCAGAGAGTAGTGTGGACTGCTACTGTTCAAAAATACAGTAGTTAGGATAGATAAAAGAGAGGTCTTTCTTTACTGATCAATCAAAAGGAAAATAGATTATTCAAGCATAAAATTTATACCTCGCTTAATTATATCTTGTTAACTTCTGATTCTTTTCATCATTAATCTCAGAACCTGAGCAGAAAGATTGTGCATGTGCTCTCCGGAGTCCTGTTCATGTCTTCCTGGCCACTATTCAGGTCTCCCTTGCCACTGCTTCTTCCAGCATCGAAATGTTTTCTACAACCAAATCAGACTAGAGATCTTAAGAAAATCATGTCCCTTTCGCAGTAATTCGACAGAAGCACGGTTCTTCGCGGCAATTGTTCCGTTGCTGAACTGCATAAGGCTTCTGACCTACGGGCTCCGCCTTTCCACTGATGAAGCTCTAGTAAAATCGGTGACCCGTGAAGGAAAACCAGAGTTCGTGCTATGATCCTTATTTCTGATACTCCTTCATTCAAAAACCAAAATAGTACTCCTTGACATGATCTTTGGTTGCTTACAGGGAATTGCTGAGAGGTCCTCTGTACTATGTCATTGTGCTGCTGGTCAGTGTTTTGGTCTTCTGGCGCCAGTCTCCGATTGGGATTGTTTCCTTGTCGATGATGAGTGGTGGTGATGGTAAGATGTTGGATCTCCTGGGAATTTAGGAAAATCTGCAGTTTTTCTGTACCCCAGTTCACTTGATGAAATGAATGCTTCTGCTAAGTATATCCACCTTCTTGGTTCTTAATTTTTCAGGCTTTGCTGACATTGTTGGGAGAAGGTATGGCTCCGCGAAGCTGCCATTCAATGAGAAGAAGAGCTGGATAGGAAGCATCTCAATGTTCATTTCTGGCTTCCTTCTATCTGCACTGTAGGTTTTTGCTTCAGAATGCATTGCTGGTTCTTTTGCATTGTTACTCCTTGTTATTGTTAACTCATGGATCTTTTGCATCACAGGATGCTGTCCTACTTCTCTTGCCTTGGTTACTTCACTGTCTGCTGGGATCTGGCACTTGGTAAACTGGCTCTTGTTGCATTAGCAGCTACTGTAGTGGAGTGTATTCCTGTCAATGATGTTGTGGATGACAATATCTCCGTTCCTTTGGCCACCATGTTGGCAGCCTATCTGTTATTTGGCTACAGTTCATGTTGTTGACTCTATAAAATTTCTCCCTTTTGCTTTTCATGTCCTGAATTTGGTACTGCCAAACATCATAGATTGGATCTCTTTCTGTTGAATCAAAAGGTATTTTGCTCACGATCATGCATGCATTTTGGGTGAACGCTAGCCAAATCATTTAGAAGCAACAAATATAAGGGACTACGTACTGTCTCAAGCTTCTCTCTGAGTAATATGGAAAATTTTCTGCCGAGTGGGCAGTTTCATCTATGAATTCTCATAGCAGTGAACCAACAAACCTCACACATGGAGCAATGCGGGGAATCACTCCAGACGAAATACAAACTTGACAAAATGAACATAAACCTACTGTTGAAATTTCTCTCATATTTGCACTACAAGCAATTCACAAATTGGCAGGAAATGCTAACTAACTCCTCCCATGGGGGATTGATTGCTAATACTAACAATCATGTCTCACGATTCATGTACAATGGCACCGAAGAGGGATCGATGTTCCATCAGGTTTTCGCTTCTCCCGGGTAACCACTTCTTGAATCATTGGCAACTTCTGGTGAATCTTTTTCCAGATGTGGTTCACAGCACCATCTTGTGCAGCAGAGGCCATCCTACCTGGGTAAATACTATCATACTCAAAGATAGGCTGGATGCGCGCCATGTTTCTTCGGAATTCATCTTTCTGCTGCCTGGGGACATTTCTTAAGTACTTTGTGAGCCATTTTGGTCTCATAGCATTATTGACTGAGACAAAAATGGCGAATTCTGTGTAATCTATCATCCCTTCAAAGGGCAGCTCAATCTCATCGCTGACAATGACAGGTATGCACAGGCTAGCAACAGCATCAAAGAGACGACATGAAGTTGGGGTGTCACCAGCTGGGTGCAAGCAAAACTCTGATGTCCGCATCCCTTTTATTGATTGTTCACGTCCTGTGGCATTAGGATAACCTTCTTCCATGACAACATCAGGCTCATTAACCATCAATTCCCATAGTTTCTCTCGTACCAAACCACCCTGAAAGAAAATTTCAGAAGTCATAGTAAGATAAAGCTGTATAGAGATGCACAGTAGTACAGAACAACAATCTCATAAGTCATAATCAATCCTAGCAATTGCTGACTAGAATGCTACGGACAAAGTAGCATAAACAAAGCTGGTTTGTAAATAAAAGTTCTGTTGAGAGCATAACGCTTTAAATGGCAATAGTTTCTTTGTAGATACATAAATAATATCAAAGAGCTGTGGATTCAGACTCAACAGGTTCTAAAATAAAATTTTAAGATAGCCCATATCATACTAACATGTTCTTTTATTCCATTTTCATTTCCAATTGCTTAGATTCAGATACTACAAAGAAGATAAATATTGCCATGCATACATTAAATGCTAATTAGTATGATAAATGGTACGAACCCGATGCCTGTGTTTGGCTCCCTTGAAGTACAGAAGAGTGGGGCGGTCCTTATTCTCTGATAAGTGCATTGTAGGGAGCAAATGAGTGTAAGGTACAATGACATCTTTGAGCAATGACACTTGCGTATGCTGTATCATATGAGAAACATTGCTGCTTGCAGAGTTTGAATCAAGTTTGTACCATCCGCCAAAATCAACCACCAAAAGAATTGCAGGAGCAATCTCTTTACGGACATGCCACATCGCCACAGGGTCTGTCAAAGAATGCCTCAATATTTAACAAAACCTGAGCATACAAAAGAATAATAAGCTACTATGCAGATCAATTACAACGAAAACATAAACAGTATATCTTGTATTCCTGCATTGCTTGCAAAACAGTTGTCTTTTACTCCGAAACACTGAGGATTACCAATACCTCCTTGATGACAAATGTACAGAAAGTCACATGGTTCAAAATTGTTTTTCTTTAATGATGGCATTTCAAGGGTATGCCACTCCCTTACACAAGAAAACATGTAAAGCGTGCCTAAGAAACCAAAACCAGCTACCTTGACCCCCCTATTCCAAGTATGCACATAACTAATTTCAAATTTATGAGTGCATTGTGAGGTTCCTGTCATGGTTAAATCTACATGTCAATGTGCTCACTGTTCTGGGCACACTCCCTCTGTTTGTAAAAGGGAACTTGGTAAGTCTTACACTGAGGCGCCGAGCAACAAATCACATGTATAGCCGGTAACTAACAGAACACACAAAATGATTTCAAGCCTAAATCAGCTCACGGTTTTTAGAGTTGAATAGCTAAACCCTGTAGATATCAGTCAGAAAGTGGGATTGAGTATGGAGAAAGAACTAATTTCCAATCATATATTCATATACTAGTAGAGAATTGGGATTGAGTATGTAATAGACGGACAAGTACAACAAGCATAACTTAACCTATCGATTGCTTAACATATAACCCACACCAATTGGGAGCAATGGGGGATTAATATGATCAACAGCCCGTTCCATTATGCCATTTTGATCACTTAAGTTCACTCAGGAAAAAATAAAAAGCACATTTCCAATTTCCAACTGAATCACAGTACCTGTCAAGACGAAGACGTGGTCACGGCCACCGGAGCGCCGCCACGCGGGGTGGGCGGTGACGCGGTCGACTACCTCCCGCTGGCGGCGGTAGTCCTCATTCCCCTCCTTCTTACGGAAACCGCCCTTGGCGCCCCATCCGAGCTCCATCTCCGCGGACAGCGTCGCGAAGAAGGGGACGAACACCACATCCGCGTCCCTCCAGTCCGCGACCACGTCCTTGAGTTTTCTGTTGGTTTGTGTACGCTTACCGTGTGCTGTGATGGGCAGGTTCGCTCCACCCCCAGCTGCTGCACTGGGTGATGGAATGCTGCAGGGACTTGGGGAGGAGGAGGAGGATGTGCGTGCGCCGCTGCCCACAAAGCGGGAGACTCTCTACGGTGATGCCCCCATGGTCATGTAAGTCTAGTGCTTGGTTAGCAAACTCTTTATGATAGTTGGGTTCCTGGGATTGAGTTCCCCAGTATAAGTGTTAAGACTTTGTGTGAGACAACTTCTAGTTCAATGCAATATCTGTGCTGCCCCTGTGGTGATTGTGGTTTATGTGATGTACTGATACATGTAAATAGCCAAATAGGGTGTATCGGTGGCACAAAATCGGTACTAGTAATGCCTAGAATCATTGGTTTGGTTCATAGAGAAATTGGGATAGGTTCCATGGGGCATGTGATTGTCTAAAAGAACTCTTATCCAACAATGTTAAGGCCATGCTGTTTAGGGGAGCTTTAAGTTTTTGATGGCTTCAAATCGAAGCTTAAGTCCTCATAAAAGGCATGCGTGTGTTTGGTTGGTGACGAATAGATGTCACTAACCTATAGTAGTTTTGTTCTCGTCCAATGGAATTAGCATGTGTTGTTGGTAATCATTGTTGGCTTGCTGATGGGATATAAACCTTTTGGCCTAAATTGCACCTTTGGCTATGTTAATAGCTAGCACCATTTTCTAGTACCACTAATTTGCAGTCAAGCCTCCTGCTCTCTCTTCCCCTGCCAAGTGGACTAACATCTCTTTCATATAGTTTGCAACCAATGAGATTATTGGTATTTGGTTGTTCACCAACAAATTTTGTTCGTGGCTACAAGTTAGATATGTTTACTTGTCACCAACAGGTATGATGACAATCACTAGCTCAAACTCAACCAGAATTTACTGATCAGAAGAAACATCTAGTCATTTCATTTGCTGCCAATTATTTTCAAAACAGGAGAGATTGTTGCCTCCTGAAAAAGATAAAGTTAGGAATGTTTTTATTTGGGGTGTTATCCTTCTCCCCATTAGGACAACACAATGACCATTAACATATCAGTCACAGCTCTTATTTTATCCCTTATTCTCTATGATACCGATGGCATATCTGGGACTGCCCCAATGGCACTGCAAATTAAAGGGGTATACTTAGATATATATACTTAAATGCGCTGTGCCAAGTATTTATTATAATTGGGGTTGATTCTGCTGATGTTTAGCCATTTCTTTGGTAGATGCAACATCTCTTTAATACATATGACATTATTACTATGGTTCTTTGTTATAGTCCACTTTTGTTAAATCTGGAAGGAATAGCGCTGAGCCACACCTAAAGTGTGGGAAGTGATGAAATTTTTGTTCTACCCTTTCTTTTGGAGATGATAAGGCCCAAATTTTGTTGTACTCTTTTCTTTTGGGCCGACATGCTTTGTTAGGCTTCTATGTCTTGCTTTGCTAAAACCAAAACTCTAAAATAACAGCCTTTTACTCTAAAGAAAATTAGAATAGGCTAGAGATGAAACTCAAGTTGAGCCACAGTAACCAAAGAGAAGTATAGCACTAATAGAACCAAACTTTTTGCATGATTTTCCTGGAACGTGGACCACCAATTTAAAATCTATCATTTTCTAAATTTGAAACGGTTTTATGACTTCTTTTCAGCGTTCGGCCTAATTCAACAGTTGCATTTCGTAACTTTGAAGAGGAGGCAAGGCAATCTGCTGTTTGGGATTCTGAGCAGAATGCTGCATCTAGTTCTCGTGATAATCTGGCGGCATTGTATCGTCCACCATTTGCTTTGATGTTCAATGGACCCTTCGACAAGGTCAGCTATCCTTTTTTTTCTTATTTAACGTCTGGTGTTATCTTTTTATCTCTAACATGACCATGTGCTGCCTTTGCCTGCAAACTTCAATAACCTGCTTTGTCTGTGGGCATTTGGTATGCATTGGGAAAATTGCAATATTCTATTAGTGACATACTGAATTGTTATCATGGAGCAGCACGCCATGTAACCCATGAACTCTTCATTTATCTCAGCTACTAACAATCCTACCTGTCAAATAATTAGTTTGGTTTATTAGCTGCTAAGGTTCAGTTTATTACTCAAGCAAACATTGCCTCCCTTTTGTCAACAAGAGGCATGGTCAAACATGCTTCTTAATGTTCTTTGTTCACACTATTTATCACTGAAAGTACATTGATGTTTTTGGTGGTGTTTGGATCCAGGGACTTAACTTTAGTCCCTGTATTTAAACACTTATTTAGAGTATTAAATATAGACTACTTACAAATCTAATTACATAAATGAAAGCTAATTTGCGAGACAAAATTTTTAAGCCTAATTAATCCATAATTAGAGAATGTTTACTGTAGCATCACATAGGCTAATCATGGATTAATTAGGCTCAATAGATTCGTCTCGCGAGTTAGTCCAAGATTATGGGTGGGTTTTATTAATAGTCTACGTTTAATATTTATAATTAGTGTCAAACATCCGATGTGATAGGGACTTAAAAGTTTTAGTCCCATCTAAACAGGGTTTTTATTAGTTGTTGCAAATTCATTTGTTGTCTAATGACCAGTGCACGAGAACTAGTAAACTGCTACTAATTTTCAGGTGAAAGCCTGGAGCTGATGAACTTCATAATACTAATTTGATTATCCTTTAATTTTCTATAACCTACTAATTTAATTCAGATTTCTAAAAACAATGAATTTCATAAATGTAGGCAAAGTTAGAGGCTTCTGTTCTGGACAAGTGGCTCTTGATCAATTTGCAATCGACTGAAGAGTTCAGCTCTCACATGGTACAGATCTTACCATTAATGTCATGCAGCCTTGTACACCCTTCGTTCTTTTTCCTGCATTGGCAAAGTTTTTACTCTTGAGTGTTTCTTTCATGAAGCTTAATCGGGACACTTGGGCTAATGAGGCTGTGGCTCAGACAATTCGATCGAACTTTATTTTCTGGCAGGTTGGTCCTTACTCCTATGTTTCGCCTTCTATACCTGAGCCACATAACTGTATCTCCAACTTTTATTCCTGATGTATTAGGAATAGTATTGGAAAGAAAGAGTTTCTAATGTTCACTTTTTTCCCAAACCCCAAGATGGATCAAATTTTTAGCATCTCTAGTTGTCTACTGATATGTTCTATCATCTTAAATATAGGTTTACCATGACACCAGTGAGGGGAGGAAGGTATGTACCTACTACAATTTGGTCTCTGTTCCTGCCATTCTTCTGATTGACCCTATCACTGGGCAAAAAATGCGTGGGTGGAATGGAATGATTCACCCGGACCGTTTGCTGGAGGTAATTTGGTAACCCTATCGACCTACTATCTTTCATCTCTCATGTTACTAACTTCTGTAGTGATAACCTTCTTACTTCCACATTCTAATACTGGAATCTTAACTGTGATTTGACATGGTGTTCCTTGTTACTGTCTGCATGTGAACTGTTCACAGGATTTGATGCCTTACCTGGACAAAGGTCCAAAGGAGCACCATGCAGCTCAACCTCAAAAACGGCCAAGAAAAGTTGATCAGGAAACTTCTATCGGCAAACAAGGTATGGCTTGTGTCCAAATATATGTTAACTAGCAGTGATGTTTTTTTTTTTTTCCCTTTGAAACATTTAAGCTGGAATAGTTTGTTTCTGCAGAACTATTATATGAACCAAGCACATTAGTACATAAATAACCATATATGTTGAGCCTATCTTCTTTCGTTGCAATCTTTCTTCACATTTTATGGATTTATCTTTTAACACTGTGAAATAACTTTTTTGTGGAATAGATGCATAGTTAATGCTAAGTTTGTGACAATCGAAACTTCATCTGTTAAAGATATGGGGCTTCCATACAATCAAAACTTTCAAACCTTGTGAGTGGATGTCCAATTCTTGAAAAAGTAGCAGGGGTGATTGTCATGTGAGGGTGCCTCTAGGTGCATTGTGTTTTGTTTTCTAGTACTTAGTATAACAGCATCAGCCTTTGTTCCCAATCAAGTTGGGGGTAGGCTAGCTGTACTAGCATTTGATGCTTTACAAAATTGGATAAGGGGGAGCGGTGTTCATTTGTATCATCCAACTACAGTTAGGTTGTTCTTACACTACATAAGCATGATTTCCAGGAGCAGTTGGTCATTGGGAGGTTGCTTGTAATTGTTATGAATTATGATATAACGATGATTATCTGGTGGATGTGCCTGGCACAATCACTGACCTTTATGGGAGTCGGAGGATTGGCCTTACGAGTCATTCTATCCTCATACATCATCTGTCACCAGATTTTATCCTGTTGGTGATAGCTGGCAATAAGTTTTAGTGGTTTATTTCAACTTGTTTTTGGCAGGTACTTCTAGATATTAAGGATTCTTAAGGCTGTGTTCGTTTGGGATGGTTGGAAACCAAACTCCACCGCATGGAAAACGGAGCAATCCATTAGCACGTGATTAATTAAGTATTAGCTATTTTTTTTTCAAAAATGGAACAATATGATTTTTTAAAACAACTTTTGTATAGAAACTTTTTGCAAAAAACGCACCAAAATAGTAGTTTGAAAAGCGTGCGCGCGGAAAACGAGAAGGGAGAGTTGGGAACAAGGGGAAACGAACTGAGCCTTAATGGCCCAGATAACACAATAATTGGATAGTATGGACATGAGACTCGATGGACATTTTTTATAATAGGAAAATCATTGGAAATGTATGGTTTCTGGCAGTACTTGTCTTAGCCATGTTTCAAACTTGGATATGAATCATCGCTGACATTCACTTTCCATTAAGACTCATCTTGAACAATGATAATGCATAACATAGACCAGATGCAAGAAAAAAAATATTTCAGTAGTCTATATGTCAACAACAATCTATTTGTTGTGTAGTTAGGAATTGGAATTTAAATCATGTCTAGTCACAGTTATCTTTAGGCAAAAGTCACAACTGGTTTTGCCACCCTCTGACAATGATGGTCTTTGTGTGTTGATTGTAAGTTAAGGTTATTTCAAATTTGACTTGTGATAAGCAACTACCCAGATTTATTTGCAAGAGGGATATGCATAACAAAAGTTAGTGTTAGCTCTCCATGCATGGCATGACATGCACAAAGAAAATTTGTAATGTTCAATATTACTGGTATGGTCATATGGATGCCACTACTTAAGGGGATATTTTGATGGATTAATTTCGCAGCATTGATTGTGTGTGTGTGTGTGTGTTTTTTATTATTATGTTAGGATCTGGTTACGTGCAATGCATTTCAAGGTTGACCAAAAGCACATGTTCACAGTTCCATTTCTTTGTAGATAAAACCCCTGTACCCGTAGTAGCCGCAGAGGATGAAGACGAAGAACTAGCACGGGCAGTAGCGGCTTCTCTTGAGGAGAGTAAAGGAGTTGGGGGCTCTGACACTAGTGAGGAAAAGATTGAACCTGAGGTAGAAAATGAGCCTAGCCTGAGTGCTAAGCTGAACTATCCTCCTCTCCCTGAAGAACCCAAAGGAAGTCGGGAGCTTTTGTGCAGAGTTGCAATTCGCCTACCTGATGGTAGGAGGATCCAGAGGAATTTCCTTCACACGGATCCTATTAAGGTTAGAACACTGAAATAAATTTCCATAGTTTTGTCTCTTCTCCTACATTGTTCGCTGATGCTTTATCCATCTCGCCGCAGCTCCTGTGGTCATTCTGCTATCCTCAAGTGGAGGACGGGGATAAGAAGGCTTTCCATTTCGTACAGCCCATTCCTAGGGCATCCACAAACCTGGAGTACGAAAGTGGTGATAAAACTTTCAAAGAAGCCGGGTTGGCCAACTCGATGATCAACCTTTTGTGGGACTAAAAGCCTATTTTATCAACTCATGTTATTTCTTTATTGGCTCCAAGTCAAGATTATCGAGTTATTTTCTGTGAGGGTTCATTAATTGCTTCTCTTATTTTTCTTTTTCCCTCCTGGTGCTTGGAGCCAAATGACGAATCTGGTTTCTTTGGTGTGGAAATGCCCATATTCCTTTTGTAGTGGTTCCTAGTATGTTTATAGAACTCTTGAGTAGGTTTACTCCAGTTTCTCTTTTAATGCATATAATTTTATTATACCTGAACAGATGCTGATAAAATCTTGTTCTTCTTACCTTTGGGTCTTTGTCAAATGCTGGAAGGGAAAGTCCACTAATAACCATGGTGCCCGTGGTAATCCTTGCGCTTACCTGCATCTTACTTTTTGGGAAAAGACAAGGGTGTGATGGTTTTGGTTGGTACTCTCGAGTTCTGTTTCGTTCAGGCAGGCTCCAGTTAATTGTGCCGAGGGAGTACTCTTGGTGATCAGAGCTGCTGCCATACCAGCCATGTCCGTACGGGCACAGTTTTATCTTGTCTGATCGAGGAGCGTGAACAGTTGCTTTGCATGCCATGTTGACTGTTGACTTTGTCTGGACGTGAACCATCATTATATATTGGATGTCGGTTAAATGTCTCCGGGACTGACTGTAGACTGTAGTTGGACGCAAAAGGTAAGAATGCTACAGCTCTTTTTATCAAAGTAATTTTAAAAGAATTTAATTTAATAGGAACCAGTTCAGTTTTCATGAATTTCCTTAATTATAATTATATAAGACCTTTTTAATGTAGGATGGAGTAAAAGGTAGCGCTCGATTTAGGACAGAGATATAAAATAGAGGATTTTTCAAACATTTTAAAAATACAGAAATGACCGTGTATATAGAACACAAGAAAAATGCAAGATTGAAAAAACACATTAATATGAAAAAAATGCAAAATTTTGAAAGAAAAATAGAAAGTAAAACATGGATTTTCAAACTTTTTTTACAAGAACAGTTTGGCTATATCATTATTTTCCATGACGTTAGATCCCATGCTAACCTTTTATGAAAATTTCTTGTCTTGTTGGGTCCCAATTCTCCGTTCCAAAATTTTAGATTATAATCTACACCAATTATTATCGTATACTCCCTTCCTAAGCTCATAAAATGGTACATTTCTTGAAAAAACTTTCTTCATCAATATTTCTTGGTAAATCTTTTCTAAATCAAGTTATTAGCTTTCTAATATTTAATTCGTTTGAATTGTTTTATCATATAATGGTTACAAAACTCAGTTTTTTTTTTCATCCATAATTCATAATATGTTGAGAAAACTCCTCATGAGGCCTAAAAGAGGCCTTGAGAGTATTTTGGAACATAAGAAAATTTTCCATGCTCTCACAGACAATCTACTAACTAAAATTAAAGTTCTAGTACTACCACGGAATTCTTGTTCCAGCGCAGCAATCAAGGTTTTTAACCATGATGCATCCCAGTGGCCTAACGTAATTATCTCCCTCCCCATGTCACAAACTCATACTCCCTCCATACTCATAAAGAAAGTCGTTTAGGACAGTGACACGATCTCCAAAACTCAACTTTAACTTCTTGTTTCTATAAAAATATTTATTAAAAAGTGATATATGTATATTTTTATGAAAATGTTTATCAAGACAAATCTATTCATCTAATTTTTATATTTTCAAACTCAACAACTTCAGAGTTATTTATGATTTATATTCCTAAGGTTTTACTTAAATATTATCCTAAACAATTTTCTTTAGAGTACGGATGGAGTATACTGTCACGGCCGCTACCCTTGCTGGACAAGTACACGTACGGTGTTGGATGGATGGGTTTTTGTGTGGGGCTGAAACACAGTGTGGGGGAAGAGAACGGTGGAGTTTTGACCGGGTCCGTTTGACTGGCACGCAGCTGCGTGGGGGCAAGCCTTATGATTTGCCTGCCTCCTCTGCTACTGCTGCCGCTGTTGCATTGGCCGGTGTCACCCGCTCGCAGCAGCGGCATCGGCAGTGGCCGTGGCTAGGCATTATTATTGCAGCTGTGGGTTGGCTTTGGCTTGGCTTCTTCGTTTTCACTGGCCCCCGTGTCCCTCCCGGATAGGAGAGGAGGGGTGATTGGTGGCGGTTTGGCCCCTGCCCATGGGCCGGCCGGGATTGCATTTATACAAGCTGCCATCTCCGGCGCATCCGTCGACGTACCACCGTCTCGCTGCCAGTAAACTCCATTTCAATTACTACTCCTGTGTGGTCGTTTAAGATAGCATCGTAATTCTATTCTTGTATGACTAGCTAGCTATGCTACTGTCGTACTAGAGGACCCTGTATATTCTGGTCAATCAATCAAGGATCTCTCGACTAATAACACAAGATTAATGGCTCCTTTTGTTCAAAAATCATATTTTGTTACGTTAAGACAAAATTTAGACCGATAATTACTCCATTAGCATATAATTTTTTGACATCAAATTGATGTTAATAGTTTTATATTCAGAAGTACTTTTTATGATTATATGCTTTTCATCACATGAATATTAGTATATAAGTAGAGCAATTTATCAGTCAAAGTCTTATACTAATAACAAAATACCTCTTATATTTTTTAGATGAAAGAACACTGTAGATCAGTTCGGCTTGCCTCTGCAGCTCACTTCAACTAGTTTACAGATCACCTGATCATCAGTAACCCACTGTGTGTGTATCAATTTCTCGGATATAACCAGCAGTTCATGCCTTCGTTTTATTTCTCTTCATCCAATATAATAATGCAACTATATATGCAAGGCTCCAACCCAAAAGCCTGAAATAAATGGCCACAAGCTCAATTTATGTCCTGCATGTATTGGCAGATTGTTGTAAGTAGGGGCCCGGCCTACGCTCCTCCAATGGTACCACGTCCTCTGAGTCTCTGACGTCCATCCATGAGCTTATTGTTGTCTTAACTATAGGTGCGGCGTTTCTCGTCGATCTGGCCGTCGAACCATGCATTCACAGTGTTGTTTGTAGCTGCACCTCATATTCTTTTCCAGGAAGTACTAGCTTTTTTAAAGAAATTAATTAGTAAAGCTGACTCATGATTGGCTCATTAAGGGGTTGTTTAGTAGTAGTAGCTTGAAAAACTGCTAACTTGAGTTAGTCAAATTCAGTACTAGCTTAATTAGAGCATACTGTGTTCAACTGAAAATAATCCAATACTACCTTTTTTTTTCTCGAAGAAAGTTCAGTTTTGCAACTAGTTATGGTACGTGTTCCACTTCCTCTTAATGAACAGTTAAACAGTACGTATCATTCCATTCTACCGGCCTCATCTTTTCGCTTGTACTTATACTTATCATTATACTTATCAGCCAAAATTTAAATTTTCAATCTTAAATTTGAAGCCAATTTTGAGGGTTTTTTATCGAAGTTTATTTTTCAGTCTTTATTTTTAGATCACTAAGGACACATATATAAAAAATTTATTCATAAATTATTTTTCGTTTACAAATATATTGTTTGGCTTATTCCAGATATAAGCCAAATGATGGGGCTGTATATGTGGCACATAATTCAGGCAAAATACCACCAAACATTCCCTTACTAATTAAGGTTTTTATTCTCAGTCATGCAAAGCTCTTTTATGGCAAATATAAGTACACCGTACTTGTTGAACGGAACGGGAACGGGGGTCCTTGTGCGTGCGTGCGTGTGTGCGTGGAGAATCGTGCAGGCTGTGCCCTTTTTTTACAGCTTGCATGCACCGCTAGCTCGCTCAGCTCCGGATCCCCTGCACACGCACTGCATCTGCATGCCTTTTTACAGAGCGCCTCTCTCTCTCTATAGAGCTCATTTCAGTGGAGCTACTAGCATCCAATGCTCCAATGCTTTTGCTCTTTGCAAGTACCCACCTGTAGGCCCCCCTGCTCCAGCGTTGCCACACCATTTTCTTGAGAAATTTGTAGTCCAAGGAGGAGTAAAAGTACAAATTTTACGATTTTTTGAGCTTAATTAGAGACGTGCATAATGGCATAATGCATTGTGTAGTACAATAGAGATTGGGGGGGTAGTAGCTAGCACACTGCACTGTCTGTACTGTAGCAGCAAGATGACAACGAAGCGTAACGTCAAAAAACTACTCGTAGGCGGCTATGCATGCATGGGCGGTGAATTATAAGGGTGATCGATATGATCGGTGAGGTGAATTGAAAGGAGCAAAGTTGTACTCGTACTAGTAGTGGCTACTTCTAGCTAGAGACATGTGGAATTAGCTTTAAGACATTCGGGGAGCTTCAACCCTGTTCTTTTTTCTAACAAAACTTAGATAAACTTTTGAATACTCGTAGCACGCTTTTAAACTGCTAAACGGCGTGTTTCGTGTAAAAACTTTCTATATGGAAGTTGTTTTAAAATATCAGATTAATCCATTTTTTAAGTTTGTAATAATTAAAACTCAATTAATCACACGCTATTATCATCTTGTTTTGCGTAAAATACTTAATATTTATCTTCATCTTCATCCTCAGAAGATTTAAACACCACCATAATTTAAATTCTAAAAATATACAGTTATAGAACCAGAAAATGAAGTAGGAGTTAGAAGCCGAGAAACCTAAATATTTTTAAATTCTCTAAAGCTAACTACCATTCCATATCTGTTTCTCAAAATTTTAAACTTCTCGAAACAGGTCCTTAACTAGGGTTACGTATACCTTTGTTGTGATTGGAAGGGAGGGGCATTTCGGGGATATGAGTGAGTGAGTGGCATGGCATCTACTCTGTCCGGTCAAGGGGGTTTGACTACGGCTCTGAGCGGGGATGACAGCTAGGGGAGATTGTCAGGGCCTTTTCTGACACCACAAAGCGGGGAGAGGAATCCATATACTCCCAGTAGTAGTAGCGGTACGTGTAGTACTAGCACTCCAGGCCAACCTCACCACCACCGCCTGTGTCCAGTGTCCTGTCCACTCTCCTCTCCTCCCACCCCACACCAAAATCATCGCCATCGCCACCAAAATCAATTAAAGCCTGATCGCCACCAAACGTAGGAGTACGCTGCGCCGACATCTCAGTATATCTTAACCTGACCTGCTTGCTTGCTTACCGTTGATGAACGATGTAGATTACCATAACTTGTGTTGTCGTAATATACTTATCATCTAAAAAGTTAAAAATTAATTATAATAAGATAAATCAACATATAATATACCACTTCATAAACATATTTATAAGATTAGATTCAACTAATACAAGCATGAGCAAAAATATTACTCCCCCCTTTCAAAATGTTTAACACCGTTGACTTTTCAGTACGTGTTTGACCATTCGTCTTATTCAAAAAATTTAAGTAATTATTTATTGTTTTCATATCATTTGATTCATTGTTAAATATACTTTCATGTACACATATAGTTTTACATATTTCACAATTTTTTTGAATAAGATGAACGGTCAAGCATGTGCTAAAAAGTCAACGGTGTCAAATATTTCGAAACGGAGGGAGTACAAATTAAGGTAGGCACGAGACAAGAGAGACGACACGTCAACACGCATGAGAATCCAGGCTATTTCGATCATATCATGCATCGATGTTGATCGATTGGGTCTAGCTCCAAGATCACTCTATCTCATCACCCTGTGTGAAACGACCTATTTCGTAGTACGTGTAATTAACCTGTACATAACGTACGGCCGATTACGTCTAAGCTGTTAACCTGGAGGACACAGCATTAAGGCTGCAATAAGTATTTAGTATAACTGTAAACCTTCATGATGATTAACTAACGGATCAAGCTGTGAAATAGCATGAGGACCTGAAAAAAAGAGCAAAGTTTTATAGCCCATTTTCCATCTATATATGACAAAACAATTTGTGTACGCTATGTGGGGCTCTCATGATCCCCACACCAATAGTGTAGGGTTGAGGGGGGTGGCTAGCTCGCGCGTACGCGCGATGACGATAAAATTACATGTTGTTTTCCCCGAGCGTGTGGAAATCAAAGACCGAAATGCTGCTATCTGCGCTGCCTTTGGGGACGGTGAGGTGAGGTGAGATGATGGGAGCAAAGCGACAGGACAGCGGTCCACCCACACCCACTCTCTCTCTCGCTAGAATAGATTAGCATAATAGCCCAGGTAGTACAGCACAGGGCGGTGCCGGTTGATCGCCCAGCAAAGCGCAGCCGTCGCACCAACCCCGCGCGATTCGCCGCCTACTACCGCGAGACGGCCTTCATCTCCTCCTCCTCCTCACCTCGCCGCCCGCGCAGAATCGCAGAATCGTGTGCGCGTTTTGAGCCTTTTTTGACCGCGCGCGTCCCATGCGATGCGATGATCGATCGAGCTTTTGGCAAAGCTACCCACTACACCACACAGGCAGCACAGCAGAGTAGCCAGTGGAATCGACCAGAGAAGAGAATCTCTCCCCTACTAGTTCTTTCTCGCGTTAATTTCTCGGTGGAACGAACGTACACAAGCAACTCCAGTGTAAGTAAGGGTCTGTTTAGTTCACGTTAAAATTAAAAGTTTGGTTGAAATTGGAACGATGTGACGAAAAAATTGTAACTTTATGTGTGTAGGAAAGTTGTGATGTGAGGGAAAAGTTGAAAGTTTGAAGACCTAAATTATTTGCGCAAGAAGAAACAAATCGTGAGGAATCATGCAGGCTAGGGATCGAGGAGCTACGTACTACTACTGTCTGTAACGTAAGCAAAGCATCTACGAGAGCTAGCAGCTGGTTGTTAACCTGGAGAATCAGCACGTACTACGTACTACCACATGATTAATCTGTCTATGATATCGTCTCTAAACTAACAAGCTAGTAGTAATATATGTGTCGTGCATGCAGGGCTAGCTATACTAGAGAGGTGGTTGTGTTGTGTGTTCGCTGCTGCTCAGCTCGGCTGTTCGATCCGGCCGCCGACCTATGCATGTGGAGAACAACTTAATTATCCGAGTATCCTCCCATGTCATCTAAATAGTTAAAAAAAATTGGTAAGATAGATTAATATAAAATATATTACTCCACAAACATACAAATTAAAATTTAACTTCTATAAATTGTAATAAAAAATAACAAATGTAGATGCGAATGTACGGTAACTATTTTCATTTAATTTGTTCTTTTTGTTACAACTTGTAAAAGTTGAATTTGGTTTTGCATGTGATACATTTTTTATTAATCTACTATGTTGTTATTTTTTAATTTTTTGGTAGCTATTTAGATGACATATAAATAATTAGGTGATATCCTTTCAAGCGATAGAACTTATCACTGTTTTTTTTCTCAAACCACAGGTAAGTTTGCAGTGATCAGGAGTTACAATGCTGTGAGACGAGACACATGCATGCACGCGAGCAAAAGCAGGTGAGGTGAGTGAGGGTTTAGCGCGTGTGTCGGCGAGCGTACATACGCGTGGGACTGTGGGGTAATCGCGGTCTTGATCACTTGGCCGCGTGCGTGCGTGCGTGCATGCATGCATTGCATTAATCCGGACTTGAAATGGGAGCAACGTACTTAGCTTACCCGGCAACGCAGAGAGACACACGTCCCTACGATTAATTGTCATTTGCTCAGATTACCATCTGCAAATCACAACATTGTGCTAGCTAGAGTACCGTACTATAGTGCTACCATTAATTAATTGACAGAAGAGTTCGTCGTCGTGCAGATATCAGCTGTAGTGTAGCCAGTGCATGCATGGATCGGTACAATGCACGTCAATTCCATGAACTCGATGGACATGCATGGACGGGCGTCGTCGTATCAGGTGATTTGCATGAGTACGTACTCCTACTCCGCTGTGCTCGATCTCATGCTATCTTGTGCTCAACAATTATTACACCACACGAACGTAGTACTGTACTAGTACTCCTTTTGTCAAAAAAAAAAAATCTAAATGCATTAGTGTGTTTCTTTGTCCAACGAAGCAGGGTGGACCTAGCCTAAAAATCGAGTGGGGACATCTTATTAGAATTGATAGTGCTCAAAATTTTTTACTTAATTACACATTAGTAATACACTAAATATTAAATTTGAGTGGGGTCCTAGGACCCCACATCTGCCCCTGCAACGAAGTTTAACCATCCATCTTATTTATTTTTTTTACAATTAATATTTTTATTTTTATTATAGATAAAACATACTTTATGCGTGACTTTTTTAAAAAATATTATATTTTTTTATATAAGACAGACGGTCTAGTGTTGGACACAAAATCCTATAATTACACTTTAAATAGACGGTCTAGTGTTGGACACAAAATCCTATAATTACACTTAAAATAGGACAGAGGGAGTATAAAAAATATACTCCCACAATAAATCAACCTAAGATTGAATGTGACACAGTCTAATACAACGACAATTCAATTCAATGTTACTTAGTTTAATTATGAACGGAGTATATTGCAAGTACACCACGGGGGCAAAAGCGGAATCTCGAATGTAAAGTGGTAGCACAAACTCTGATCTGATTCGTCCAACACCACCATAGCACAAAAGCAAGCAGAAGTAGCACCAAAGCTTGTATAGCTCAGCAAAGTAGTAGCAGCAAGCTTGTATAGCTCAGCACGAGCTCGTTCTCGCACGCAGTTGCAGCAGCTATAGCGGTAACCGTGGCCCCCATGCGCAGTAGTGATCACATGACAGCGCAGCGAGACCAAGCGACCTGCAGCTCTCTCATCCACTGTGCCGCTAATGATCGCCGTCCACGACAAACCCAACACCCGAGAAGAAAAAACGCAGGAACAGCAACAGCACCAGCAGCAGCAGCCACACTAACCATTTCGATCATTCACACCACACACCTGCCAGTCTCTCCACTAATTGCACGAAAAGAATAAACAACAAAAAAATCACAGGACACAGGAGAGAAAAAGAAAGAAATCAAGAAACGGAGGCGTTGTGCATGCAATGCACCGTACTCCCAATACTCGCAGACGACGCGATGGCGATGCACACTCAAAAAAAAAAAATTAATCCCCTAGCCTAGCTACTCCTCTTCTTGCAGCCATTCCAAACAATAATCCGATGCCTCGATCCATGCATCTCCATGGGTTATTTACATCGATCGTCCTTGCTGCATTGCATATGATTGCAATGGCGATCATCGGCCGGAGGAGTCGCCGCTGCGGTGGTCGGAGACGAGGGCGTGGATGGCGGAGGAGAGGCTGTTGACGGCGGCGATGAGGCCGGTCCACAACTCCACTCCAGACTTAACTTCTGAAGCTAAATTTAGGAGTTGGAGCTGTACCAAACATGCCCTAAGTTATAATAAAATAGAAATCAAAAGAAAAGTTATAATAAAATAGAAATCAAAAGAAAAGTTATAATAAAATAGAAATCAAAAGAAAAGCAAAAAGTGGAGGTGCGGGGAATCGAACCCCGTGCCTCTCGCATGCGAAGCGAGCGCTCTACCATATGAGCTACACCCCCGTTGTGATAGTGAGCTGCTATCCTGCTGTAGTATAACTATTCCTAACGCCTTTAACCATCATATCTTTCTCGAATCCAGATACTGTTTGGTTCCTGCTAAAAGGGTAGACACATTTCTTACCGTGAGGAGATTGCATTCGAAAAGACAGATTTGCTACTTGAACTGAGTCTGTGACCTCTGCTGTATTCAGCAGCATGAACTTACTTGCATATTCAGATAAGACCCAACCTGGGGCAAGGGAAATTTCAGAACCATGTGCAAACACTCTCAATGTGTCAATAGCACCAGAATTTCATTACAATGGTTGCTCTGTATTGCTTTCAAACAGGCATAGTTGCAAGGAAAATATTACTGTCATCACAAGGCTTGCCTTGTGTTGCTTTCAACAAGCATAGTTGGCTACAAATAAATGTGTATTGGTTTATTGGAAGCTTTCTCATTTAAGAATAACAACCAGCACACTCATCGATCATGGCATCATGCAAGATCGATGATCAATCACCTATACAATTGAGTGCTATATCAAAATAATTTTGGTAACCCGATTGAACTACTTCTAGAGGTACAAGGAATACTGATTACTTAACTACTTCTGGCATAGGGCTACAAATACATAACGAACATTCCTAAAGCAAAAATCATGCTGCTGCAGATCTTTCATTGCCAGGGTCTAAATTCAATGCTTGCAGTAACTTCGGCCATGATTCTGGAATTCCTCCTGGTAGATTGAACTCCAAGAGTTTACCACGTGCTCTGTAGAAGTCCTCCACTGGCTCACACTGCAAAAATGACAGCTTAGAGAGGACGGCACGATGCCAAAGTAAACTAAATGTAAACTTTCCCTTTTTCAGCTTTTCACTTGCACGTAAAACAAGACAAGCAATTAGGGCATGATAAATTGAGTATAAATAAAATTAAAAAATGAGTTTATTTGTTTTTTAAAGAAATTTCTATATAAAAAGTTTTTTTTTAAAAAAGAAGCACATTGTTTACCAGTTTGGGAAGCATGCTAACGGAAAACAAGGTATTTGCAACTGCCGAATGCCCAAACAAACGAAGCCTTAATCTTTTACTAGCAAATTACAAGTGAGGAATTCAATAAATAAAAATAACACAAGCTAGAACATACCAAATCATGATAAACACGCAATCGCTCCTTTACCACCTCTTCAGTATCATCAGGCCTAGTTATCAACTTTGTTTCACACTGTGGAGGAGGCAGTAGTGGAGGCATGTACATTCGAGGACCACCATTTTCGCCCTCCATATCAATGGACGCTACATTAAAATTTCCACCACACTGGCTGCACATCCTTCTACCAAGGCATTTTGCAAGCAGAGCCTCTTCTCGGAGTTTGAGGTTGATGACCAAATCAATATCCGTGACTCCTTCAAGTATCTCCTACCAAAGCACAAAATAGTTCCAGTGGATAAGATTTAACAAGTAGTTGATGATTGTTGGCCTCAATGATATATGCAATATAGGCACAAAAATAGCATCTTAACTGATCCGTTTATGGAATTATGGCACACCTAAGTAAACTAATGCATAGCTACCAACTTATGCAAAGGTTAACAAATTGATTTGTCTAGTCGCCAAAATGCTGCTAGTAACCAGATCAAGCTGATTAAAAAGGCACAGCGTCTTAATGTTGAACTGCCAAAGATTAATACTACCTCAGCAATCAAGTTACACATTATGTGTATCAAATTGCATGCTATGTATATGATTTCACCTCTTAAATATGAAAATGCAAATTTGAAGGCAAATCATAATTGTATACTGAGAAGATGCAAGTATGTGGTTTGCATACTTACAGTCAGGTCATATAACTAGCTCACCGCTTGTCTTATGGTTCTTGGAAAACCATCAAGGATGAAGCCCAGCTCACCCTTTTCTGCTCCCTCTTCAAGCCGCTTCGACAGAAGATTTATTATGATCTCATCCGACACTAGCTTTCCATTATTCACAATCTCCGCAAGCTGAAATCGGATCATACACAGAACAATGAATAACATAGAAGTAATACATGACTATTCTCACATCAAGCCATCTCTTTAGGCACCCTAAGGATCATCCTTTTCCTGTTCGTTGTTATAACCACACGTACTAAAAAAATTCTTATATAACTCTTACAAACAAATGATCTTAATAACCTCTTAATTTAACTAGATGGGAGTTACAGGAAATCTAGATGTACTTATAGCATAATAAGAGTTTAGTAAGAACAATTTACGACTCGATGCAGGGGATTCATCAACTTAACAAAAGCAATTGACAGCAAGAAATTGGAATCTGAAAAACGCAAGCTCTCTTATTCATTATCATCCACCCATCACCATCATTGTGAGACCTCGAAGGCCAAGAGAGAGGAAGAGAGAGACGGAGGCGGCGTTTCACCTGCTCGGAGAAGGGGCCCGGGGAGGCGAGGTGAATGCATGGATGATCCTGCTCTCCTAGCCAAATCACCCTACCATGCAAATGCAAGCTAGAGGTGTTACCGTACCGCTGCTAATCAAATCCAAGAACATTCTTCGCCAATTACGGCTTTTTTTCCTTGTCCTTTGTTTGCAAAGTAAACGCGCGTGAAGGGAGGGGGTTTACGCCGGTGGCGCGGCTCACGGTTTTCCATCTTGTCACCTCACGCTGTCACACGTTGCGCTATGGATGGATGGATAGCTCATAGCCTCATAGCCCCATCGGTTGCCCCAAAAAATTATACTAAGTCAAAACCAAAATTTAAATTTTGAAATAAATTTTTCAGCATTATCTTTTAAGTCGTAAGAACACACACATATATAAAATTTTCATACAGTCACTGATAAGTCTAACGATCCCTTATTTGCTGAAACGGCTCGCTCGGCAATGCGTTTTCCGGCGTTTTTTTGCAGGGAACGCGCGCGCGTTGTTTGCTACGGAGTACTTTTCACGAAATTGATTGGGTCACATTGGCCCAAGGATTTACGGGTGACGCCTCTGAAAATGGCCCGTTGGGTTGTAAAAAGAAGCGATCTGCAGACTGTGAGATGGGCTTGACTTCTACGGCCAGCGGATCAGCGGACAGCCAGAGCCCAGAATCATAGGCACCTTCTACGGCCTATTCCAATTTTATTCTACCTAAATACGAAGTTCTTTGTTTTTCATTTCATTTCATCACAATAAAAATAAAGTACTAAGTGATGAAACTGTTGTGGAATGAAAAAAAAACAAAAAACAGATTTTAAGTTATGATGAAATGGAAGTTCTGAGTGATGAAGCTGTGGTGGAATGAAAAACAAAAAACAGGTTTTAAGGGCCTGTTTGGCATAGCTTCAACTCCAGCTCGTGGAGCTGGAGCTCAGCCAAACAATTTCAGCTGCACTAAAACTGGAAGTGGAGTTGGGTGAAGCTTTCTCACAAAATGTACTAGAGTTGTGGAGCTGGGTTTAGGCAGCTCTTTGCCGTGGGAACGGAGGGAGTAGTAGAGAGAGCACCATGCATGCAAATGCAAAGCGTCCGCTAGCTGCAGGGGCGTCCTCTCCTCATTTCCGGGCAAAACCCGGGGCCCCTTTTATCTGCACCGGCCTGCCACGCCATACTAGATACTGCTACCAATAGCTTTTTAACACTTTAACCCCACACTTTACCATGGACAGGACAAAGCTCAATATATATAGTTATAGAGGCTGTGTTTAGTTGAGGGGAAAGTTTGGATTTTGGTTGAAATTGAAGATGATGTGACTGAAAAGTTGTGTGTGTATGACAGGTTGATGTGATGGAAAAGGACTGAAGTTTGGATCCAAATTTTGGATCCAAATTTTGGATCTAAACACAGCCTGAGTTAGGTGCAATGCTAACATATTAGGAGATATTTAAGTATTTGCTACTCATAGATTACTTGACGTTTAGCAATTTGTTACCCTATGCATCTACTCCTATGTCACACGAGTGTTAAATTGTTCAGAGGTGGCAAATAATTAAATGCCTCGCATATACTCAATCTGTCATTTAATAGATAACGTTATTGATTTTTTTTTGTCACACATTTGATATTTCGTCTTATTAAAAGACGTGTGATAAAAAGTGAAAGATGTCATTTATTAAAAAAACAAATACGGAGGGAGTATGTATATATGCAATTAAAAGGATCGATGCAAATAATGCAGCTATGGGATGGAGCACACGTACAAGGTGAAGGTACAAGTAAATAGTGCCTAAATTGTTCGCATGAGATGTTGCTCAAAAAACCATTTCCCAAACGTGCTTGGTGGAACCGGCCTTATATATGTTACTGTGAGAGGTGCAGCAGAGGCCCCTGTTTATATGTGTGCAAAAATCCAACGGTGGCGCACTGGCAACTCCCCCAGAATCCCTGCACTTTTCATCGAGGAGCCTTTTCGCCGGTACTCTGGGCCTGTTGGTTTTTTCTGCAGTTTAGCACATGATCAATCAAAGTATCAAACAACAGACACATGGAAAGAAAATAAATAAAAAAATAAATAGGTGAATAAACGAACTCTTTTGCAATCATTTAGTTTGCTTTCAGGAGTCCCCACAGATGTGGTTTTGCACATTAAGGCTTTGACACTTGGGAGCTTGGGACACAGAAGCAACTAGGCTTAGGTCCACTCCATATGTTCCATTTGTATAGAGACGTTTGCACTTTGGACTGGATGACATGTTCTCTTCTCTCCTTTTTGCTGCATTATCTTGGTGCTAGCTAGGCCCCTCCTCTCCTCTATTGAGCCTGCAAAAAGAAATGAGGAAAATTGAATGCATGGATGATCCTGCTCTCCTAGCCAAATCACCCTACCATGCAAATGCAAGCTAGAGGTGTTACCGTACCGCTGCTAATCAAATCCAAGAACATTCTTCGCCAATTACGGCTTTTTTTCCTTGTCCTTTGTTTGCAAAGTAAACGCGCGTGAAATTGTCAGTCGCAAGAACAATGAATTCATTCAGATAACGCGAACTCGAAAATGGAACTAACAGTGGCATGATCTGAGATGGCAAACTCACAGGTTCAGTGGCATCAGGTAGCATTTTCTTCAGGTGAGACATGACCAGATCAACGGCCTCCTTGTCTGACAGTTTTTCCACTTCTTGAGCAAATCTACCGGCGGCCATGTAGACGAGGACCGGATTGCCAGTGGCCTTGTGGAGGTTCAGGAAGTACCCACATGCTTTAGGCGTTGGGCCAACCATTCCAAGCACCTCAACATTAGGCCAGAAGACTGTATCGAAGTGCATGGCGATCTTGTTCTCGATACCGACACCAAGGTCAGCGATTGCAGAGCTCTTCCATGAGGGCAACTCAGGCTCAAACTTGATTATGTTTGCCTTGAGCACACCGAGCGGTACTGTAATGATGCAAGCATCGGCAGAGTAACTTGTTCCATCTTCAGTGGTAACTGTCACTCCATTGAATTGGCGGGCAATTTTGGTTACCCTGAAGATTTAGCAGTAGCAAAAGCGAGTAAGCAAAACTGTTTAGCAATATTGACAAGTGAAACGACAAGTAATTTTGTGGAGCCAAAATACACTGAAAAAGGGACTTCAGTATGCTGAAATTAATTGTTGTGTTTGTATGCTCGGGAGGTAAAAGAACACACCTTTGATTAAGCCGGATATCTAGACCTTGTGCAAGAGCCTGAATTATAGGATAGTATCCGTTCACCATCAGACCATGGCCACCGGTAAGAACATGCTCCTGCATAGTTAAGAGGAATACAAACATAAGCAACTAACTATGCAAGATGGCAAACAATTCGATGTAATTTACCAATATCCTTCACTAAGCAAACTAATGTCACTATAAGAATGTGCAGTGTGCTAATATAGACTGATTTCAGCTAACCTGATCCCAGTTTTTCAGAGATATTTCATCAGCATCTGCAGCAAACCATGCCTCAAGCCGACAGACACACCATTGCAAGACTTGATCATCTATCCCTTGTAACCTACAAATAATGGTAACCATATCAGTCAACCTCTCATGATGCATCCTAGGAATTTATTAAGTATGTTGTGAGTAAATTGATAGGTGGTACAAGAATGTGCATACTTCAGATGGGGGTGCCTCTCAAGAACAAGTGAAATCGCCTGTAGAAGGGGCATGTCATGTTCCTGCTCATCACGCACTTTAACTGTCTGCAATGCAACAGGAATTAGATAGTGAACTGGACATGCTCTTCAAAAGGCACCAGAAGTACCAAGTATAAATAAGTTCACTATGTACCTCATCAAGAATTCTTTCAAATGTTTCTTCAACTTTAGCAACTGTCTCCTTTGAGACCTGATGGCCAGCCTTATCAAAGAGTGCATAACTGTAACAGAATCAATTAACAGAATTGGTGTAAGAATCAACAAGGGTAGTGCGGATCGGTTAAGAAAAACGTACGATCAAGAGCTAAAAGATTACCTTTCTAAATCATGATCATACAGAACAGAGTTGTCTCCACTAGTGCGATATAATTTCAGCCCAAGATAGCCAATCAATGGTGCCAAGGAGTTCTCATTACAAACGCCGTGGAGCCTGAATTTTTGGAATGAACAGTAAGTAAGCTTATATGAACAGAATCTAAAGTGAATTTCTCACACATTCAGGCACAAGACTGACCATGAGGCTCCCATATCAATTGGGCATCCGAAAGAGTAATCAGTATGGACACGACCGCCGACACGATCTCTGGACTCCAAAACAGTCACCTCAAACGATGCGTTGGAGAGAGCAAGGGCTGCTGCAACCCCTGAAATTCCCCCACCGATGACGATGACGGATGGAGGCGAAGCACATTGCCTCTCAATGGTCGGAAGCAAGAGGCCTGAACAAAAAATGTTTTTTACTGTCAGGTATGGGAATCATAAGAGAGAGAAATCACGTTGAGCATCAAGCTCACTAATCTACCTAGTACTGTAGATACCCAAGTTACCAACTAGCTAACCAATTTGTACCCAACTAGAATTATAAATTCTAATAATCTTGTAAAATCTAAAGTGTGATGATCACCTTCCTTATGTGGAAAATTTAATTCTAAAGTACAATAGATAGATTTCTAACAATACAATAGATCATGGGGAAATATTCCCACCTTTCACGACGCACCACTACGAAGTACTCCTACCAGATATAAATTTCAGAAAAGAAAAATACAAAAAAAGTGGGAATAATTCATACCTCCAGTTTTGAGGCTATTGGGATCCATAGCCGCCAGCGCCGAAGCCGAAGGAAGAGAGGAAGAAGAAGAAGGAGATGAACACGAAGAGGAAGAAGGTCCTTCCGCCCCCGTACTACGCGCAGCCGCGAGCAGGAACTCCGCTTACAGGAGATTACTACTAATACTACTACTGGAATTACAATTATTACTACTACTACTAGTACGTATGGGAATCGAGATGAAGAACATGAACACGAGGAGGCCGTCCTGGCGGCGGCTGGCGGCGTAGCAGCGGCGGTCCGCGAAGCAGCTCATAACCCTATCTTGGGCTCCAAACCGGCAACACCCGCGAGGTTCCCCTCCCCACGATTCAACTCCAAATCCTCACCACCACCTCGAGGAGAGGTAGATCGCTTCTCTTCTCCTGCGAGGTGGGTTTGATCTGGTTGGCGCGTGTGATTTTGGGGGGGATTGGAGTTCGGCTTCGGTTTGGTTTGGTATGACGTTGATGAGGGGGTTGGGGCGAGGCTTATATGGAGCGGAGGAGGAGGAGGAGGAGGAGGAGTCGGCGACGACACGGGATCCCAGCTTCCGCCGTTGCGTTTGCGTTTGGGTCGCGTAGCCGCGTTTGGCTCCCGGACATGTGGGCCCAAATGCGGTGGAAATAGTTGGCGTCGGCACCAGTTTTTCTTTTTTTTTTTATCTTTTCTTTCTTTTATGCAAACGGAATTAGAATACAGATAATATATATGCACCCTCCGTATTTTAATAGATAACGTTACATTTGAGTATTCGTCTTATTAAAAAAATTATGCAAATGCATAACATATAGGTGATGCTTAAAGTAATTTTAATGATAAAACAACTCAAAAATATAGTAAATGATAATTACATATTTTTTAATAATACGATTAGTCAAACGTGTATTCAAAACTCAACGACGCCATCTATTAAAAAGGAGGTAGTATTGAGTCTGGTTTTTAATATGTGGCTGTTGACTTTTAGACATATATGTTTGAATATTCGTCTTACTTAAATATTTTGTGTAAATATGTAAAATACAAATCATGGTAAAATGCATTTTATGATAAAACAAAATATAATGAAAATAAATAATAGATTTTTTAATAAGACGGATGATGAAATATGTATTTTTGAAAGAAAAAAAAAGATTTTTAGGGGGTGGGGGAGGGAATTAATGTATTCTCTGTTTGTGGCCATTACAAGTCTGATGCTACAGGATAGGATGGACATTGCAAATTGTGGCAGCAGATGTTACAGTGGAATGAATGCGTTTGATATGGTTCACTCGATGGTGGAATTGTTCCCGACTATGCAGGATGCTGTATGGTTTATTATTAGTGGAGATCTACGTATGAAAGTAAAGAAAGAAAAACATCCGATGTTTATGACCATTGAACTGCAACTAGCCTGCATCTACAAACTTTTATACATGCAAAATGAAGCAAATGGGGGCACAAGCCAAGTTCGATCAGATGATTACTAGTTTACTACAGCCGTCCAGTCTCAAGGCAAAACACTGAAAACTAAAATAAATTCAGAAGTACTGGCTGGGAATGTGTAAATGAAAAGCAATATCCATATGGATTCAGAGAACAATGTCTGTTGATATATAATTACTCTGTTTTTATTTGAATACACATAAACGATCAAACTGTGAAACGGTACAGGATCTGAGATAATTAGGAAACTACAGAGCAGCAGCTACAATGTTAACCATAGCAGCTGCAGGATAAATACGGTGCTAAATAGGCAGGCTTTGTTCTTCTTTCACAGCCTGGATATCTGGAAGGGGACCATGACTTCAGTCATCTCCTCCCTCATGATAATCTTCCCAACCTGGAAAAGGTCGGAGATGCCTAGCTGCGTCGACAGATGCCTTCGGCAATCCTCTGCAGCAACAATGCCTGAAGAATAAGCTCCATGCACGGACCCAGAGTGATCGATGCAGGCGGCCTCCCCAGCGAAAAACAGGTTGCCCACCGGAGCACAGAATCTTTCGTACAAGTCAGCTGGCTTCCCAACAAGGTCACAGGAATAAGAACCAAGTGAATTCGGGTCGGTTCCCCACCTTGAAACCAAATACTGGACCTGCAGTTGTGTAGCACAAGTGTTAGAACTACTGTTCATAGTCTGAAATTGACAGTACTCAACTGTACATGGTCTGAAAATGAATTTTGAGAATTTACCGGTTCAGTAGCTCCTGGTAGCATTTTCTTGAGCTGAGACATGACAAAGTTTACGGATTCTTCATCGGATAGCTTCTCGAATTCATATGCGAATCTTCCTGCTACCATGCATACAAGAACCGGATGCCCTGTGGCTTTGTGAAGGTTAAGAAAGTAACCGCAGGCATTTGATGTTGGGGCAACCCTGCCTAGCACTTCTACGTTTGGCCAAAATACACTATTGAAGCGGAGGGCTATTTTGTTCTCAATGCCAATACCAAGATCAGATATTGATGAAAGCTTCCAATCTGGGAGCTCAGGTTCAAACTTGATGATATTTGCTTTAAGTACACCAAGAGGAACAGTTATTATAGCAGCATCTGCAACAAAGCTTGTCCCATCTTCAACACATACTATAGTTTTGTTGTACCTCTGGATGATTTTGGTAACCCTGGAGGAAAGTTAGAGATAAGATACTATAGATTTGGGATTATAACTATGAAACAGAACTTATGTGAATTACTTGGCCATGAGGATATGTTGTTGCATACCTGTGGTTCAGGTGGATATCAAGATCTCGAGCAAGAGCTTTGATAACAGGATCATAACCATGCACCATAAGCCCATGGCCACCAGTAAGAACATGTTCCTGTAAATTTGAAAGGTCAGTCCACTGCTATACGTGAATACGACAATTCTTCATGTGCGCATGTAAATACAAAAGTGCCCCCTATTGCATACCTGATCCCAATTTTTCAGAGATATATTATCCACATCTGTGGCAAACCATGCCTCCAGCCTACATACGCACCACTGCAGTACTTCATATTGCAAACCATCAAGCCTGTAAGAGTGAATGCATATCGTTAGAACATTTCACCCCTTCGCTAAAGCACCACCATTCCAGATATAGGTGAATACTAAATTCCACTTACTTTAGGTGTGGATTCCTGTCAAGCACAATTGAGATGGCTTGAATAAGAGGCATGTCATCTTCATGTTCAGCTCTTACTTTCACCGTCTGCAATATTAACAAAGTAAGCTCACAAGAGTTGCATAAAAGCATTTGATGGATAACAAATGAAATGTAAACGATGCAATACCTCCTTAAGAATTTTCTCAAATGTTTCCCCGACTTTTGTCACTATCTCCTGGGGAACTTGACGACCATCCTTATCAAAGAGAGCATAGCTAAATGAACAAAAACAACAGCTGTAAGAGAATGAAAGCCCATCAAGTTAAGGAGGATAAACTTATGGGTTAGGAATAACTCCTAACCTCTCCAGATCATGGTCATATAGCACAGAGTTATCACCACTTGTGCGATATAATCTAAGGCCAAGCAGCCTAATCAGTGGTGCCAATGAATTCTCATTGCATACACCATGCAACCTGAACCACATGATAAAACCATGAGATGAAAAATAGTCAAAAGAACCAAGATAATAGCTACTTCTGGGATGCAACTAACCAAGATGCTCCCATGTCAATTGGGCAGCCAAAAGAATAGTCAGTATGCACACGGCCACCAAGTCGGTCCCGTGATTCTAATAGTGTGACCTGTAGTTATGTAACAGTATCTAATAAGTAAAAGGGCCTGGGAAGCATCAAAACATTAACTTATTTTTGGAAAATAAGCCAATAGAATATAGAAGACAGAGATTTGGTCTTTTCATCTTTCAATGAAGCATTTACCTTAAATGAAGCATTAGACAGCGCACGAGCAGCTGCAATGCCTGAAATCCCTCCACCAATCACAATGACAGAAGGGGGAGAGGCATTTTGCCCATCAATGTGCCGAAGAAATAGACCTGAATGCACCGCACAATAAATTTGTCTGTATTAAATATTAAAATCAATTTGGAATTGTAGCTAAACTAATATCACATATTTCTCAAACATGTACATGAATAAGCACATTTAAAGTTTCATTCAGTGCAACCATGTGTCGTTTGTTAAATTTCCGACTGAAAATAGTTGTGCCTTCTAGCCCACAAGTGGCCAACTGAATAATATTTTCTTCAAGGACAACAATTTTTCAGGAGACGGGAATCTATGTTAGTGATTTATTCATTACAGTTGGGTTTTGGCAATAAAGTGTCATGTTGGAATTAGATTGAGCAGAATGATCCATAGAGTTATTTGACGCAGAGCAGTCTGGATTAATCGATGCAACAGCATATTCTGCAAAAATGCAAACAAGAATAAGGAAACAATTCGGCCTCGGATGCTACTTCTTCTGGACAAGGGATACCATTTTTTTCCTATTGACCTTTTACTCTTTTAGAGACCTCAATTTTTGGAACCTTGTTCCACATCTCTTTCACAATTTTGCTAGCAAATTGCCATCACAATCCCTTCCTTTCCTCTAGATTCTTGTTGATTGATGGTATCTACACTACTGTGACTCATCTGATATTGCAAGATTTAAAACAATGGGAGATGGTCCCCAATCAATTAAAGGATCCTTTTACAACATTTCGTATTTTTAAAAGAAAACAGTAATGAAGGGTCCTACTTTATGTATTTATATAATTATTATTACAGAATATGTATTTATATAATTATTATTACAGAGAACAGAAAAGGTATAAAGTTAAAGATATGTACACATTTCGTGTTCGATAATAACAGCTCCAGACAAAGATGTCAAGGATTTTAGCTTTGTTTTCACCACCTTAATCCATGGCTACCCAACCCCTTTTGCGTATTCACCGGAACAAAAAAAAAGGGACTGTCTATAGATCATTTGACAGAAAACCCCCTCACAAATCTTGCAAATTTTGGACCACCCGATTGCTTTAAGATTCGTGCAGGCAACCAAACCCTAAAACTCCTCTCTCCTCTCTCTCCCGATTCCTCTCCTCTCCCGATTCCTCACGCGCCGCCGCTCCTCAGCGCCTCCGCCACCGCCACCGCCGCCCCAGCGTGCCGCCGCCCGAACATCAAACATTGTGAGATTGCACCGTAAGCTAAGGTGCATCGTAAGCTTAAGGCTGAACGTAAGCAATAAAAAAATATTGTTTATTGACCATTGTGAGTTGCTGGTTGGGAGAATTGCTGGTTTGTTTACTGAAGCATGGGACCCGCACTAAGGCTCACACATTGTGTTATAGGCATCAACTACTACCAATTTTGTCTGGGCCCCACCTTAAGGTTAATTGGGCAACTACCATTGCGCCTGCCCATGCATGTGCTCCTTTGTTACTGTCAGCAACAGCGTAGATAGTCTGATACTGTACCATGAAGAGCACAGCATTTCCTTTAAAAAAAATTGAAGAGCACAGTATTGTATTGTGACAGTTTTTTTTTTTTCTCCGGACGAGAAGAAAAATCAAGCTGCAGAGCAGACAAACACCAGTGACAGAATAGCCAATCTGATGGTCCAGTATGAAACGAATGCACTACAAACAGAGAACACTTCTTCAGTACTGTATTTAACATCAACCACGAGCAATGTAAGGACCCTGTCAAATCTAGATTATACTGCCTGTTAATCACAAGGGTTTCTGAGAAATCGATTTTTAGGGAGCTTTCTGCCTGAATTCGATCAGTTATTCAGAGTAATTTTCACATACCGTCTTATTTGTGTCAGCTGAATTCTAAACTTCAACTTCAAACTACAACTTTATTGTTATTCATTAGCACGTTTTTTTAACTAATAAATGATATGTTTTTTTAAAATATATAAGTTTTCTTAAAAAAATTAATTAGATCTATTTTTAAGTTTATAATAATGTATACTTAATTAATTACATGTTAATGAATCATCCCGTTCTATGTGTGGCTAGGATTATTGCGAGAAACGTCTGGCTCGTAGATCGAGCGGCTTGAACAGCCGAGCTGGATGGGCACCTGTCCATGTGGTCCATCCACTCTCACTCTCTCCGTCGATGCAGAGTTTTTTTGTAATTATTTTTAGAACGATGCAGAGTTCTTGGCTCTTGTGAATTCTCACAACCAAACCAAGATACAACGGCATTGTTAAAAAAAGTGTGATGCTGAAAATCCTGTGTGTTGGAGTGTTGCAATGTTGCGTGCATTGTAATTTATGGGTAAACTTTACAAACTACATGAAAAATTGATTAAGTTGCCGTAAAATTATATATTTAATATGTTGTATTATAAAATTATAGGTATGCTTTATGCAAAATTTATTGTAAACCTATATAAGATCAAGTATTGATAAATTTATCGTAAATCTATATATTTAAGATCAAGTATTTCAAAACTACAAGTTTAATATTAAAGTTATCACATTGTTTAAATATCTAGCAGTACTGTTATGTTAAAGTTAATTATAAATATTGTAGTTTTGTACTTGGTGAAAAACATAAAATTTTTATGATAATTTTATTGCTGAATTTATAGTTTCGTGATAAATTTAGTTCTAATTATATACTTTAAGTATATGATATATTGGTTTAAATATATAGTTTTCTCATAATTTTAATTTTATGAAATTTACGCGTGCATTATCATCAGTGTTGTGTAGGACCATGTCAGAATGAAAGACTTCACATCGCATTTTTTTATGAAGGCTGCGTGCAACTTTTTCTGAAAGCTTTTAACTGACCATGACACGTGTGCTTTGGTTTCTGGGCTCAATGCATGATGCATGTGCTCCTTTGTTACTGTCAGCAACAGCGTAGATAGTCTGATACTGTACCATGAAGAGCACAGCATTTCCTTTAAAAAAAATTGAAGAGCACAGTATTGTATTGTGACAGTTTTTTTTTTCTCCGGACGAGAAGAAAAATCAAGCTGCAGAGCAGACAAACACCAGTGACAGAATAGCCAATCTGATGGTCCAGTATGAAACGAATGTACTACAAACAGAGAACACTTCTTCAGTACTGTATTTAACATCAACCACGAGCAATGTAAGGACCCTGTCAAATCTAGATTATACTGCCTGTTAATCACAAGGGTTTCTGAGAAATCGATTTTTAGGGAGTGTTCTGCCTGAATTTGATCAGTTATTCAGAGTAATTTTCACATACCGTCTTATTTGTGTCAGCTGAATTCTAAACTTCAACTTCAAACTACAACTTTATTGTTATTCATTAGCACGTTTTTTTAACTAATAAATGATATGTTTTTTTAAAATATATAAGTTTTCTTAAAAAAATTAATTAGATCTATTTTTAAGTTTATAATAATGTATACTTAATTAATTACATGTTAATGAATCATCCCGTTCTATGTGTGGCTAACGCGCTGTTTAATAGAGGGTTTCAAAGACACCATAAGTTGCAGAAGAAAATGGCCCTCCAGAGTAGCCGAGAGACCCGGTGGTTGGCCGAGACGTACACGGACAACTCCACATTCGGCAAGTAGACCAGACATGCATGGTCCATGGGGATCTCCATATTTAGGGTATATTCCCCTGCTTTTCCTTGATAAATTGTGCTATTTATTAGCTGGTATATTCCAGGGGAGAGAAGAGGACAACCAGGCTTTCTGGACTCGATGTGGTATGTATTCTCTTCTAAAGTTTCAGACTTTCAGTTAGTGTGCCATGCTGCATGTTACTGCCTCTTTCAGTTCTTGTATAATCCATGCGTTCATCGCTACTTGTATGACAATGATTCTCCAATCATATGAGCCAATTGTTTACTCCCTCGTTTCTCGAATTACTGCCACTGATGACTACGATCATCTTACTTTGACTAATATAACACTCTTAGGTGTTTATAAATTTCAGGAAAAACCAAATTTGAGCTTGAATAGTACTGCTAGTGTCAATTATTCGAGAACGGATGAAGTAATTAGTTAGCTAGTTTCCAAAAAGTGATTTTACCGTGATCTTTAACTTAGCATTAGGTGATCTGTACACATCCGACTGAAAAAAGAAATGCAAATACGCTTCAGAAGAGTAGAGGAAACAAGAAGACAGGCAATCGCAGTAGCAACGGTGATCGGCTACAGCGATTGCCGCCCATGCCAGGGCAGTTGATGCAGCTGATTATAGCCATATATAAAGGGGAATTAGGTCGTACGTTAATTGCAGGTATGATTGATCGCATCTGGCTCTTGATGGATCGATCGAGCTGTTTTGTCGAGGAGGAGGCGCAAAGTGCAGGCCTCCGGGCCCCACCACCATCAAAATTATTGGATTGATTGTCATGGCCCGCGCGCGAGATCGATGATATTTTTTAGCTGATTCATGAATCAACACAGCTGCTTTCAATTTAGATGGTGATGTAGTTTTAGCAGGGAAAGAAACTGGATAGAAAAATGAATGCCACGTAAGGTAAGAACAGTCTTGAGTGTTTTCTCGGCAGGTTCAGAGATTAGCTTAGCTGTTGCAAGATGATTCTCTCGGTGACTGTACCTGCAGTGAGGCAGTCACTGTTCATCTTTGAATTAGAGCAGGTACAATAGCAGGCTATAAGCCAGCTGCAAATATATTTTAAGTAGATAAATGAGGAGAGAGAGAATGGCAGCGGACTACAGATTTGTAGCTAGCTGCAGCACGGACTCCAAGACACAGTGTGTGTATGACAGGTGGGACCAGGTATTAATAGTGTAGTATGTAACTATTGTATGAATGAGCTATTAGATTGGTTATAGATGAATTTGAGCTAGGAGTTGGCTATACTATTGAACTTGCTCAATGCATCAGCGTCGCTCACATGAAGACGAAATGATTCATGTTATCAGCAACAGTTTTCCAAGATGGAGGCTGTGCAAATGCAAATTGTGCAGCTCCATACTGCAGTTGCAGCGTTGAGAGACGAAAGAGCAGCATCAGAAAATTCAGACAAAGCTAGTAGTAGGAAGGAAGGCAAAGGGAAGCTGGTTCGGTTGTCCGTTGGTTCTGTGTAGGGCCCACCTCCATCCCCGGATTCCCTCCACGTCAATCAGGCTGCAAAAATATCACTGCAAAGTGGGCCCACCACGAACTGTATACACCTGTTTTGGTTGTCACCATTCAGCAGCAGGGTTCAGGTCCCGGGACACAGAGCATCTGCTGTTAACGAGTTCTTGAGCTGACAATCCCGCGGCCGGTTTCACCGGGGAGATGCAGGTTTTCAGGTTTGGACCCATTAACTTCTTTGCATCATCACACGGATTCAATTGCTTTATGCGAAATTCGGTGTCACAAATTTATGTTTTAGTAAGTCTTAAAGTTCAAGTATAGGATCAAGGTACTGGGTGGAGGAAACTTGGTACACTACTTACAAGAGTTTTTATAAGGTGTAGACGAAAATATCCCTACGTTTATGTGACAGGGACGATATTCCTTCGACCCTGTTTCCTATTTTTCTGTGACTAACAGTGGAAATTTCCACTGAATTCAGAGTTTTATCTGTTAAAACCGACAACAGGGTATGTAATGTGTATCTGATCAACTTGGCAGCTTCTGTTTTGTTTTGGGATCAGCTATCATCTGTTCCATTCCATCTAGATCTTCCCTGCTTTTATCAGGGAGGAAGGGTACTCCACTGCAGTTACAATCCTTGTGATAAAAACCTGAGAAGAATGATGTGAATGAATGATTCATCCTGGCCCAGTTGACGGCCGGTGAAGAGCATTATTTGGTTTCCATACCTTTCAGCTCATCAATGAGAAATGTGAACAGCGATAGCAAAGGCTCACAAAAGATTTAGTGGTGTGTAAGATGTGCAACGCATGAAATGACGACCAACCTCTCTCTTTCCTTGCTTTTAGATGGTCAGATGAGGATGTTAATTACGGTCTTTTGCTTTTCTGCGTATTTTACCACATCCAAAGAACATGTTTCCTATGGATAAGTTGGTTTTAAAAGATCAGTTGGACTGGGTGGAACACTGAATATTCTAGGCAATTTACCATGTGCCTGCAGAAAAACACAGAAAGGGTAGCTACCAAAGATTAGGTTCATCATTCTCGGTTGTTAACTTTCCAAATATCTTTTCAGCAAGGGGAACTATCAGACATGTATGAGATGACAACGATATGGTGTGGCTTTTCTAATCTAAAGATATCAGGGGAATGAATAAGGAAGTTTCAAAAGATTGCATATACCGAATTACATCCCATTCATAGGGTAGGTGCCTGGATTAGTTTATCTGTAACGAAATGGGGCCTGCATTACTCATGTGTATGGACATGTTGCGTATCTTGTAGCCTGTTCTTGTTGTTTGTCTGATCTGCACGGGTAGCATCCAGCATGACGACGCCCAGGGAACTCTGTTGACAGATGCCATAGATGATAGATCCTCCTGCAACTACCAATTATCGCAGTTATTCTGAATGATTTACTATGTGTGCAACTCTTCTGCTCAATTTACCTCTATATAACACTTACTTCGAATAACTGTAATTTGTGCAGCTGAAGTGTAAACCGTTCTGTTGGCTAGCTGCTGTCATTTGTAATATGAAGTTTAGACTTTATACATATATGTGCAATACTATTAGAAGTACATATATGTTTTTTTTAGAATTTCTTGTGTCATTTTTTTAAGTTGATGTGTACGATAAATGTATCGAAACTTATATGTCCTCAGTCAATTGTCGCTGGGATCTTGAACCTTAGGGTAGTTATGTGTTGGATTTGTCAATTTACAGTATATTATCATTAGATTCTAAGCAATCAAAATGTATATTCGTTGATTGATAAACCTGCAGTTTTCTAGAGGCTGGATGTCTCATCAGCAATGATCAATCAGCAGCTAGATGTTGACTGCATCTTTATTACCAATAATGCAATACTCCGTAGGCCGGTGGATTGGATCTGCATAAAATGGATGATGATAGGAGTAGGATATTTTGGTGCTTAATATGACCGTGAATGCATGGTCTGATTGATGGCATATAATTTGGCTAGCTAGCCAGAGGTCCATCTTGGACCATGTCCGGCACCAATAACCCACTTGCGATTCGATCTCTGATCCTGCATGTGTTGTGGGAACCTTCGGAATCCCTGAATATTAATTTCAAGCTAGAGCTATGTCTTATGTGTAGCTTATAGGCTTTAGTAAGCCTCTAGATCGGAGAAACGCCCATCAGTCTTCCGGCTAACTTCATAAAGAGGGTTAGTCGGCTTGGGTTCGAAATCTCGCATCTTATATTTATTTGATATTATGGCATTCTCTAATATTTGCGTTTTTAGGTAATTAGCCTCCACGTCTTCAGTCCAGTCTCCAGTGTAACATCGATGTCAGTAACAGTTAGGAGCAGTGAAACAGATTCGTCGGTGAATGCTCCAAAACTTCAGAAAGTACAATAAGCGGTTACACACCATATTCGATCTTTTCCCGGGAGGTTCTTCAGGCTTCATCAGCTTACAGGGGACGTAATAACGTAACTGAAGATCACTTATGGGTTTTTTTTTTTTCAAAAACATAACTGAACATCACGACCTAAGAATAGCATTATGTTTTTCTGGAAGATATGATTAATGGCTTGTGAGAAGGATAAGGTAGAAGAAGCAGTCGCGCAGAAAGGCCAAGGGCACGCTAGGATTAAAGGGCTCGGAGCTGCCGTTTGGTCGCCATCTTTAGCGTAAGTGGCGAGCTTTTCTTGAGGCAAAATTAGGTGGCAAGATTAGCAGCCTCATATCATCATCATCATCAATTCATCATGGCAATAGCATGTGTTTGTTTCGTTGCCGCGCATGAGCGAAAAGCCGGCAGATTAAGCCCAAAGCATAGTTAGAAAGAGTAGCTTAGCTTGGAGAAGGCACACATACGTGATGTAGTGCGTGCTTGCGTGGTGACCTTTCTCTGCTTATCTCATTTCCTGCCGCTTTTGGTTCCATCGATCGGCAGGTGGCGCTGGTGCCATGCGCTTTACCCAAACCTTAACTGCGTACCTAATTTTTGCGATATTGGAGATGAAATGGAAGGAAGATTCAGACGATTAATTTATATAGTACGTGGGCGTGACTGTTACTCTGTTAGTAGAAAGAGCGAATCGATCGAAGAAGCTCTCTGCAAGCTTAATCTCCTCCCTCCGTTTCATATAAGTCATTCGATTTTTTTCAAGCTAGGAAGCGTGCGTAGCTATGTATGTACGTATATACCTACCTATGCGCCGGAGAAGGAGGAGAGGTGGGACCCCATAGTATTTGGCAAGATCAATTTCATCTAACGGTGTATAGTATTGGACCCACCAATTCAAGTGAAAATCAAGGGGTAGATGTTTTTCTTTTTTCTTAGAATTTCTAGGATTTTCTCTAATTTATTAGAGCGCCACGTGGCGACTTGAGAGCGTTTGTAGGTAGTTTAATGGACTTTTAGTATATAATAGATAGATATAAGAACATTTCTAATATAAAACAAACATTGTATCAAAATTTATTAAATGTTAAATATAATGAAACTAATTTGGTATTATAGATGCTGCTAATTTGTTCTACAATCTTAATCAAATATAAATAATTTTGATTAAAAGAACTAAACGACTTGTAATATAAAACAAGATGGAGCAGTTCTATAGTCTGCAAAACGAGGAGGTGATGAGAAAGGGTGATCAGCATGTGTCGGGAAGGAAGGAACAAGCAAGGGACTGCTCGCCTGCCCTGGTCTCATTCTGGACGGTGCCATGGCCGAGGCCGGCGCCCTCTCAGCCTCTCAGGGCTTATCCGTTTTGGAAGAATTTCAAAGGATTTGGATTCTTAAGAATTAAGGGCCCTTTGAATCAAAGGATTTATGTAGAAATTTTATATGATTCAATTCATATAGGAAATTTTCCTATTTGGCCCTTTGATTCAAAGGATTGAAGCTTTCCAAATTCTATGAAATTCCTACGGAATGGCACATTGCATGTGGATTTTGGAGGAAATTTAACAATAGCTCTAACCTATTGGAAAATTTCCTTTAAGTCTATCTCTCTCATTTGATTCCTGCGTTTTTCCTGCGCTCCAATCAAACGATCATTCATGTGTTTTTCCTGTGTTTTACAAACCTCTGTTTTACACTTCAATTCCTGTCAGAATCCTGTGTTTTTCCTATTCCTCCGTTTTTTCTACCCTGCGATTCAAATGGGCCCTAATTCTTATAAAGCTATACGGTTCGTAGGAATATAGATATAGGGAAACCAAATAAAATTTTCCTTTCCTACAAGTTGTAAAGAGAAAAAAAAAAATCATCCACTCAAACCTCTAAAAATTCATACGGATTGAAGTATGCATGCATTTCTATTCCACCACTTCTCCTATTCCTACCTGTTAAAGTTTCTCCAAAATGAATATGGAGATATCAGGAGTAGAGGGAGAGGACAGCCGACTTCGATGATTGGACCAATGTTCAACATGCTGTCAGCGAATACCACCGTCAATACTACTTTGAAGTTATTTTTATACGGTTTAAGAAGTCGTCATAGCCGCGTTCAAGGGATACAAATTAAATTCAACCTATATTTAGGGAGTAGTGTTGGACTTTTTCCTTCTCCGATCGCTCTCACGGTAATGGGCTGACTTTAGTGGGCCGCACGGTGAAGCACGGCCCAAGAAGTACTGCCCAGGTCGGCGAGAGCTCATAGAAATTCAACTGCAGTTCATATCATACACAGGCAATCCCCAGGTGCAGCTCCTCCTGCTCGTACAGACATAATACTACAAACACGCAAACCCTTTTAGTAATTATCTTATTATTTCAAGCACAAAAAACGACCGCAGAAGACAGTCTATCAGGTGTGCATAGTACAGTTTGGTACAGCATCGGTAAGACTGTATATATGCAGACGAAAGCCCAAAGCTGTGTCTTGCTATATCGCGTGCAAAAACGCTGGGACCTGACCTCTCGTTGCTTCAGAAGGAGACCTTGATGCCGAGCAATGCCATGAGCTGGGAGATGAACTCCGGGTGGCCAGGCCATGCCGCGCCAGTCACAAGGTTGCCGTCGGTGAAGCAGCGGTCGATGGGATTGGGCTCCAGCCATGTCGCCCCGCCGAGCACCACGTTGAGCTTCACCGCAGGATACGCCGTGCATTTCCTTCCCTGCATATCATATTATCATCCACAATTAGGGAGACTGGGGAGCATCGCTGCGTGCATCAAACAGGTTTGTGTCCATTTGTGTGAGATTTTCGGAAGCAATTCAGTGATCCTGAATAACTACGCTAAGAAGGATAGTGACATACTGATACTGTAATAGTACGTCTTGTTGCCTACCTTACCACACTATGAAAATGCTTTTACTTTGCAGGAATGATTTAATCATTTAATTATCCATTAATCAAGAATAGATATTGTTGCATTATTTTTGTTTTGTTCAAGGTAAATTTTCCTATCGCTAGGTATTGAGTTGCATGCACCGACCAGTTCAATCCAAAAGCTTAAGCTGATGAGGAAAGACGGACAATTCACTTTATATTCCAACACTAGGTATAGAAGTAATCAAGTAAGTACGATTAATGTAGAGCAATGGTAGAAAATTAATCATTATCATGTACCTGAAGGACTCCAGCAGCAGATAAAATCTGTTGGCCATGGCAAATTGAGGCGACTGGCTTTGCTTTATCCATGAAGCCCTTCACAAGGCTAATGACTTTATCGTTCAGTGCAAGGTACTCAGGAGCCCGTCCACCAGGAATTACAAGTGCATCATAGCTTGATGCATCCACATTGTCAAATGATGCTGTCAAAGCAAAATCGTGACCAGGCTTCTCGCTGTATGTTTGGTCACCTTCAAAGTCATGTATGGCAGTTGGGCATTTCTCCCCAGCACCCTTGTCAGGGCAAACTGCATCAACATGGCAACCAAGGGCTTGAAGAGACTGAAATGGTACCATAACCTCATAATCTTCCATGTAATCCTGTTATAAGCATGTAGTTAAGCAAAGAGGTTCAGCAGAGATGGTATGACTTATGAAAAATGAGGAAAATAAGAAAGTAGTCATACGAATTCAATTGAATGAAATTTCCCTAAACATACCCCACAAAGGAACAATATCCGTTTGTTTGAGCCAGTTACAGAGCCTCCAAGCGCTTTCACAAAAAGGCTGATGAATTCAGGATGTGCATCGTAAGCCACTGCAGTGACAAGATTTCCATCAACTGTGCATTTGTCCATAGTATCAGCTTCTTCCCACTTAGCACCAGCAGCAACCAAAACTGGTTTAACAGCAGGATATGCGGTGCATTTACGGTTCTGGACTACTCCAGCTGCTGCCAAAATCAACTGTCCATGGCAAACTGATGCAATAGGTTTCTTCGCATCAGAGAATTTCCTTACTAAATCAAGAACCTTTTCATCCATGGCGAGATACTCTGGTGCACGGCCTCCAGGAATTACCAAGCCATCATATTCATTGATATTAACCTCATCAAACGAAGCATTAAGTGCGAAATTGTGGCCCCTTGACTCAGCATATGTCTGCATGATGAATCAAAATGAATCTAATTTGTCAAAGCAAACTTATGTTAGAAAGATGAAAAGTACCACCATACTATCACACCTAAAAGAACCAACAATACGGACGATCCTTATAATCGAGTGCTTCAGAGAAAACAAAGATTCCATTACTAAAGGGAGTAGTAGTCCAGTAGACAAAGAGGATCCCCAAATTAGTTTTGAAAGAAGCAACACCATCTAAAGAGAAGCAGGAACTAATGCAATAATATGGGAAACAGACAAGGATATGAATTTATAAGAAATCTCTACAGCAACAGTTAACCCCCAAATCATGAACCAATCAACAGTTCACTTAAGTGACGAAAGAAATAAGAATGGCTGTCTAAGTATATTCAGTATCCAAAATGTTCAAATGATTTTTCCATTCAATCATGCAGAAGAGCTATCCCATTTTGTAGACAGTTAAGGAATATTTCTGCTCATGACTGATTATTCCGTCAAACTTATCTCGCAATGCTAAACCAGATATTTGGAGAATATAAAGAATAACAGATAAAGCTAATGGATCAATCATACCAAGAAATCTGTCATTTCATTATGAGCTCTCAAAAATAAACCTAGTTGCACATATGTTTTCCATGTCCCGTTGTGTGACTGTGTGTACTCTCCTTTTCTTTCCCCCTTTTGCCAATTGCGATGAGCAGATGTGTATTAATCCTAGAAATTACATCCTAAAACTACTCGAAGGCAAGAAAGCGAAGATATTCCTGACCACTCTATAATGGGAATCCGCCATGTTCAATTCATCAGACCAAGCCCTAACTAGTTATACTAAACCCTATCCAAATCGAGCGGAATCGAATCATTCCAAGTACCTGGTGGCCAATCCCCTGATGGACGGCGGTGCGGCAGGAGTCGCCGGCCTTCTTGCCGGGGCAGGCGGCGTCCACGGACACCCCGTACGCTTGCAGCGCTTGGAACGGAACCATGGCCTGATCCACAAGATTCCAAGAAAACCCCATTGGAATCGCGAGGACACGAATCGAACACGAGACACAGAACAAGAGTAAGATTTGCCTCACCTCGTAGTCCTCCATGTAGTCTCCGCAGAGCAGGAGCACCTTCTTGGGAGCCATCTCCGATCACTTCTTGTTCTTGGGTTGGTGAGCTTCCCGAGTCTAGAAGCCGAGAGACTGAGAGTAGTACAGTAGTAATCCAGTTTTTATATATGCCACTGAAGGCTCATCCTCTTGTTGTCCTCTTCTTCTTCTCATGATGCAAACTGTTTCATTCTTTTGTGAGAATTTCTTTTTCAGTTTTTGCGATCGTGATTTATCCTCTCTTTTTTTATTATGAAATTGTTACTAGTATTTTGGAGTACTTGCTAAATGCCGAAATTCTTAATTAGGTGTAACATCCAATGTTGTTTCTTTGGGGGAAAACCACAAGCTGATTGTATCTTACAGAAAACATTGCATTTCAGGATTACTCTCTCAATCCTCTCTTGTTTTTTTTTTTTTTGAATTTTAATTTTTGATCTAACGGAAGAAATACACATGCGCCCTAATACAATTTTGAAGGGCATTTGATGATGTGCAACAATATATGCATTTGGTTGTTGGTTTCCCCGTCCAGAAAGGTGTGCATTTGTTGCTCTTAGAGCAAGTTCAATAGTATAGCCAACTACTAGCTCCAATTTATCTATAGTCAATCTAATAGCTCATTCATACAATAGTTACATACTACACTATTAATATCTAGTCCCACCTGTCATAGACACACTGCGTGAGTCCGTGCTACAGCTGGCTATAAATCTGTAGCCCGCTGCTCTTCTCTCTCCTGATTTATCTTCTTAAAATATGTTTGTAGTTGGCTTATAGCCTACTATTGTACCTGCTCTTAAGAAGGCCATAGAATCTCACGATTGCGTTCAATGATCATGCAGGCAGATAATTTAGCATATAGCAGTACAGTTTGCAAGGGTATACATGTGAGCTTCCCAGGAGACTTAATATACTGATAATCTCGTGGTTTGCGAGGATTGATTTTCAGTCCTGTGATGATTCAATGCGGAACATTTTGGTCAGAAACAGAGATCCAGTAGGTGCGGCACGATCACGAGTATATTTAAAAGATACTAATTAAGACTAGAGAAAAAAAAATATGCTCGCGCATTACAAACGGGTGAAGGTTATTTTAATTTATTGTTGTTATACGATTTATTAGTTAAGATGATATTCACTCTAGGAATTCGCGGCTTGGATATATATTTTTCTAGAAAATCATGAGTTGCAATTAGGAGTTTGATCATCTAAAGTTAGCATGTGAGATTTTTAAAGAGATATCTTATGACTCCTTTCATATTTTTAAAAGCAAACGAACTTAAAACCGGACTGAAATACGGATGTGTATTTCCAAAATCAAACGAACTTAAAAACCAACTCATACACGGATGATATACTAAAGTACTAGAAAAATATTTTTAATTTTTTAATAGTAGAGATAGAGATGATCGTGAGTTGAGAATCACACTCCGTTGACCAGATAAAATAGTTCGTTATGATTATAAGATGATTATATTTGAATGAAGCAGCAAAATTTTACAGACTCCCAGACGGCCAAATTAGTTGACCTGATAAAATAGTTCCTTCACTCGTTCAGAGGCTGATGCCATCTTAAGAATCTTACGAAAACTGAGGAACCACATATGTACAATCACACATTACTCTTTCGTGAAGAAAAGAACCCCTCCAAAATGGGGCTGATTATATTACCCATATCAGGCAAAAAAATTATCAAAGAAATATCTTGTCTGTTAGTTAGGAAACTAATACAATACAATAGTTTCAGGATAGATCAGATATATGCTGAACACAACGAGTGCAGCAGTTTTTACACGTAAAGCCCTTTTAATTTATGAAACCTACCCCCGCTTCATACCTGACCTATACTTATCAGTCATCAGCCCTATAAATAAAGGCTTTGGCACTATGAACTTCAAGAACAAAACACAAAGCACCAGAGGAATTTATCCAAATAGATTCACTAAGGCAAGCATTTTCAGCTTTGCTGCATGCAACAAAACCAGGAGAAGGCCCATAGAGCTCAAGAGAAAACAACCCCTACTTTCCGAGCAAAATCATCATCGTCATCATACTCTTCATCATCATCTTCATAAGCATTCTCGTCATCGGATTTGTAGTCCTGGCCTTCGATAGGCTCATAGTAGGACTCCCCCTCCCTCTGGTCATAATTATCAGCATCTTGATTTTCCACGGGATCCACCTCAATAATATCTTCAGCCTCAAGTTTGCCACCATGAGATGAAGATTGCCCATGGCCCTCCACAGGGATGTGGCCTTCGTCTCTGAATTCATCATCGCCAGATCCACTTTTGTATTCATCAGAACTAATTATGTTGTCACCTTCCTTCTCAGCTTCAGCCAGAGAAGCTTGCCTGTGTGAGACCTCGGCAGATTTATCTTGTTTGGGGCTACAGGCAGATGTGCCATTGGCCCATGCCGCCTCTCTTTTCCGCTGTAAGATGACACTAAGGGGCTTTGGGCCCTCAAAATCAAGCGATGCTTCAGGCTCAACACTTCCATTGGCCTTACTGGAGTCCCTCAAGTTTTTGCGATGAGGGAAGTTGTGTGAGTCAGGCACATCCTTTGTCAAATGCTGGCCATCTGCATTCCTGGAACCTAAAGCAAGTTCACTTGATCTCCGCTGGGTCTGCTCTTCATGTTGTCCTGACTCTCTATGCCTGGTACCCTGAAATTCCGTGCGCCTAACTGGAGACAGCCTGTCCCGGAGTCTTCTTCTATCTCGCTCTTTCTCGGAGCGAGTATCAACTCTGTCAGGAGATCTTCCAGGAAGCTTTATTCTGCCTTGCAGACGAGAGCTAAGAGTGCTTCCTCGAGAGCTCTGGTGATGATCCCTGTGTGAACGGTGACCATGTGCCCTTTCCCTGTAGCGCTCATCCCTCCGCCGCTGCTCTCCGTTGCGTTCTGGACTAATTGCCAATGAAGACTCATTTATTCTTCTCCTACGGAGCCGATGACGTAAATCCGATCCATCCATCTCGACACGGTCTCTATCTCTTTGCAGAAACCTTCTTTCTGAGTGGAAAGGCCGTTCCATGCTCCTCTCAGATGATCTACGCCGTTTTCTCTCATAGCCATCATACATATGTCCCATCTGGTCTTGCTCATCCATACCATTGAACCGCTCTCTTTCATGATGTGCACGGACATCAAAATCAGCTGGAGCATATTCATAATCTTCCACTGGATACATATCTCCTCCAAAATCTTCATCATGTAAATAAGCAGCACCATCTGCATCATTGTCCACGAGAACATCAAAACCTGGTGAAGATTCACCCAAAAGTTCATCAGCCTCCCTACTGTTCTGGGGCAGATCATCTGCAGGGGGCATTTCATAACTTTGGTTCCAATCTCGCACAGGATCACTATCCATTGGAAAATGGTTCTGGTAGCACTCAGGATGATCCTCACCTGAAGAAGTAGTGAAGCTTTCCTTAAGTGCTGCTGGCGTACTATTTTTTACCTTCTCTGACTTAGGACAAGACATTGCATTGGAAGCAACCGGTATTGCAACTGTAGCTGTCCTGGCAGAATTAACCGTTGACCGATCAACGGCTGTTTTGCCCCTATCATTAGTTATTGGAGCACCATGCTGAATGGAATTAGTAGACTGCACAGAATCTTTAATGCCCAACAAATCATTCTTTTGAGTCTGAAGCTGCTCCAAAGGTAAGGAAGAAACTTTTGCCACCTGTTCTGATGGATTATTTCCCACTGATTGTGGTCCATGATAAAATGCGCATCTGTCACCTTTCAAGCAGTTTCCCTTTTTAAAGTAATAGCATGGAACCAACTGCTTTCCAGAGTTAAATGGAGCGTAGTGTGAAGAAACTGCAGGCATTCCAGTAGTTGGAGCACCAAACATACCATCAATTGGCTGGGTAAAAGTAGAAGACAGAATTAGACTCCAAATAACTTCACTGGACAAAATGACCAAATAATATTAAGCTTAATAACTAGGAGCAAACACCCTGTTAGTTTCTGATGAACAGAAACATAACAGCAAATTTACTAGTCTTAGACAATGCTGCTTGCTGGCAAGTATTGATAAAAAAAAACATAATACCAGTGCATAAGGGGAAAAAGGAAGGAAAGGGACATACCGGATGGCGAAACGGACATTTTGGATTCAAGCAATTGCTATTTAACCAGTACCAGCAGTCTCTAGGGTTCATACGAGCATTATCACTGTGACGAAAATCACATTCGTTCCCCTGATGTAAGGAACAAAAAGAATCATTATCAATTAAAATATTCAAGCTAGAAGTTAGTAACAAATCCATGATGGACAAAATATTCATGGTAAATAAGACACAAAAGCCCATAAGGATTAATATAGCATTTTTTTTAGTGTTACATTAATGTTTATATATAGAGAATTGCACATATTTGCATTAATGTAGCATAATTTTGATAGTATTATCAAACAAGATTACAAAGTTACAACACATCAGATTGTGTGACAGATTTGATTTATGGCAAGCGTTTTGCCTCTCTCTAATTTAACCATAGTTCATCAGAACAGCTCCAGAACTAAATCAGTACAGCATCATACGTATTCCAAAATAATAGAGGGGCTAAAAGCAAATGGAATTCTGAGCCGAGCAAGGATTCCCAAAGAGAAACAAAAAAATTGTGAAGCAATGATCTTGAATAACTAGACTAATAAGGATACTAACATATTGTTATAGTGCTCCTGGTGACAAGGGAAACATTACAATTCCTACCTTACCGTACTACTAAAAGCCATGTAGCCACTGCAATAGCGATATATTGGGAACAAATGCGATAGTAAATTACATTGTTTTCACTTTTCACCCGTAGGAGCATCAATTCAGGACAACCATACCATTCAAATTTTAAATTATAGAGCTGATTCAGAATTTGACCTAGCATAGAAACCCAGAAAATTTCAGGGGCTAACACCAAGAGGCAACAAATACCCCGAACCTGAAGGCACTACGAACTTATATTATTACGTTATCTACATTAAGCATCACATCTTGGATGAGGGGGAATAGCCATATGAAAAGATTCCATCTTGCACCAAACAAATTCGTGTTTACTTAGCTCAGAAATCAAGATTCCCGAAACGAGGTGCGGAATTCAAATTCTAAGCTCCAATCGAGCAAGACAAATTACCACCCCGCCCCAAAAACCAAACCAGCTTATTATTACGAGGGAAAAGAGACGAGGAATCGTCGAGAGAGAACGAGCACACACCTTCTTGCATGTGAGGGGCGAGGCGAGGAAGTAGACGCAGTCGGTGTTGCGCCGCAGCGCCTCCTCCTCGGGCGCCAGGGGCCTCGCGCCGGCCTCCGTGCTCGCCTCCCCCGCCGCCGCAGCCGCAAGCCGCCAGGCCACCGTCCGCCTCCATGGCCCCCGTCTCGAGAGGGGCCGCGGGATCCTCCTCCTCCTCCCAACCCACCCCGCACGAACGCGGCGGCGGGAGGACGCCGATCGCGCGCGCGCCTCCGGCGGCGGCGGGAGGGAGTGGGGCGGGCTAGGGTTCGGCGGTGGCGGCGGGATTGGATCTACGTGGAGGGGAGGGCGGTTAGGGTTGGGCGCGACGGGGGAAGGGGGGGTTGCGTTGCGTTGCGCCCTTCGCTTTCTCTTGGCTGCGCGTGTCGACTTGGGGAAATAGGGTTGGGTTGGTGGAGGCCGCAGGTTTTTTTTAAAAAATAAATAAATAGATAAAATAATTGGGAAAAGGTCGGTATTATAGGCAACGGGACGAGGGTTTTTCTGAAATCCGATTTGGGTTGCGCTTGCGCCTCTTGTCTATGCAAATGGTTGACCGTTGAATAGCACAGTGCTACTCCGATTTGAGTACCTCTGTGATGTCTTTGACTCGCTGCTCGGTGATGTTAGTGACTTTTTCCATCTATTTAACTCAAAATAATTTTTTATTTAATTATTTATTCATCATATCAAAGTTTGTATAGTAAGACATAAATACAATGAAAATAGATAAAAACAACAATAATTATATTAGGATTTAATAAAGTGGGATATTGTACTATTTTTATTTTTGTTGTACGTGCATAATGAGTGAAATATAAATTTATTTTGAGATGAGGGAAGTAGTACACCACTACTAGTAGAACAACTCTATTTTACATTTTCCTTTTTTTTTCTCTCTAGGGAATACGTTTTACATTTGAATTCACTTGTTCAATTATTGGATTTGTTCATACGGCCTAGCTGCGGTTACGCTACAACTAGCCATCTAGCAGCAGCAGCAGCTCCTGCAGCAACCGAACGGCTACGCTGTGCAACACAGCTTAAAACGCGTAGCAAAAGGCTACCGAACAAATCTTAACCAACACAACACCCTTGTAAAAGAATTTATTATCTACACTTCTCAAACATCTTTTATGGTAGCCTTTGCCTAATGTGATGTTATTGTCTCCAACTATAACAGGGCTAGCAATGACGTATCCAGAAAAAAATAGTAGGGAGTCTAAGAAATTAGACAAAGGAACAGCAGCTCCCTTTCCATCTATGTATGGCAAAAAATATTGTAGAGATTGTGTGAGTTGTCCATAATCCTCGCATCAATAGTGGAGGCTCGAGCCACATCACTCTTCTATATATTTGTCCCAGAAAACTAGGATTTACAAAACTAGTGAAAACCGATGGTGACAAAAACTCGATTTCTCGGGCTGGTTCAGGACATAAACCGCTTAGTTTAACAATCAAATTCAAAAAAAGTTCAAAGTAGATTTTTATTTTTTATATAAAATTAATCGATTTTGTCAGGATCAAACGGTTTTTTTAAACGGCTTTGGTGAAAAACAAGAAACCGCTCCCTCTTTTTTCTCCTTTTTTGATCGGGAACAGTTTAGTACTATGTGCTCGGGAAAAAGAGGGGGGGGGGTGCAATCCAGGTTTCCTCGTCAGAAAGGAGGTGCGATAACAACTGCGACAGATCGTACATTCCAATCCAGCATACGCCGCCATGGAGCCTGTTGGATCACGCAAAAGCTCCCAAAAATTACAGCTTCCTCCACCACCAGTTGATTCCCTCGCCGTCGTCGCGGATCAGAAACTCGGCGCACACGACGGTGGCAGGCGGCGCAAGGAGAAAGGCAAACACAAACGAGCCCACGCAAAACGGTATTTGCTCACTTTGCCTCAAATCTTACTCTCTTGCCAGTTCGTCGATCTATGTATTCTGTAGAGTGAACCATCGGGAATTCTGTGCTTTAGATTTGGATATTCAACAACAGAAAATATCACAACAGTATATGATTAGCATTAATAATAAAGGCAAAATATTAGGCACTACAGAAAAAACTTCAGATTGACAGCTCCTCTTGAAACTGACATAACCGGACAATCGGTGAAAATCCATATCCTACAACACGAATTGAAACAATCCTCGTGCGCTTCGATTATTGCAGTTTTTTTGGTTGAAAGCATGTAGAGGAATCTCAATACACATAAATCCTGATACAATATCAACTAAGTTCAATGTCTAGGAAGACTCGATGAAACATGAAAACAGTGGCCTGCCGTGCGAGTTACAAATCATCTAGGATAAGAGTTAAACCGATACTGATTCCTAAGTGGAACCTACAAAATATCAGGTTTCGTGGTTCCGGTGGCCTGCACCGAATAGGTAACAGAGAGTTCTGGAAACATGTACGGCGTACATGCAAGATACAAATTTGGGACTTCTGATGACGTGCATTGTCGAGAGCAAGAGTGCCACCATGCACTGCAGAATCCTCCTGGAAGCCCTGTGATGGTATACCAGGACATGTTAGTATGCAGAGATGAATATGCACAGGACTCTAAATTAAATTTGAGTCGTCAATTAAGATGTGAGTTATTCCGAGCAATAAAAATTAGAGCAAACAGACATACTTCAACCCGCACAATGAGACCATTTTACATTCAACAAGGGACAAAAAATACATGATGCCAATATGTCAACAACTATCGGAGTACACAACATGATAACAGATTACTCAGAAAAGTACATCTCTATCCAGTCATAGTTTTTTAAGAATTAGTGTGGGATTTGGTAATCGTTACAATAAATATAATTATGACATCTCACCAGAAATGGCACCATGTTCTCTCACTTCAGGACAGATACCGTGGATCATTTCCTTGCTTTCCCATCTTATGCACATCCTCAGGTGAAAGTATCTTGATGTACCATACACTATTCACAAAGGACCTACATCATATGAGGAAGGTCAGTTTCAAGAAGAATCATGTCTGATGTTTACTCTCACGAAGGGTCATGGGTAACTGAGCATCAACATATAGTGACTGATCAACACAAATTATTGAAGGAAGAACAGTCTAGTAAAAAAATTTAACATATTAATACACATTAAAGATGTATGACTGAATGCACATGAATTCTGTTTGAGATCACAATTAGGCACCGAACATTGCAAAAATATACTCCATATAACACAAGTACTTTTAAGCATATTCATTAGATACTGTCCATGAGCTGTCAACATGTCTTTCAGTGAATGAAGAAGGGATATCCATTCACATTGTACATACCTTTCCTCAATAAGCTATTAGTTGTGGAAACCAGGAAACCAAAGTATTGTACTCCCTCCGTTTCACAATGTAAGACTTACTAGCATTGCCCACATACATATAGATGTTAATGAATCTAAACACATACATATGTATAGATTCATTAACATCTAAATGAATATGAGCAATGCTAAAAAGTCTTACATTGTGAAACGGAGGAAGTATAAGACAGCCACTTTTGCACTTGCTAGTCAAGCCAAATTTTGTTGATCTTAGGCACGTTTAATATCTTTAAATTATACAGATATACAATGAAGTTACAATGCCTGATGTAGATTTGAAAATTTTACTTAGCATGTTAACTTGGCCGTTTTGAGGCCAACATCAATTAAGAGATTCAGTTTGTAGTGTGCACACATGGACAGGGTATGCCAAGTGTAGTACTAAAATTTAAGCAGATTTTTTTGCAACCAAATCATAGAACGGTAAGATGAAACTTGAATTTATATTGCTTACTAAAACTTGAATTTGTAGTGTGCATGCATGGATATTGAGTACTAAAACTAATAAATAAATCAGAATTCTGAGAATATTTCTTACTCCCAAGGGTCGTCTCCAAGGAGAAGCACATCATTCTCCCTGTCGACGAATACAAGCTGCCAGCCTGATCTATCAGGGTCGTCCAATTGACCCTTAATGCCGAACATCTGACCCAGTTCTTCTCGAAGTTCAGCATAATTAGAGAACCGGGTGATGTCCAACGACCTCCCAACCGAACCTGACTTGTAAACCTGCAATTTTATAATGGTTCCATGAAAAGGAGAATATATATTTTTTGGAGGAAAAAGAGGAGCTCATATTTGACCTAGCAACAATGCAAATTGTACTAGTTACCTTCACAAATGTTCTGGTTGCTGGATCGTTCTCTCCTGTATTTTGCAATAAACCAGAAGAGTCGTCCAAGCAACCATACATTGCATTCTGCAGATAAGTTGATCCAGAAGGGATCGTTGATAAGTTGCCATCCGAAACATTCGAAGTCAGATTAGGAACCATGTTGTACAGGAGGGATGAAGAGTCAACTTGTGGACTAAAAAGGGACTGGTTTTGCACATCACGACCAATTTTGTTTTCAACAGAACCATCTTTGCTTGTGGGTGAGTTATGCAAAACCGAGCCCCCAAAAGACACTGACTGTGAACCCATAAACTTCTGCTTCCATGCCTGTTGCTGCTGCTGCTGCTCACTAGCTACAGGCTGATTAAATCGAGATAAGTCCACAGCTTTCGAACTTCCCTGAAGGAAGCTCGAATCCAACATGTTATCACTACTGCTAGAGGTGATGAAGCTTGAAGAATTCGCATTAGGATCAGAGAAGCCAAATTTTTCTCGCAAATGACTCGGTAATGATGTTGGACTTGGGAGAACTGCACTTGTAGGAACTTGGTAGCTTTGATCTGGTTGAATCTTCTGCTTCTGATCATTCTGAACTTGCTGCATTTGCTGTAGTTGCTGGAGTTGCTGTTGTATAGCACTTGGGCTCAACATCGTTTGGATATTTTGGGCATCAGGATTAATTATCTGTTGCTGGCTTGCTTGCTGCAGAATTTGTTGCTGCAATAATGGGTTGAGGTTGCAGTGTTCTTGAGGGGACTGCATAGGTTGCTGAAGGTGCAAGAATTGCTGTTTTAAGTAACCACCAGATTGGGAAGCAGCAGCAGCAGCAACTACTGCTTGGTACTGATCGTGATCGCTGCTCAGTAAGGATGGATGGAGCCTCTGTTGTCCCCAGGAGCCAATACCAGGTGACTGAAAGTTCAGAGACTGAAAACCTCCCTCACCAGCAACTCCTCTCAGCCACATTAAAGCATTGCTGTCATCTTAAGTGTGATACAGCAGTTAATAAAAGAACAGAAATATGAATGAGAGATACTAGAAAATGGAATCATGTTAGGCAGATCAATGCATTCTCCATAACAAGAATGCACAGAAAGACAATGAATAAAAAGAATGCATATTATAGAACGTTATATTTGCTACGGAAGAGCCTTATCAAATAACATTGATCCACCTTGGGTGCTTAAGAAATGGAAGGAAGAAATCAACTTTTCACTTACACCATAACTTGTTTTACTTTTAGCCTATATGAGCATTTTATAAAGTTCCCTGATCAATCTCTGTATCCAGAACCATCATTTGAGGCATATTGTTCACAGTAGAGAACACTGACTTGAACTATAGCCTCTTGCTCTTGCACCACAATCTCTCAACTTCATGTTATTTTAGTTAGAATCATCAGTTGGTTGATGTGGCAGGTTCAGAAATTTATTAAGGCTGTGGCTTCAGTAATTTGAGTGTCATGGCAACAACACTATGTAAATGCACCAGATAAACTTCCACATGATAGGCGCACACACATAGCAAGCATACAGCAAAATAGCTTCAAAACTAGTTTATGCCTGACACACAGTAACAAGAACAAGTATCTTAAGCGTACCATGCAGGGAAGCAACTCCTGAATACCAAGGATGCTTAACTCTCAGTGGGAACAGAGATGGATACATTGGAAAGGTTGTCAATGGTTCAATTTCCCATAAAGAAACTCTTGGTGGCCTTTCCCCTGCAGTTGATTCATCCCAACCAACCTGAAAATATCACACTAGTTAGTGGAACTGTGGAAGCAAGCACTAGTGCAATAACATCTGAAGGCAGTTCCATGATTGTTATAATGAAAACCAGAGGTACAGATCATAAGAAAATGCAACTAAAGAAGATGAAGATAATCAGGAAAGACAAAACAAATCACGTTTAAACCCCGCAGCTCTTTAGAACAACCTCAAGTAATATAAAAATTACCTTCACAGATCTCCAATAGGAACTAGGCCAACGGACTGGGTCTGCATCACTAACTTCAGTTATAGTCCCCATGTACCTGTGTTTCGTTAAAGTGTGCATTGGACGCGTTAGTATAATATGAGTTTTTATGGAGGCCCAATTATAAAATTCCCATAAATAATGGGGTGATGTCCTGACAGACGCACAGATTTTTCAAGAACATCGACGCATGAAAGCATAAAAAGTACAGATAATGGCAATTTCAGCCACTGGCGTAGTTGTATACATCCTACAAACATGTATAGGATCTCCTGGTGCTAGGTAACCAAGTATTATCTAAAAAAAGTACCATCATTTATATATTTGGCCTAGATTATAGAATAAGGACTGAGCATTGACATTTGCTAGGTCACCTGCGAACGCTTGATTCCTCAGTCTCAAACAACATCCTGAACCGCATCCCAACCGATATCCGGGTGTGGAAAACAGCCTTGATGTATTTTGAAAGTGGTATGACAAATTCTGATGGACTTGCCCTATAAACACTCTTTCTGTTAAAGGTGTACATGGGGAGGAAAAACAACAATGCATATATACTAATTTAAAAGTCCAACTTACCGGGGGTTATAGAAAATAGTGAAACGGCTGTTTGTAGCAGCAGCATGAGCTGCAGCTGCAAGGAGACCTATGTGCATGCTGTCGCTTGAAAGAACAGAGGAAGGCATCACAGTCTGTGGCCGACTGGCACGTCTTATTCCAAGTAAAAGCTGATTTTTCTCGTTCCTGAGTCAGAATCAACAATGCACCCTACTCATTAGCACAGGTAAAAAAAAATCACAAATGCAGGAGAGATGGAAAGCAAACCATATGAAAAGCACAGAATCTCCAGCAACAAGTCTCTTAGCACTGACAAAAACGCTCCAGCCAGTGGTTAGCAGGTGTCGTTTGGGTTGGCCTGTAAAAAACAGCATATTACTACAAAAGATAGCAACATGGCATGTTCAAAGACATAAAACTACTAAACGCAATTACTAACAACATCGTTAGTGTTTAGCAGATCCCATTTCATAATCAATACAGCACAAGTACCTCAAGCATATGTACTATCAACATTTATGTTAAGATAACAATTTTTTAGTTGTTGTGATCAATACAAAGTACATTCTGTGTCAGAAAATATGCTAACAATAAGTTCAACCCTGCAGAAAGATGAGAATTCAAGGCATACAAAAAGAGGCCTACACCAAGAATTATACTGTCCAGTACAGTGATTTCATTGTGCAATTTTGTAAGACCTGCGAACTCTAGTAAATATTTCAGTACGCCTCTGAAAGTATCATGTATTCATGTGTCAATTGTAACTTGATCCACTGCTAACTATCCTAACATATTAAAATATGATATTTTTTTTATGTGCTTATCCAATTAATGTTTTCGTAATTTCATTTCTATGCATTACCCTGATTCAATCAAGTATCTCTTGCTCCATTCACACCAACTGATTTTTAAATGAAAAAGACGCTTACATCACATTGTGTGAGAATGGTTGAAGTTTTTCTCAGAACACTTGAAAATGTTTTTATTAGGAAGGTTTCTATCAGTAAGCCATGATTACAAAGGTGAACTGATCGAATGGAAAAGGGGCAGAGATGATTATTAGGAAATTCCCTTTAAGAATACCATAATTCACCGTTATGAAGAATTCAAGACTGCCATACGCATACGCTCCACAGATTTTTAAGAAGTTACCTCGAAAGATGTGCCTGAACTTCCACTCGATGTCATGAATATCCCGTGCAATTAGCTCCTGGGCTGGAGGCTGCTGTGTGAAATCCTACAAACCACACTATACCACCTGTTATTGGCAACAGCAAACCCAACCACCCAAGAAGTACAAGAAAGGAACACAGCCCCAAATTACACCACTCATCACACCAGAGGAGGGAAGACGCGCTCAGCAGCACGGCGGGGCACGGAGAACCCCCCGTGCGTGCTGGTGTCGCTCGCCGTCAATGTCTTGCAGAAGTAATTCGTCGGCTGCTTGCTCATTATCCCCATCTCCGCGGGAAGGTACGCATCGTTCTGCTCCTGCTGCACGAATGAACACATCCAAAAAACCATCAAATTAACCGCATAGAATATTTCACTCCTCCAAACCATCATGCAAAAACCCCAGGCGCCTTACTGGGTTCAGTGGCTGGAGCGTCATCTGCGCGTACACCTCGTCAGTCTCCACATCCGCCTGCAAAAAAATTGCCAGCCCAAGTCAGCACCGACAGCCATGGAGATAAACCGGAGGAGTGGAGTGGAGGTGACGCCGCGTCGATCTGAGAAAATTAGGGCAAGGAACCACGTACATGCATTGTGACATCGTGGAGCTGGCAGATCAGTTGCGCCGGCAGGTTGGGGTAGTTTGGGATGTGACCCTCCACCTCCTTGTTCGTCGACGCCGCCACCTTCACGTATGCAAGCTCACCCGCGTCAGGAAACCAGCAGAGAGAGAGAAGCAAAGCAAGCGCGCCCACGAGACGGCTGAGGAGGTGAGCTCAGCCTCACCTGCTCGCTGTGGCCTTGCGGGAAGTAGACGACGCGCGTGCCGACGGTGGGGAGGCAGACGAGCGGGCCGGCGCAGGCGTGCCATAGCTCCGAGTTGAGGCACTTCTTCTCTGCAGCAGCAGCAGCAGCAGCAGCAGATCGAGTCATCAACCAAACGAGAAGGGAAGTAAAGCGAACCGCAAAGCGAAGCGGCGGAAACAAACCTAGCCACCCACCTTCCTCGGGCGGCGCGGGGGGCGGCGGCGGCTGCGGCGGCCCGATGCTGGCCGCCGACGACGAGCTCATCTCCTCCTCCTCCGACCAAACCAGAAAACCACAAACTCTTAATCTATCCCCTCACGAATCCACCCGAAAACCCCATCCCCCTCCTCAAATCGGCCGCATTCTGCACCACCACCACCACCAACACCAACACCAACACCAACAACAACAAGCATCAACAAACCAGAGAGCAAAGCAAAGCAAAACCAATCCAACCCCCACCCCGCCGGCAAGGGACCAACCAACCTTTCTCTTCCGCTCACCCGAGCTCGGAGATCGCCACCATGGTGGGGAGAAAGGGTGGGGTTGGAGAGAGAGAGAGCGCAAGAGGGGTGGAAATGATTAGGTTTGTGGCATTTAAGCGAGAGAGAGAGAGAGAGAGAGAGAGGGGTTCGCGTGGTTCGAGTAGTGCGAGTGCGTGTGTGCGTGTGCGCGACGAGGGTGGGGAGCGCATCGCAGGGGGCCGTACAGTAGCGTGAGCTCGCGTACAGTGTCTGAAGAGTTTTGAATAAAGCAGAGAGGAGAGAGAGACAGAGAGAGAAAAGTTGGGAAGCGAGGGGGTTTTGAAAAAGCCGTATTTTATGGGCTCATGTAAGCGGCTGTCGGGTCGGTGTAACCACGGCGTAAGAGCAAGTTTAGGGCCCTTTGAAATTGAGGATTAGCAAAGGAATTTTAGGCCCCTTTGATTTGTAGGAAAAGTATAGGAAATTTGAAGGATTTCAATCCTATGGAAAAAATTCCTATGAAAGCCTTTGAAACAAAAGATTGAATCCTATACTATTCTTTAAAATTCCTATGGAATGGCTAATCATATAGAGATTTTGGAGGAAAGTTAACAAGAGGTCCAACCTCTTGGAAAAATTCCTTGATTCTATCTCTCTCATCCGATTCCTGCGTTTTTCCTGTGGTCCAATCAAACAGTCATTCCTGTGTTTTTCCTGTATTTTCCAATCCTCTGTTTTACACTTGCATTCCTGTCAGAATCCTACGTTTTTCCTATTCCTCCGTTTTTCCATTCTGCGATTCAAAGGGGCCCTTAGAGGATTCATTTTCCTAAGAATTTTTTCCTATAGAGCCCTTTGATTCATAGGAAGAGGATAGGAAAACTTCCATAGGATTGCATTCCTATGATCAATTCCATAGGAAAATAAGCAAGAGGTTAGACCTCTTGTGAAACTTTACTTTGTTGAGTGTATCCTGTGGTGTAATCAAAGGGCTCTTCTCTTCATTTCCTGTGTTTTCAATTCCCGTAGGATTGGAAAAACATACAACTTCAATTCCTACATTTTTCCTATTCCTGTGTTTTTCCTATTCTGCGTTTCAAAGGGGCCATTAATGGGATAGCCCATAACTAGCTTCAATTCATCTATAGCCAATTCATATAATAATTGCTTACTGTACTATTAATATATGGTCCTATCTGTCATATACATATTACGTTTTGAAGTTCGTGTTGTAGCTGACTATATATCTGTAGTTCGCTGATTTTCTCTCTTATCGTTTATCTGATTAAAATATATTTATAGCTGACTAATAGTCTGTTGTTATTGTACCCGCTCTAGTGGTGATGAGAGAGATCCATCCATCCACCACGCCGGGCCGGCATATGCAGCTCTCCATCGCACGCAGCGCAGCTGGTGGTTCCCGTGGGGCATTCACTGTAGTGTCACTGGAGTACTACTACCGTTCCTTGTAACCTGTAGCCCGTGTTGGTTTGTGAACTCCCCGTCTGTGTTACAGCTAGTACTGCTCCTCCTACGTGTTTGTCCAGTCCCGTCCTCCAGATTCTACCGGTATCATGAAGTATTGATTTCATTATTTGGGTTAATAATATGGTCATAGGGTGCTAATTTTGTTATATACCCCCTCCATCCACAAAATAAACTTCTGAAGTTTGAATTTTGTCCCATGAAAAATCAATTTCTACCATCCTACCTAACTTTAGCATATAAGACGAGAAGTTTTCTCCCTTAAATACCCTTTACCTACCTATCAACATTTCTACTTTTTCCAATAATGAGGAAGCATTTTAGTCATTTTTACTCTTCATTAATCTCATCTTGGCATGCTAGGAATAGGTTTTCTATAGGACGGAGGGAGTACTCTACTACATAGAATGTTAATCGCTCAATGGAATATATTCAACCAGGTGTAGGCAATATTTTGTATATGTAGAGCTCCGGTGAACAGAGAAGGGAGCATCAGGTATCTTGGGACACACTTTCTCGGTGCACTGACTATAGTGCTTACAGTCTGTCTAATAAAAGCCATGGCAAAAGTAGGAACGGGCCCATCGAGTTAGCACATAAATATCTCGAGACATTACTTTACATGGTAATAAGAGACATATATTATAGGTATAAAAAATTATGTACTTGATGCTTCTATTTTATGAGTCGGAAATCATAATTAGTCAAAAATACCATAATCATGACAAGACTAATCAAGTACTACTACTATCTTTTTTCCACTTAAAGAGTTGCCTGCGGATTAGCGACTAGTAGTACTTAATTAACTGGGAGCCACTTGTGATGCTTATATAATCAGTCCTTGTATGCTTGTCCTCCTACGTACACGTATGTTTGATTACAGGTTACAGCTAACCTTGCCTCCTTAACCCATGTCATCATCATCATCATCCACGCCCAAACGGGCAACCTGTCCTAGAACCTTTGATTCCACGAGTCCGGCCGGTTTTTACCACCCCCACAACAGCAACGTAACGTCCCCTACGTGACAGCGCACAAACAGGGGGTCGTTTTTTAAAAAAGGAGGAAAGGGATGGGGGTGTGTGTACGTACGGAGCAATCTTGTCACATCAACCCAACCCTAGTGTGCGCGACATGCCGGTCGTACCGTGACGTGACCAATCCAACCGTGAAAGAAAAGGAAAAAAAAAGAACTCGAGATTTTTTATTTTTATTTTTATTTTTTTGCTCTTGTCGACCACTGCATGCCATGTCCATGGCGTCCTCGTCCTCTTTCGCCGATTAAAAAAAAGAAGACGCGACATAGACATGGAAAACACGTTTGACTCGTACATGGATGACTTGACGTTACGTCGCAGAAGGAGGGGAAAAACTCTTTCAACTCGTTCGTACGAAGTAAGAAAAAACCCGAGTCGGATACATGACACACATTTAAAGTATCAAATATTGTCTAATAACAAAACAAATTAAAGATTTTGCTAGAAAATTACAAGACAAATTTATTAAGCCTAATAAATCCATAATTAGAAAATGTTTAATGTAATATCACATTATCAAATCATAGCAGTTAGGCTTAAAAGATTTGTCTTGTAATTTACACGTAAACTGTGTAATTGGTTTTTTTCACATTTAATATTAAATGTATATGTTCAAACATTCTATGCGTTGGGTAAAAACCTTCTCTTCTTCTGTTTTTTTTAAAAAGAATGGTACTAGTCGACCAGTGTACGTTGCATGCATTTGCCCCTATCTACTCCTGATCGAGTGAATATTTTGCCCGTAGTTTCGTACTCGTGCTGTGCATCGGATTAGTGCATAAGTACTTTCTAAGAATTTCGGATTGGCCCTCTTGATGATCTCTCGCTTTCTCCATAGCTGTACAAGCCTGTTCGATCGCTGTACCGATAGTAACACTGAAATTGCTTCGACGTGATCATAGTCTTCATTGCCAAGACTGTCGACATCCCTATATCTGTAGATTGACGTCAATATATATGGATGGGAGTCTTAATTTCTTGATGTTGTTGTGCTAGCTATAGCTTCCAACGTCTGCAAAAAAGATGAGTCATGTTAATTATGATGGTAATGGGGGGTGTAAAGTGTAAATTAACCTTCCAAAGGAAATGTGACCTGAAAAGTTGATGACAAGTGAGGCTCATGCATGCTTTATATCCTACTTATCTGGGTCCAAACTGGTAAAGTTTATGGCATATTCAGGTTAATCTTTTGTGTTATGTTAACCCAAAAATTAAAAGAGAAAAGATCATCTCAGCTGCCAAACGAGAGGCTCCGGAGCCATCCGTACAAATGAGCTTTTGACCGTGCGTATCAACTTAAATGAGCTTGACAAGGAGTAGTATGAATTGGGTGCAGCAGTTCAGTGTACTGGTGCTCCGGCCTGCGCTACAGTACTCCTATGTACTGTATCTACAGTAGCAGTATTGGTAGTCTAGGAGTTAGATCAATACAAGTGATATTGCTAGTTTGCTACTACTCCTAGATGATATGACATGTAATAGTCCTTCAAAGGGGAAAAAAATGCATGTTTACTGGCCACTTTTAAGATGATAAATTTAAAGTTTAGAACTTAATTTTGAAGTTTCATGACTTAGCTTTAACATTTGGACCACTAAAAAGGGTGTAAAGTTTTTGCCTAAATATTACTACCATATATGTTTAGCTGTTTTGGTCACATGTCTTCTATTAAAAAAAAATTGAGGTCTTGATAATTTAAGTTTGAAGGGGATAATTAATACTTACCGAGCATGCATGTATGCATCCTTGATCCTACTAGGAATGGTTGAGGACAACTTTTGTGCTTGGGAGCTTAAGATGCAATGAGCCAATAACATGGCATCCCCACGAAGAGGCACGATCACGAATTGTGGATCTACAGCAATAGCCTCGCTAAATAATTGCTGCATACTTGAGAACCAACACCTTATGCAATCGCAGAAAGTGCTCGTCACACACCACCCAACAAGCGAGTCAGCCAGCATCCCCAAGGGAAAGGAAAGGGCAAGTTCAGTGGAGCTGTCCCGTTAACCCGTCCAAAACCACAACTATCTCGTAGACTCGCTTTGCAAACCTGATCTGTGCTCGGGGCATCTTCCGTTTCCTCTCCCTCCTGGTGTCCCTTTCCTTGCCTTCCCGAACATGAACATGATTTGATCATGCAGTGGCATTGGTTGGCTTCGGCTCTTCGTGGTTGATCTAGAAAACCAAGGAAAAATGTGATGAAAAAACACCTAAAATATTTTAAAATGAACTTTGAAAATTCAAAATTTTGCTGAGGTTTATAAGCCAATAAGCAACAAACGATAACACTTTTATTTCTCTCTCTCGATTTTTCTTTCTTTTTTTTCTTCGGTTTTGCTATTTGGCTTACGATAGACTTTTAGGATTCTATATTTCATTTTTTTCGTTCATATGATGCTACATCAAGATTCGTGTTTTTTAATCTAACTTGCATTTACACTTAATTACATAGTAATTACGCTTAGTTACAACGCATTTACACTCAGTTAAAGTGCATCAAAATTAGAATTTTACAAATGTTTTTTTTCTCTTAATTTATGGATTTTTTTTCCCTTTTGGGGGTGTGTGTTGAACCACATGCACCGGCTACTGCGTGCTTGGGCAGGCACGCCATTGATCAGTGTGGTTGTCTTTGAGAAAAAGAAGAGGGGGGGGGGGGGGGAGGAGGAATAGGAAGATAAGGAGAGGATAAGAGTGAGGAGGAAGAGGAGATATAAATTTTTGAGGATATGTGCAAAGGGATTATACACGGTATATTGATTTTTACTCCCGGTTGGTATTACCAACCGAATACCAACCGGGATTAAAGATCTCTATAAACTTTAGTTCCGGTTAGAAACAACAATCAGGACTAAAGTTAGGATCTATCAACCGGGACTAAAGATCTTTGAGGACCTGACAGCCTTTGACACGAGGTGAACCGGGATTAAAGATGATCTTTAGTCCCGGTTTGTGTTATCAACCGGGATTAAAGATGATCTTTAGTCCCGGTTTGTGTTATCAACCGGGATTAAAGATCATATAGTCCCCTTGCACAAATAAACCTGGACCAATGATCATTTTTAGTCCCGGTTTTTCAAGCGACCGGGACTATCGTGAAAATCGGCCGACCCAGCAAAGATCATTTTTCCAGTAGTGATTGTGGATGGTTGTGATTGGTTGGGAAGGGAATGTTGACGGAGATGTTATTATATTTTGGGACAAATTCTAAAGGCTAAAAATTATTATATTTTGAGACGGTGAGAGTATTATAATTTGGAATAGAGGGAGTAACTCCCCGTCACCAAATAACAATGTTCCCGCTCGCGTTGCTCTGATTTAGGAGCAGCGAAAACAATAATTCGAGCTATCCCAGGAATCTCCTGTGGATCGCCATTACTACTCCCAGGAAGGAGTACGTCACGATAACATTGTTGATGTAGCTTGCGTTGCTCTGCTAGTACTAGGATCTGCCCAACAGGGAACGTAAGCCTAGTTTGCTCGGTGACGCAAGCCCCAGTAGCCTTTGTATTGATTGTACAAGTAGTACGAAAGGAGTATACGGAGTACTCCTACAGTAGCAGTATTGGTAGTCTAGGAGTTAGATCAATACAAGTGATATTGCTAGTTTGCTCCGGCCTGCGCTACAGTACTCCTATGTACTGTACGCGAGCAACTTGGGTTTATTTGTTGAGAATGATAAAGAGTGGGAGTATATGCTTTTATTTACCTTGGGTTTATTAGGATAGTAGACTTTTGTACCAGCTAGCTGGTCTATTGATCAGTACTCCTATGTTTGTTCCCATAAGTGCAAATGAACAGTAAATTATCAGCAGAAGTTCTACTAATTAAGATATGGACCAGTCTATGTACTACACTCTATACAGCTATATTTTGTTGTGTTTAATTAGTAGCCTTATTTTTCTTATTAAAAATTTGGAGGATCAAGACTGAGATTAGGGACAGAAGGAAGTTGTTTAGATGGAATCTCCCTATTTTATTGAGTACTAAGTACAGTTGCAACAAATATCCTAAGACATGGAGCACGGTAGCTGGATTTCATCAGCTAGCAAACATATCCAGCACCTACTATCAGAGGATGATTTTCTGTTTCCCATCACTGGCCTGCGTCCACGATTCCTGTCGCGTGGACCGAGCTTAAACGGGGAACATGGGCTTGAAAATGTGGTTTCCTGTCACACTTATGCTGTGATCCAAACTTCAGTCCTTTTCTATCATATCAACATGTCATACACATACAACTTTTCAATCACATCATCTCCAATTTCAACCAAAATCTAAACTTTGCGCTGAACTAAACACAGCCTTAGCCGAACTAAACTTTAGACAAGCTTGACTATTTGTGTCTCGACGTGTTTCACGGTTATAGCATGGCATGCATGTCGTGCCATGGTATACGTTTGATTAGTCCTCTTTACTCTTTACTATTTGCGATAGTACTCTTTTTAATCACAGATAGTATTTGATGTTTTTGATAAAATTTAATCAAACTCTTTCAACTTTTAACTATTAATAATCTCTTAAATATTTAGTTAAAAAATGATGTGTAGATTTGTCTTAAAAACTACCACCACAACATTAAGAAATTATAAGAATTTATACACTATAACTAATATAAAATTAACAATTAAAGTTAAATTAAATATTGTCCTGTACCCTTTTTTTTTTCTTTTTGATAGGACAAACATCAAATATTTGTAGCCGAAGACAGATTGACCATCTCATGTCAAATTTTGGTAGATGAGTTAATATAATTAACATCAGTTTTATAACACCAAAATCCGAGTCACATGTCTGCTACATGCGTATGGCTCACTGAACACGTATAATAGGAGTTTTGTACAAGACTACTGTAGTTATTATTTCAAAATCCATATTTTTCTACCTCTAATACTAAGGGCTTATTCGTTTCTGAGTTTGGCAAGACATCCATGAAAACTCATTAACATATGATTAATTAAGTATTAGCAACTATATAAACTAAAAAAATAATTTATTTTAAATTTAAAATAAATTCTATATAGAAATATTTAGAAAACATATCATTTAGCAATATGCATGTGAAACGTGCCAAGGAAATTATCGTTTAGGTCCCAGTTGAATAGCATGATTGAAAAACGAAGCAATAGAAAAAACACGGGATTCTAACATGAATGTAAGTGTAAAATAAATGAATGAAAAACACGAGAAAAATATAGTAGGAATTATCGTTTGATTAAACCACATGAAAAATGCATGAATAAGATAAGAGGGATAGACTCAAATAATTTTTTTTAAGTGGTTGAACCTCATGCTAACTTTTGTTCAAAATCTTTATAGGATTACTTATTTCATAAAAAAATTAAAGAATAAGATATGATTAAATCATTTGTTACAAAGGTTTTCATACGATCGAAATCATCCAAAAAATTTATTTTTTTCTGAACAGATCAATGGTATATGTAGCTAGGTGGCGGTCCATCAGGTGGAGGCGGTGGACGGCGTCCAGGAAGGAAGGAACCCAGCGCCGGCGGGCGGGACAGCGCAGGAACAGCACCACCCCCTTCTGAATTTTCCACGCTCAACAGAGCCGGGGGAGCAGCGCGCTGGCCCACCCCGCTGCGCCAAAAGCTGCGGGCTCCTCCTCTCCTCACCTCACCCTCTCGCTCTCTGCCGACGACCACCGTACCTGCGCCCCTCCTGGCCATCTCCTGCCCTCCCCTGCGCTGCTCCAAGCCACCAGCTTGCACCCGTTCAACTTCAACTCGCCGCCCATGGCTGCCCGCCGCGCACTGGCGTTGCTGATGAATTCGCAGCACGCACAGGCACACAGCAGCGGCAAGCCGCCAGCTATTGCTTGACTAGACTAGCTATCAGTTCTACTTCTAGCACAGTGCTCGTAGTAACCTGAGTAGCCTAAAGTCCTTGAGTTTAAATATGTAGAGACGCGAAATTCAGATTCAGTTATTTACCGGTCATATATATCCGATTAAACGTAGAAACCGGGTAAAAAATACCCTAGCTACCTCTTGCTTCTGTTCCTTCTGTACCCGCGCGTGCCGGGGCATGACTGACGACGAGTCATGCTCATCTCGTCGCGTCCGTCTCCTACAGCTACAGCCTTTTATTCGGTTCGTTCCATGTCGCACTCGCGCGTGCGTGCGTGCGTGCGTGGGCGGCATGTGCGACTGGGGCGCCCGTGCACGTGTGCGGTCTGTTTGCGGTGCACATACCCCCGAGCGAGTCCTCACAAAGCTAGGAATTCGGATGGCCAATCATCAGGGTTTCTGTGGAGGATCGCCTTGAATTTACCTGTGCCTTTGTAACCGGTGGTACCACACGTACTACTACTACTACTTCCGGCCATGGCGTTAACTGTTACATGCACGTGTCTGCTGCACGGAGCACATAGTAGCCTCCTGTTTGGTTGTCTACACGGAGTGGCATCAAATTCAGTTTGATTATCTTATGAAAAAAGCTTGTAGTAACCCCACAATCGATCGATCCCGGGTTTCTCAAGTCCAAGCCGATGCATGATAGATCGAGCAAATATATGCCAGTAGATAATGTTTTCGAGCAAAGGGCGAAGAAAGTTGGCAGCCCAAAGTTGGGCAGGTTCACAGCCACAAAAGGGAGAAGCACGATCTGGAAAAAGCTACCCACAATGTTGGGCGGCACACTGGATCAGATCAGCAGTCGGCATGTGTCTCCAAGAAAAAAAATTGAAAAAAAAAAAGATCGATCGATCACTACTCATCGAGAGCCCACGAGGCCCCACCGGCCACTCGCGCAGTCGCAAACACCAACAGCAACAGATCACAAAATGGTGATCCATCGATGAGATGAGAGGGAAAAGCTTGTGTGGTTTTTAGTATGGTCCCGGTATTGTTGAAACCCCCCCGGCCGGTCGAGGCAAGTTGCCGTGCACCATCCCCCAACTTTAGCGGCAAAACTCTGAATGATTCGTCCATAATTCACCCAGGACACATCAGTGAGAAGCTATAGCTTAGCCTGCTGCTCCAGGAGGCAGCATAGATCTCCGTCTACGTCCCGTTTTGCTCTTTTGCTCCTGGAGGCAGCAGCTGCAACATTAGTGGTACTGATCCTAGCTACTCCAGCTAGCCATGCATCCTCGAGAATAATAATAATAATAGTCAAAATTCTCCTATTGCCACAACACGTACGGCTGTTGGTCTCTTTCTTCTTACAACCTCCGCCCCAAAATACCTAAAATATAAGAGTTTTAGATTTAACATACTATTAAAATAGTAGGTAAAACTAAACGTGTGATTGTTGTGATTGGTTAAAAGAGAAGGTAGGTGGGGATATTAAGAGGTGGAAGTTTGTTATTGATTGAGAAAAAAAATAAGTTGTTATATTTTGAGATAAATGTTGAAGTCTATAAGTTACACCCTCCGTCATAGAACATAAGAAGTTTTAGAGTTGGACACGGTTATTAATAAAGTAGTTAGAAGTGAATGGTGGAGGGTTGTGATTAGATGAGTAGTGGAGGTAGGTGGGAAAAGTGAATGCACTACTGGAGAACTCCTCATCTCTCCCGGTTTGCAACCCCCTTTACTCTCGGGTGCGAACCGGGAGGGAGAATCCGGGACTAAAGATGTCGGTCTTTAGTCCCTGTTCAAATAACCAGAAGTAAAGATACATCTTTAGTCGACTAGAGATGTAGCCAGGCCAGCACTGATTGCTACTCTTTTTATTGCTTTTAACATTGAATATTGATTTCACTCCATCCCCAAATAAATCATCACAGATTACAAATCCAAATCACAGAACAAAAATTATCTCCAAATCCTCAAATCGATCATCTCCAAATACATCACAAATTCTAAAAAATTACATCACAAGTTCTACAAAAATCATCACAAATACATCACATGAATACATCACACACAAATCAAATGTAGCTCAGATCTCCAATCACAAATTATATAGAAAAAATCGCTGACCCGCCGCCCTCCCGGCCTCCTCCTCCGCGCGCGCGGGCCGCCGCCTCCGCCGTCGCCCGCTCCTCGCCGGCTCTGTGAGAAAAGAGGATAAGACTATGTGAGAGAGAGAGAGAGAGAGAGAGGAGGAATAGGAAGATAAGGAGAGGATAAGAGTGAGGAGGAAGAGGAGATATAAATTTTTGAGGATATGTGCAAAGGGATTATACACGGTATATTGATTTTTACTCCCGGGTGGGGATGTGAGAGAGAGAGAGAGAGAGAGAGGAGGAATAGGAAGATAAGGAGAGGATAAGAGTGAGGAGGAAGAGGAGATATAAATTTTTGAGGATATGTGCAAAGGGATTATACACGGTATATTGATTTTTACTCCCGGTTGGTATTACCAACCGAATACCAACCGGGATTAAAGATCTCTATAAACTTTAGTTCCGGTTAGGAACAACAATCAGGGCTAAAGTTAGGATCTATCAACCGGGACTAAAGATCTTTGAGGACCTGACAGCCTTTGACACGAGGTGAACCGGGATTAAAGATGATCTTTAGTCCCGGTTTGTGTTATCAACCGGGATTAAAGATCATATAGTCCCCTTGCACAAATAAACCTGGACCAATGATCATTTTTAGTCCCGGTTTTTCAAGTGACCGGGACTATCGTGAAAATCGGCCGACCCAGCAAAGATCATTTTTCCAGTAGTGATTGTGGATGGTTGTGATTGGTTAGGAAGGGAATGTTGACGGAGATGATATTATATTTTGGGACAAATTCTAAAGGCTAAAAATTATTATATTTTGAGACAGTGAGAGTATTATAATTTGAAACAGATGGAGTAACTCCCAGTCACCAAATAACAATGTTCCCGCTCGCGTTGCTCTGATTTAGGAGCAGCGAAAACAATAATTCGAGCTATCCCAGGAATCTCCTGTGGATCGCCATTACTACTCCCAGGAAGGAGTACGTCACGATAACATTGTTGATGTAGCTTGCGTTGCTCTGCTAGTACTAGGATCTGCCCAACAGGGAACGTAAGCCTAGTTTGCTCGGTGACGCAAGCCCCAGTAGCCTTTGTATTGATTGTACAAGTAGTACGAAAGGAGTATACGGAGTACTCCTACAGTAGCAGTATTGGTAGTCTAGGAGTTAGATCAATACAAGTGATATTGCTAGTTTGCTACTACTCCTAGATGATATGACATGTAATAGTCCTTCAAAGGGGAAAAAAATGCATGTTTACTGGCCACTTTTAAGATGATAAATTTAAAGTTTAGAACTTGATTTTGAAGTTTCATGACTTAGCTTTAACATTTGGACCACTAAAAAGGGTGTAAAGTTTTTGCCTAAATATTACTACCATATATGTTTAGCTGTTTTGGTCACATGTCTTCTATTAAAAAAAAATTGAGGTCTTGATAATTTAAGTTTGAAGGGGATAATTAATACTTACCGAGCATGCATGTATGCATCCTTGATCCTACTAGGAATGGTTGAGGACAACTTTTGTGCTTGGGAGCTTAAGATGCAATGAGCCAATAACATGGCATCCCCACGAAGAGGCACGATCACGAATTGTGGATCTACAGCAATAGCCTCGCTAAATAATTGCTGCATACTTGAGAACCAACACCTTATGCAATCCCAGAAAGTGCTCGATCGTCACACACCACCCAACAAGCGAGTCAGCCAGCATCCCCAAGGGAAAGGAAAGGGCAAGTTCAGTGGAGCTGTCCCGTTAACCCGTCCAAAACCACAACTATCTCGTAGACTCGCTTTGCAAACCTGATCTGTACTCGGGGCATCTTCCGTTTCCTCTCCCTCCTGGTGTCCCTTTCCTTGCCTTCCCGAACATGAACATGATTTGATCATGCAGTGGCATTGGTTGGCTTCGGCTCTTCGTGGTTGATCTAGAAAATCAAGGAAAAATGCGATGAAAAAACACCTAAAATATTTTAAAATGAACTTTGAAAATTCAAAATTTTGCTGAGGTTTATAAGCCAATAAGCAACAAACGATAACACTTTTATTTCTCTCTCTCGATTTTTCTTTCTTTTTTTTCTTCGGTTTTGCTATTTGGCTTACGATAGACTTTTAGGATTCTATATTTCATTTTTTTCGTTCGTATGATGCTACATCAAGATTCGTGTTTTTATAATCTAACTTGCACTTACACTTAATTACTCCTACATAGCAATTACGCTTAGTTACAGCACATTTACACTCAGTTAAAAGTGCATCAAAATTAGAATTTTACAAATGTTTTTCTCTTAATTTATGGACTTTTTTTTTCCTTTTGGGGGTGTGTGTTGAACCACATGCACCGGCTACTGCGTGCTTGGGCAGGCACGCCATTGATCAGTGTGGTTGTCTTTGAGAAAAAGAAGAGGGGGGGATGGGGGAAAACCGAAAAGAAAACGCTCTCAAATCGATCAGTGGTGGCTGATGGGTGGATGCCGTGCGTGCGTGCGTGCGTGCATGCATGCATGCAACTGGAGTATGTGTAGTAGTATGGTGGTGGTGCGGTGGGGGCGGCGTGGTGGCGCTCGGTCGATCGGCCAACTTTTGGCCAGGTGCGCGGCGCAGTGGGGGGAAGCGGCACCGCGGGCAGGCACACACAGGCTTTGGCTGCTGCAAGTGTGAGACCCCAACATGGCAACGCATCGCATGCATGGGTGCATGGGCCTCCTCTCGCCTGCGCTGCGCCACTGCGCCCACTGCCGCTGCTTGGCTTGCCTGGGGGAGGAGAGGACTTGCCTTGGCTTAGCCTTGGCTTGAGTTTTGGGATTAGCACTAACTCCGTTTTATAATAGATGTTGCTTTGTCTTTTTATTTATAACGTTTGACTATTCGTCTTATTTAAAAATTAGTGTAAATATAAAAATGATAAGCCATACTTAAAATATTTTTTGATAATAAAGTAAATCACAAACAAAATAAATAATAATTTTATAATATTTTAAATAAGACAAATGATCATAATTTATAAAAAAAACTCGAAGCGACGAGTATTAGGAGACGGAGTAAGTAAAAGCAAAAGCAGCCACCCACCAATCCACCATCACTATAAACACCGCGCTCTGAGATCTGCTCCCTCGTCTGCACTGCAATGCAGTCCATCCAATGACGCACTGCGTTTGCAACTTGCAAGTCGCAACTACAAGCTGGTCCTTGTAGAGAGAGAGAGAACGAGAGATGGAAATGGCGGCTAAAGAACAAATCATTTACCTCTCAAAAAGAAAAGAACAAATCATTTTTTTTTTCATATCACTACTACTATAGTAGAAGTAGTACAACTCTACATGGATGATGGATCATCGGAGCTTTGGATTCCAGGGCACCGTCGGATGTGCCCCGAGCACATACTATCAGCGGAGCAATGTTTGTACCAACGTGATCGAGGTGTGGGTCAGCCGCTGGCGTGGCGGCGATCGGCTTCCGCTTGCCGCTTGCGCTGTGCGTGCGCGTAGCCGGGCCGAGGGGCACCACCACCATTGTTGCGGTCGAGAGTCCTTGGTGGTAATAATGGTGGCCGGAGAGGACCAGAGAGAGATGTTGCACTGCATCCCCTCTGGCCCCCTGCATCGTGAGATGACAATGCAATGCCAATGCCATTGCCGCCAAGTACTACTGCTACTGCTGCTGCTGCTGCTGCTGCTACCGGGGTCCCCCACCCAGCCTGCCTGCCCCTGCTTCCGTGTTGCATTGCCTTCTCCTCTGTGGATGGGAGATGAAATTATTCCCATGGCTCCTTTTTCCGATTTACTCGATACAGAGAAATTTACTTAGGGTGTGTTTAGTTCACGTTAAAATTAGAAGTTTAGGCCGTGTTTAGTTTCTCCCATATTCTCAACTTTCCATCCCATCATATCACATCAATAACTTTCCTACACATAAAAACTTTCAACTTTTTTTTTCAAACTCCCAACTTTCTTCAAACTTTCAACTTTTTTCAGGAACTAAACACACCCTTGATTGAAATTGGAACAATGTGACGGAAAAGTTGAAAGTTTATGTGTGTAGAAAAGTTTTGATGTGATGGAAAAGTTGAAAGTTTGAAGAAAAACTTTGGATCTAAATTCAGCCTTAGGCCTTGTTTAGTTGGGAAAAAAATTTAGGTTTGATTGTCACATTAGATATACGAACACACATTTGAAGTATTAAACGTAGTCTAATAACAAAATAAATTACAGAATCCGCCAGGAAACTGCGAGACGAATTTATGAAGTCTAATTAATCCATCATTAGCAAATGTTTACTGTAGCACCACATTGTCAACTCATGGTGCAATTAGGCTTAATCGATTCATCTCGTAATTTACACATGTACTGTGTGATTGGATATTTTTTTCCCACATTTAGTACTCAATGCATGTGACTAAACATTCGATGTGATTGGTGGAAATTTTTTCTTTTGGGAAATAAACAAGGCCTTACACGATCGACTAGCTCGAAGCCTCGAAGGCGAAACCCCACGCTGTCAGTGTTTAGTGCGTGTTATTGCCTTTCTTTGGCTTACTGCACGCTGTGTTCTGGTTGATTTTTATGAGGTGCGACCACCACCATCTGGTACAACTAGGAGTTTGTGTATAAACCGATGGATTCAGACTACGTGGGGGCAAGTACAGTCTGTACAGATTGCAGAGGTGAAAAAGAGGAGAGAGGAGCGAGAGTCTGCAGTGCTTAAGTTTTACGGGACAGGAGAGAAGAGCTTTGGCTAAATAGGCTCCACAGTGCTGGATCGAGATCTAATAACTTTACTGGCCTAATCCACTCCACGTAGGCAAGGATGCCCGTTGCTAAGATTAAGATTTAGCGGTCCAAGCAACCACAATCGAGTATACGTGCACAACCGCGTACAAGTGAACTAGTGTCGTGTGCTCCTCGAAACAGCAGGGCAGCAGGCTACAGCGAGCAGCTGAAGTCGTACGACCAGCACTGGTCAGGTGGTGGTGTTGTTGAGCTCATCTGCATCTGCTTGTAGTTCAGTTGGGCCGGCCTTCAATAACGTCAAGATCCAATTCCCGTTTTTTGGCCCAACCAGTGGAAACTACCAAGAGAATGCGAACAGGCTTATTTTGGGCCGAGCCGCTCGCGTGAGAATAGGCCGAAAGGCCGCCAGCCAACCACGCGGGCTTTGCCGTTCGGATTCGTCCGGCTCTATCTCCTCCCCCCCTTTACGCCGCCTTTGCCTGTGCGGCTGTGCCGAGGCTGGAAACCGTGGAGCACCGAGCACGGCGCGCGCGACGGGCGGCCTCGCCGGCTAATCCCCTGCACGCGCCGTCGATTTACGGGTGGTGGTTGATCTGGTACGCTGTACTATGCCGTTCTCTGCTCCTTCCGTGTTTTTCCTCTGCACTGTAGAACGGTCGACAATTTTGTGCATGAGCAAAGGAGAGGCCTATCCAGAATAGGTCATAGCTTTTTTTTTTAAAAAAGAAAAAATTATAGGGTTGGTGCTACAAGTTCCTTCTTAAATTCTACCCGCTTCAAAATAACTCTTTTTTTAAAAAAACTATAGGAAAATTGTTTCAAAATCAATTTATATTTTTCAATTTGTTTTAGCTATAATACTTATTTATTCCTGTTCTAATGAGTATCCTGTTTACCTACACGAAAAGGAGTTCCAACCTAAATCTTTCGAACAAATATGAGAGAAAATGTAGTAATGTGGAAGAAATCACCCTGCCAAAGCACTGCAGTGCCAGTACTGCATGCTGGCAAGGTCAAACGCTCAGCCAAATGAAGCAATGGAGCTACTACAAGATCATAAAAGATAACAACGCAATTTACCAGTATAGGCTGAGATTTACAAATATCAAGATGAATGAGTCAAACTGATAATCTGATTATTGATACTATGGCGGTGCTCGCATATTCTGCAGCGCTGCATAAGACCTTGATTTCTAATATTACTTATCATGTCGCAGTGAGAAGGATCAGATGTGAAAAATGGAAAATGGACATATAAGATAGCACTAGCTGGAGCAAATCACTGAAAACAAATGCCCACAAAAGTTCATTCATACCATAGCAGTAGCTGAAATTACAGAAACTACAATAATCTGTAGAAAGCCGGTTATGTAACTGCTAGGGTGTTATCCTGAGGGTTTAAACCTACAATGCATTTTTACATTGTGGTGATCTTGCAACCACCTTATGAAGAAAGGAAAGAGGATGATATGAACTATTTACTTGAAGGGTGGCCTGAGAAGGAAATTGAACTCTTGGCATTTCACGCTATGTAAATATTATTTACAGAACTAATCATCTTAAGAAACTATCGGGATGGATCTTGATCGATCAAACTGAAACCATTTAAGAACTTGACTGAACCTTAACCTTCAGCGTATGGTCAACGCATTCAACTAGCTGCGCGATGTTGTCTTGACTTAGGAGCAGCGTCACACAAAGCAGTGCTATCTCCAGGTTTCTGATCAACTGTTTCATTCTTGTCATATATGGTTGGATCAAATACTTCAGTTTCCCTGTCTTCCTTCTTCATCTGAAGCACCCAGGACACTACATCTCTGCTCCCTTTTGGCCTGCACATGTCCACAGGCCGCCGCCCAGTGAGTAGTCAGAACAATTCCAAAGCTGTACACATCACCCTTGTAAGTAGCCACAGGTGACTGCCTATTCAGGTGGAATGGAGCCCAAGTTCCCACTACATCTGTGTGACATGTGTTCGATAGCGCAGATGAGCCTTGCCAACCCGAAATCAGCCAAATGAGCTTCAAAGTTCTCATCCCAGAGGATATTGCTTGAATTGATATCTCGGTGCATATTATGGGGCTCACAGACAGGTGCAAGTATGCCAGCCCCTTGCCGACCCTGTGCAATCCGTAGCCTCTTCTGCCAATCCAGCAGGGCACCACCATCAGCCTCTCATGAAGCCAGTAATCCAAGCTGCCATTCTCCATGTATGCATAGATCAGTAGTCTGTCATTGCCTTTGCAATAGCCTTCTAGCAGAACAGGTTGTCATGTGGGCACGTGAGTGTTTCCACTTCAGCTTGAAACTCCCGCTCAATCTGAGAGTAATTCCTGAAAGCCGCTTGATTGCAACTTCTCCCATCTGGTAGTGTTGACTTGTAAACAAGTCCAAAACCACACAACCGAACTATATAGGCTTGATCAAAGTTGTTGGTTGACTTCAATATATCTTCAATACCAAGATCCTTGTTGTTCTGGAAAAGCAGCACCAAGCTTGAGTTCGGAGACTCTGAGCAGTCATCAGCATTCTACTGCTTTGGATTACCTCGCTCCTGAATTTTGTAAGAACTAACGTCCTTCTATGATTGAAACCACGAAGCAATACACAGAACAAATAAAACCCCACTGCAGTACCAAGTCCAAGGGCCACAAGGGTTGTTGTTCTTCTTACGATGTGGTGTACCGTAGCAGGAGATTCTTAGTGTGGAGGATTCCGAGGAATTGTAGGCAGGATTGCTACAAAATCCTCACTAGTGAACGTGGAGAATTGGCTCCTGTCGGGAATATCCAGACAAATTGTTGTATGAAACATCAAACTTGGACAGAAAGTTCAGCTTCGTTAGAGTGATGGTATGCTCCCACTGAGATCATTGTGGGCTAAATCCAATATTTCCAAGCTCGACATATTTGATAACTCATCAGGAATTGGCCCAGAAAATTTGTTAAAGCCCAAGTCCAGCACATGAAGCTTCACTAGACGGCCAAAGGCTGGCAATATTGGCCCAACAAGCTGGTATTTGAGAGGATCAGTGATGACGGGAAGCTACTGAGTTGGTTGTACTGCAAGCCTTACCAGTCGAAGTCGAATTCTTCTTGACGAATAATGGAAGGTCTCCTGTTGATGCCTGCCCACTTGAGCCATTACTTGAAATTAAACTCTTCATCTGTGAAAGCTTGCAGGAAGCTCCCACTGAATGAGTTGTTGGACAGATCGATGTAGAAAGACTGTCGAGGTTGCTATACCATGGCGGATCTCCCCATGCAAATTGTTCCATGAAATATCCAGCACACTGAGGCTCTTCAAGCTCTGCAGCCAAGGCGGGACCGTGCCAAGAGTGCACAGTTCGCCAGGACAAGCACCTGCATTCTCTTGAACCCTTCGATGCCGTCCATTGGCATGGTTTTCGTACCACGGAAGTTATTGGTGAGCACCAAGCTAGTTAAGTTGGGCAGGTGCTGCAAGACTTGCAATGCTGATGACAAGTTGGTTACCATTCCCGTAAGAGAAGGTATGACAGTGATGCCAAATTCTTGAAGCTCTCCGGTAGCTCCCCCTGAAGCTTGTTCCTTGCAAGGTTCAGCGTCCTCAACTCAGTGCACGAGGCAAGGCGAGGTGGTATAGCACCACGCAGCTTGTTGGTCCCAGCATCAAAGTTGTTCAGCCTCGTGAGCAATCTGCAGTCAATGGTGATCTCACCGGACAGCGAATTGTTCCTCAGGGCTGACCACTCTAAGCATCGGCGCGCGACAGGGATAGAGGCAATGTGCCATTCAATGTGGTGAACAAGTTTAAGGACTCCAAGCTCCTCAATTTCCCAAACACATCAGGGATATTGCCATTGAACATGTTATATGATAAGTCAATCTGCGTATCTCAGTGAGGTTACCGAGGTCGTCGTCGAGGCTGCCGGAGAGCTTATTCTCCTGCAAACTTAGCTTTCTAGGCTGGCATCATGTACAGGTCTTTGGGGAGGCTCCCAGTAAGGCCATTGCCATCGGAAGAGGTCGTTGAGCAGCTTGCACTGACCAAGCCAGCCGGCACATCACCAGAGAAGGCATTCGCGAGAACCGCAGGACCTTAACCGGGACGAGCGCAGAGCGCGGTGACGTTGATGCCGCCGGAGAAGGCGTTGCCGGTGATATCAAGAACCGTCAGGTTCGGCGCACCGGGGAACGCGGGTGCGGCCCGGTGAACCGTTGGGAGACGTTCACCACCTCGATCACGGGAAGCCGCCCGCGGGAACGCACCGGCGAGGCGCGTTCGCGTGAGGTCGAGGCGCCGCAGGCCCGGCAGCCGGCCGAGCCGCGCCACCGCCTCGCCGCCGCGAAGCGAGTTCCGGGAGAGGCTCCGGTTGGAGAGATCCAGTCCCACCACCCTCCCGAGATCGCAGGACACGCCCGTCCACGAGCAGCAGGCGGCGTCGCCGGGGCCCCATCCGACCATCCCGGCGGCCTTCGTGTCCAGGCCATCGGAGAAGGCCAGGAGCGCCGCCAGGTCGGCGGTGTCGCACGCCTGGCTCTCGGAGCGGCCGCCATGGACGCGGAGCAGCACGGACACCACCAAGAAATGGAAGAAGCAGTAGTAACCTCTCATCTCCGCCGTCGACGGAATCAGAAAATGAACCCCTTCTTCCTGCAGGGCATGAACAACTTCAAGAGTCCAGGAAAACAACTCACACCACCTTGCAACGAGGCAGCATGAATCTAATCACCAAGAACGAACACTCTTGAAAGTCACGACTCCTCCTCTGGGCAAGAAATCCAGGAGCGCAAGAACGGGAAATTCCCTCTCATTCCGTCGGCCACATGAGCTGGATCGCAAGATTGTGAGGCGCCGAAAGAGGAGGATGGCATCACAGGAGAAGCAAGAAGAAGAAGAAGAGGAGGAGAGTGGGGGAAAGTCAGAGGAGAGAAAGAGACGGTTGGTTTTGACTCCAATGCGGCTCTCATCAGCAGCCGTTCTTCTTCCTCCCAACCTCTTCACCCGATTTGTTTATTCATTCATCACAAACTTAAAAAAAATCAATTTCCTCTCTCTCTCTCTCTCTCTCTGTAAAAAAAAAGCTTTCTCGTGTCCTCTTTTCTCTCACTCGCAGACTCGCTCACTGGTAGGCCGCACCAGTGCTAGTTGCGCATTTGATATGGTGACGCAAAGCAGAGGCGGGGGAAATTAATAAGCGGCGCGTATTTTAGTGGAGAAAATGGGTGAGGAAAATAAATGCCGGGTACTCCATTGTGGGCTGCTTGGACTTTGGAGAGAGAGATCGAGCGGGTGTTTGGATCCCACCCAAAATTTTACACCCCATCACATCGAATATTTAACACCTATATAAATATAGGCTAAAAAAATAACTAATTATATAAATTACGACTAATTTGCGAGACAATTATTTTAAGCATAATTGCTCTATGTTTTGATAATGTGGTGCTACAGTAAACATTTGGTAATGATAGATTAATTAGACTTAATAAATTTATCTCGTGGTTTACTAATAAATTATGTAACATCCTATACAACACTTTATATAATACTCAATCTAACACGCTAAAACTTTACGCCTCTCATCTAAACACCCCCTTAAAGAAGAAGAGGAAGAGAAAGGGCAGGTCAGAGTCAAGTCGATAGCGACAGCAATGGGTGGAGCAATTGGTGGACGGGTTACTGTTACCACTAAGCTACGAGTAACGGGTCTGCGCTGCAACATCAATGCGTGGATGGATGGATCCGATGCTGCTCCTGCTGGTGGTAGAACTGTGGAGACAGTAGAGGATTGATCATTTCACACATATTAGTAAAACTGCGAATTTTAGGGAAGGAATTAATATTAAATAATTAAAAAGAGTGAGGCTTCACCTATATCGTCTAGCTCATCACTTTGTGGAGCTAGCCAGAAGACCCCTGGGTGTTTCTCCACACATATTAGAGCAAGTTCAATAGTATAGCCAACTACTAGCTCCAATTCATCTATAGCCAATCTAATAGCTCATTCATACAATAGTTACATACTACACTATTAATACCTAGTCCCACATGTCATAGACACACTGCGTCTTAGAGTCCATGCTACAGCTGGTTATAAATCTGTAGCCCGCTGCTCTTCTCTCTCCTGATTTATCTTCTTAAAATATATTTGCAGCTGGCTTATAGCCTGCTATTGTACCTGCTCTTAGTAGTAATAAAAAGACTACAATATCTGTATTTTATCAAATTATATTATAACTATTCTTTATTTATCTATTTTCAATGTAATTATTCTCTGTTTTCATAGACTCCAATGTAATAACTATTACAAAATAAACTTATTTTTAGATAAATGAGAGAAAAAAATGAATTTACTATGAAGCGATGAACTAAGTGGTAGTAACTGTTCACTTGCTCAGTATTAATATGAGCTTTTGCTGATGCTGGGAGAACCAAGAACAGTGGAGTATAATGTCCATCTTTTTTTTAAAAGAAAATGTCATGATACAAATTCCTGTGTTTTAAAGAAGACCACCATTGTTGTTGGAAAATATGCAATTTTTTATGTAGATGCTGAAAATGTTCACTACATGTATGCACAAAAATTACTGTGGTTTTAGACCTGGTTTGATGCTAGATTTTGCCACACTTCCGATCAGTTTTTCTTCTTTTGGGGGAATCGTATTTTTTTTTGGATTGGTAATTATGCTAGTTCTTTTCATTTTCTTCACTGGATATTTTGTTCGTAATGTTATATGTTTGGACTACCTGTTCTAAGCTACTCCTTCCGTTATAAAATATAAAGAGTTTTTATTAGATGAGATATATCCTAATACTATGAATCTGGATAAGTAGCATGTCCAAATTCATAGTACTAATATGTGTTCAATCCAACCCAAACTTTTTATATTTTGGGATGGAAGGAATACTCCATATACTAAGTTTGTTTTTAAAATATTTAATTTATCACTATGACGAATAACCTGTTTCACGCTGTCTTGGTTAATGGCTGCCAGATTAATCCTACGTTGACGAATTGATGAGATACTAGTACGTTAAACGGCTATAGTCAGTTGCAGAATACTCCTACACTCCAGTACAGACACAGGTGTAGCACGACAAGTCTAGGAGCCATTTGATCAGGAGGTACTGGTACGTGCTGCTGCTCCTCTTTTGGTTTTGATATGGACCTTTGCATGCATCACTGAATTCTCTTTTCCATCCATCCTCCGCTGAATTTTGTCTGCGTGTAGGTAATGCTCGTCTTTATGAATGTGCAGAATTTTAGGTGAACGGCTGGCTAGTTCAGCTGTTTGGGACATCCAAGAGTAAAGCATCCAAAGGCAAAGTCAGAGCTTTGTCCAGCGAAAAAAAAATAATTAAAAGACGGGTCGTGAAATTGAAAAGATGAGAAGGAATGAAATGGCAAAAGGAAAGTAAAGCAGGGAAGGTCCAAGCTAGTCAGTGTTAGGCTCAGGGTTTCCCAAACCACCGAAACCGGGGTTAAGCATGGTTACCGCGCGGTAACCGTATAAAACCGTACAAAATTTATCAAAAATTTAAATTGTTTTTTAAATTTATTTGAATTTAAGGAGGTTACCGTGATATTTCTATTACCGTACCCCGTGGTAAGAGTGGTAGCCGCGGTTACCGACGGTAATATAAACCCTGGTTAGGCCTACCAATTACCTTGCTGGCGATGCAAAGATTTTACTCCAGCTGGTACTCCAGGTAATAACGCTAGATAGGATCATAGGAGTATCAAAGTTGCAGATTCTGGTACAGTACGCGAAAAATTGTCCTGAAAACATATGCTACTCCACTACTCAACTTGTTGTAATGTGGAAACAAAAGCAGCAACTAACCTTGTATTATTCAGGTTGTGTGTTTGTCGATGTTGTTGTGGACGATAAGCGGAGGACAAATTATCATCTGCATTTGGCTAGCTAGCTGTCCGTGCAACAAACGAACTGTAGACCTAACCGATGCTGCTAGGTGATCACTCTGTCACGGAGACAGACTTGTTTGTTACTCTACCGGTTGTTGGATTTTCTCAACCATCTTTGTGGCAACAGTTCGTTGATAATCATTTTTTTTCCTTTGGAGAAAAAAAGGGGGGAAAACGCATTCCTACTTTGGTCAAGCACGCTCGTCTACTTGGCGCATGGGCTTAAACGCCTTCGCTGTGGTGAACAGTTGGACGTACGCATGGCGCGCGAGACGCCGTGGCGTGGCGTGCGCGTGCCGACGCGTGGAGGTCGTTTTCCGCGTGCGAACGAAACGCTCTCGCTCTTGCGCCGCCGCGCCGCGCGCCGAGGCGAGGCGAGCGTGGAAGCTACTCTTTTTGTTTCATATTATAAATTATTAACGTCATCTGGTCATTTTTTTAAGTTTGATTGAGTTTATAAAAAATATACTAATATTTTCAATTCAAAAGAAACATATATATTATCAATACATTCAATATTAAACTTAATAAACTAATTTGGTATCATATATATTAGTAATTTTTTCTACAATTTTGATGAAACGTAAAGTATATTGCTACGAAAAAGTCAAACAACTTATAATATAAAAATTATAAAACGAAGGAGTATCTAGGTAAACTCGTTAGACTAACGAGCTGTATCTCTAAGTATATATGATGATATCTTATACTAACAAGTTAAATGAACAGCTCACGAGCCCGACTCAACATATGAAGACTATGGCCTTGTTTGGATCCTCCGAGCTATTAAATAGCCATCCGGAATCTTGCTATTTATAATTATTAAACGTAGATTACCGATAAAACCGATTCCATAACCCCTAGGCTATTTTGCGAGACGAATTTAATGATGTATATTAATCCATGATTAGTGGCTGATTACTGTAGCATCACTGTAGCAAATCATGGATTAATATATCTCGTTAGATTCGTCTCGCAAAATAGCCTAGGGGTTATGAAATGGGTTTTGTCAGTAATCTACGTTTAATACTCCTAAATAGCAAGATTTCGGAGGGCTATTTAATAGCCCTCCGGATCCAAACAGGGCCTATGAGTACAAATCGATCCGAATCACGAGCTTTTAAGTTTTTTTTTTGTCCACACCTACCTCGGTGGCTAATAGCCCTCCGGATCCAAACAAGGCCTATGAGTACAAATCGACCCGAATCACGAGCTTTTAAGTTTTTTTTTTGTCCACACCTACCTCGGTGGCTGGCTTGGCTTTGCTTTTTCCGCGTATATTCTTTGCTCCGCCCTGCAAGCAAAGCGGCTTCTCAAATTGCCCATGCATCCGTTTCCACTGGACCTTCTCCTACGCAAATTGCTCATGCATCCGTTTCCACTAGACCGGGCACGTTTCGCGACCCGTTTTTGGACCGATTCTCTCGTCCGTTATTTTCAGCGAATTTCTCTAGAAACGGCGACTGCGATTCGGGCCGTCCTATTTTTACTCCGTCTGAAACTAAGAAACACATGCATGGACGACGTTGCTAGCTAATACTAATATTTAGTATTACACGGTTTGACACTATATATTCACAACAAGACGACTGTATATGAAAGCGATTAAATTAGTGAGGACTCAGGACCCGGTTCTTTGTTTCTTTGCATCTTATTCATCGAATATTGAAACGGATTATTTGCTCATATTTCAAATATTATGTTTTCTTTAAAAACTTTCATTTAGCTTAGACCATTTATTTTTAACTATCTATTAAATTTATTTCTTAAAATATTTAATACATTTAATTTATCACTATAATCGAGTAGATATATAATTCGTAGCAATAATTTACCTAATAATCTAATCAAACATCTAGCTATAGGGAGGATCAATGGTGAGCATATGCATTTGGTTTTTCTTCCTCTTCTTTTTTTTTAGAGAAAATTCTTCATCCTCTTCTACTTCTTTAAAAAGAGAGCAAAGCATTAGAATTTGGCTAAGTGGCTATATATGAAAGAGCAGTAGAGTCCTCAATGCGGTTGGCAAGGTAGCTTTGTTCACACTTTTGGAAAGTTATATTTGGGGCCCTTGATATCTTTGAGTGTAGCCCAGAAAAGGCCATCGTTTCTGTTTGACTCTTACCTTGGTTCGTTAAAAAAGAAAGTGTGGCATTTTTCAAAGCCAATTAGATGGCAATTTGACCATTAAACTTTGTTATCGCTTTGTGCCAAAGTATACTAACTAGTGTCTCAATATTAGTAGTAACCAATTGTGTAGCGAGTCACAGGTGACACTCATATTGCACCTCAAATTAAAGTTGTGTCCTACTAGTAGCTATAGCAGCCAACATCCTATATGCTGTGCTTGCTGTGTAAGCAAACATCTATGCCCCTTTTTCTATGAACAACTGAACTGAAATGCAGTCTGAACATATATGCTATTATGCCTCAAATGCTGAAACATTGAAGAATTGAAGCAAAGCCATGCTTACTGCTCAAGTTATACATAGGTAATCAGGCTAGGTGTTTCTTACACCGAGGTGAATATTAATAACACGTTGACGCAGCTTAACATCCGCGGTGTCCGTGACGGCCACGTCGGGGACTCATGATCATGACGTTTTCTGCAATTTTGACCCAGAAAATCTGCAGAATTAAGCCAAAAGCAAGAGCCTACTGGTTGCTGGGAACGAGACGTGTGTTTAACGTTTATGCATCTGATACTAGAATATGGAGTATAGATCATATAGACTGAACAAGTACAGAGAACTCTGCATTCTCCAATTGCAGAAAAGAGAGATATATGTGCGTTGCTGCATTGCTTCCATGGCAAGCATGTTTCCTTCAGCTTTCCACGAAAGGTTAATTACTGCACTATCTAGCTACTAGTATTAGTATAATCAATCGCAGTTAGCTAGCTCTATGCTCACTGGATGGTGTGTTAAAAATGGCAGCTTGGTGCTGCTGCTGCGTTGACGTCGCCAAGTCAATATCTCGAACGTGGTGTAACCGTTGTGCTAGCTCCGATAATATACTACATTACTAATATAATCATCTAGCTTCGCCTGGGATCACGGTTCAGAAAGTTCAGAAATGCAGAATCACATGCAGTTGATTAATTTAATTTAATTAACCTTCTTCTACTACTACTCCAATAGTCTCGATTCGAAGAACAACCGGGCTGTCGATTTGCATGCAGATCGTGTCCTGTTCCTCCCATATGGTGATGACAGTGAGAAAAGGGCTGGGATCATACAGTGGTCAGTGGAGTTGCTAGATCATGTCAGACCAGAACTGCATGCCAAGAAGATAGTGCAAGCGTTGATCCTGAAAAAGAAACCGAATAGATTATCCAAGTTTTGGTCGACACACATGACCACCAACTCCTCACCTAGTCACCTTGTTTTGCCCCACACAATACAAGTCAACTTCTCAACTTGTTTTGTTTTCATGAGCAGGAATCCAATTATTGTGGCATGACATATTGCAAATCAATATAGGATGCATGGAAAAGGTTATTATATTTTTCGATTTTCCTTAATTTGTCAAGAACAAATAAAGAGGCAAGATTAACTAAGGACGAGGCTTGCAAGGAATTCATCAGTTCAGAGTGTAACAGTGGCAGAAGAGATCGATTAATTAAATCCCCTAAATCATGCCCTTGATTACGGTAAGAAATTAATTCATGTGGGTGGATCGATCACGTACGCACTAAGCCAGTCTATGCAGAGAAACATGCCAATGCATGCTATCTTAATTAAGCTTTGCATTGCATGTGACGCCAAGGCAGGCACTTTGAGCTAGCTAGATGAGACATTAGCTGCTAATTAATAACTTATTAAAACTAAGTAGAATTGGTTACAACTAATATTTAAGCTCAGTTCTCGCCCATTAACAATTAGGGTAGGTTGATCTGTTAGGTGCAAACCCACAAAATTGTCAAAACCAAAACAAGATTCGATTCATACAAAACTTAGGTTTCTATATGCCCATAGGACTCTAACCAAGAAAACAGGACGACAAAAAAATCAGATAACTTTGACTTCAGCGACAGTTAGTTAAACCTGCATTTTTCATACATAGAATATTTAATTTACTCCATATATATGCATAATACTACATTAATTAATTTCTGTAGCTTGCAGTATCATACAATTGAATGCGTCTTTTTTCTCTTTTTGAAAAAAAAGGTTCATTTTACTTCCAAACTATTTCTGTTGAACACTTAACCCCTAAGCATTTTCTTCAGCTTATTTTACACCCTGAATTATTTAAAGCGGTTCAGCTTGCTTTCTAATAATATTTCTTTTTTTTAATGAATGGACTGGAACGGCGAATACATGAATGATGTGTGAGATAAACTTAACAGTGCAGCGGCAAAGGGTGTGTAGTTTTAACCTCAAGGTCCCGTGTTTAATCACCAACACACTCACAATTTTTTCTTATGTTTGGAGGGACGTTAAAATAACTATTGTAAAACTGAAAGATGGATTTAAAAAAATCATATATTAACTTTTTAATAAAATAATATACCGTTTACATGCTGCCATTTCCATTCTCCTATTACGAACAGGTTAATTCTAAATAATCTAGAAGCAAGAAGAGCAAGAAGTAAACGCTACATGGAAACGTTTACATCTGAAAGACTGAAAGCGAGATGAATTTAGTTTAGATCTGCAAGATGGCAGCAAGTTCAGTCAACACATGCCGGCGCACGTGGACAGTCGTCGCACGCTGCATGCGATGCAATATGGTTTGCTCGTCACTTCGCCAGCCACACTGCCGCTGGAGCTAACGTAGCCACGTACGTACGCATCAAGATTAGGAGAATAATCTCTCGGACAAACGGAAGCTTACGCGAAAATTTTGACCAAAACTTGTTTGTCTGATCTGCATATGCACTTGGCAGCTGGTCAGTGGCAGTAGTCGTAGTCGGCGATCTAACGATGCTGTGGTCTCCAGAAAGTCTTAATTAGGGGAAAAAAAATGATGAGATCACCAGATCGATCAGACAGCTGCTGCTTAATCGTTCATTAAAATACCAGTCATTGTCGAACAAGTACAGGTTTTAGTATTGCAAATTTAGCTGGGTTTTGAAGTTGATGTTGAGAGGGAAGAAGAAATTTGATTAATAAGGCAGTTTCTTTCAAGGAAGGTATATATGAGAATCGTACGTTGGACCGGCTGTACGTTGAAGGCTTGAAACGCGTTGAGCCGCTGACCTATATGTCCGTACCTAAGCCCTCTTTTGTCAAAACATTATCTAAGAAATTTGTTATAGGTTTGGAGAAAGAATAATGTTTATGCAATTTATGATTGATGGTCCTTAATACTCTCTATGATCTCTCTTTTAGCGTGTGAGTGTGCGTTTGGCTGTGTGCATTTTAACGATGCCGAGTTCGGGAGTGCTCTCGGTGCAATTGGATCACCTCGATGTATAATTAATTGAGATAAGTGGAGCTTCTATTATTATAATAAAAGCATATTTGTTTTTTTTAAGGGATGTTTTTCTTTAAAGAAAAAAGAAAACAAGGAAGGAATAGACCACTCGACAGTTCTATCCGATTCCATGTTCTTATATTTTTGGACAGGGTAGTAAGAAAGACCTCGACCAAATTCAGAAAAAAAAAAGGTCACGAAGCCTAGCCTCTCGACATGCAGAATCCGCTCTAACTCGTGCTTTGAGCTCCCTGTCTCATATATGATGTTGTTCACCATAGGTCATTTCTTAACACAAGTTTTTTTTTTTTATCAATGGACATGGAGTGATATTTTTTAAACCAACTCCGTGCAAATTTAACTGCATTTAACTGCCTCTAATTTAAATCGCATGAAATTTAGAAACTAAAGATGTTACTTAGGTGAAAAATTAAAGCCGTCCATTTTTTTAACTTATCAAATTCAAGGTAGGAATCATGTATTACATTAGGTTCATCTCACAATTTAAAACATGTTTGGGAAGAAACATATTTCACAAATTGCACAGTTAAGAGCCTAGCTAGCACCAGGGCTCCTTCAGAACATATACGAAAATTTCCGGATTTTTACACAAATTACTTCGATTTTCATAAAAAGAATCTCTAAAATTTCTCCATTCCGAAGGAAGCCTAATATTGCACGGAATATATGACGAATCTACCCTTCTAATTTGTTGATTCGAGACCGAATCTCACAAGGAAAAAAAAAAAAAGGAAAACAGAGCGATTTTAGATATGGGTCCATGAAAAAAAATAACTGGATGGATATTTATATATAGCTAGGAGCATGAATGAGATGGGCCTCTGCATTTGGCGTACTAGCTATTAGCTGCAGGTGGTGGTGGTGGTTAAGTGTCAGCCTTTCAACTTTTTCGCAAAGCTAAGCATGCATGCCTGCCTTGGTGTGGTGCCTAGTAGCACAGTACCAGGGATGATCCTGTTCGATGAACACGAGAAACCGGCCGGCCATGGCGACTGTTTTCGCGTCAATGATCATCATTAGCATCGCTTAATCGCCAGGGATTAATTTTGACGTGCATGCGCAGGCGACCACTACTGCTAATGCAAGAATAGGTTACCACTTGTGTGTTGATTCCAAATTGTGCCATTTCCACTTGCAGTGCCGTGCATTTAATCATGCCTGCATTTCACTTTCACTTCACGTGGGTTCCTTGATTCGTTGCTAATTTTCTTTAATTTGCCATAGGCAAGTGTTTCTTATTTTACTGTTTAGTGATTTGCTATATGTTCAAACTGTAATTAAGCCGCTGGTCAATGTTTTACAGTTGCAGCTGTTCAAGGTTTGAAATAAGTAAGCAAACCAATTCCAGCTGAAAATTATACGTGTTCTTTCAAGCTTCAGAAGCTCAGATTCTGGGTGCTGGGCCATCGATCAAAATCAACCGTACGTTTCCAAGAAAGTTTTAGTTGGACCATCCAAAGGTTCTTGTTCTTGTTCTGACTTTGGACTAGAAATGCCAGGGAGAAAATGGAGTATGTGATTCTGTTCCTCCACTTGCACAGCATTTCTACTTCTTTCTGAAAGAACACAGCATTTCTACTTTGTTGGAGTGCAGACCACGACATGGTTCTCCTGATAGCATCATTTTCCTTTTTTTTTCTTTTTTGGGGCTTATCACAAAAGAATCTATAGTGCACATTGTGACTGCTCAATTCATCACAAAGTATTTCTGTTGGTTATTATGATAGACATTTTCCAGAAAAAAAAAATCTTTAATCAATGCTGATCAATCATGACAGACTGACAGTATAGTTTTGAGTTTTCATCTGGTGCTCCTCTTGTTTCATTCTTTTATGCTTATTTTATCCATTCATCTTCCATAAAGCTTTTATCCAGGGAAGACCAAATTGCAGGGTGACATACACTGACATGAGGCGACACCACTAGCATCATCAGTGGAGGTTAATGCTATCTGAACTGGGACTCAGATGTCTGATGAATCTTTACACCCCGATTAGTGGAGGTTAATGGAGCAGGCATCCTAGTTAACAAAAAAAGTATACTACGATCGAGTAATCATATCATTCTTTGACAGGCAGGTCCGTGTGCCTACTAATTGAGCAAGGGAGACATCACCTCAAGTGCCACGATTGCCAGGCAGCGAAAGGAGGAAAGACTCTCATCAAAGTGCCATGTGTGTGTGCTGCTTGGCACTCAAATGGCCTAAAGGCTAGACTGGCCTTTCCAGTGCAAGCCATCATGATCCGACGTGGCAAGCAGCACGAGATGGTATATAATGGCTACATGCTACATGCTCAAGCCTTTTGTCCATTCCATTTGTTGCTAGGCTCGACTAGCCTTTTGCTCAATCGAATCATTTCTCAAACTACTAGGCTTATATGATTAAATTCTGGATGGGTATGTATAGACTATAGAGAATGCCCTCCGCTAAAACTGTAAAAAAGAGTACTTGGGCCGAAATTTAGATGGAAATCCTGCCCATAGTCTACACAGAGAATAAACTGGATCCCAGGCAAAAACAGCCCAACACAAGCCTATCTATCAATCTATGCCAACCAAGCTTGCATATTGGCATCTCAAAACTACTATCTAGCACTACCTATATATTCCAGGAACACTAAATGTACACTAGAGTAAACGAAAGATTAAATTTGACATGGGAACTAGGCAGGTATGTATAGCTAACTGGAAAACCGGCAACACAACCCATACGGACACCGAAGATACCAGCCATGACAAAGTTTACTGCCAGGGATGTGCAACGATTCACGTTCAAGTCGACAAGGTGACAGGTAACCTACAATAAACGAATCCATCCGACCGGTTTACACCACCTATAAGTTAAACGGACCGACCCATGGACCATGGTACGACGGTAAACGCTTTTTGGGCAGAACGGTGTATAACATTCACATCACATGTACAGCACTAGAGAACGGCCCAGCAAAAAGCAAAGAGCGATCAGCACAAGGGGCTGAAACATCTACCTGCCCTTCTCTCGAAGAGTTGATAGGGCGACGAGGGTATCAGCTGCCCGAGCGACATTGCTGCTGCTAGCATCGTCTGGCCCAGACGATTGACTGTGCACACAAACTTTGGTTGGGCCTCGGCCTCGAGATAATTTCGGCCTACATTGCGATTTCGGTTTGTGAAAAGGAAACGCCACCGACGATTTTTTTTTACGGTAAAAAGTATGAAAAGGGCATTTTGTTAAAGCAGATGGAAACATTGACCTATACTGAAAACTATGGCATTTTTCTTTTTATTTTTCAAGATGAAGAATCTTGTTTCTCAAGTAGAAGCTAATATTTTTTTCCCAATAAGAATGAAATATTTTTTAGCTATTTTGAATAACCTGTTGTAACTCATAGGCATTTTTTGGCTAGTAACATAAAATAAGTTCATGCTAATCCTGAAAACCAAGGGAAGGACGGTGCATGAAAGCGGTGAAAACAAGCAAATGACAAATGGAAGTGAAAAATAGGCTGTGCCGACACCCTAATCCCAAAGCTCCATAGTTCGCTCTTGAGCTTATGAGCTGCAGCCAGAATTTAAAATTTAAAACTTAATTTTAGAGTTACTATAACATGGTAGTCCTTGTTTATCAAACCATGCTGAGCGCATCCACATTAAAAATCCCAGGAAAAATATAATTTCCTACGCCAATTCTAAAACTTTCAACTCCGTCTGAGCCGCTCAGTTCACGAAACTATGGATGTTCTAACCTAAGAAGAGTTTGATGCATCCCTATTGATATGAACAAAATTATATAATTCAGACGAGCAAAAAAAAAACATCTAGCTGAAACTATGCAAATATAAATTTAAACTTATTACCTTGAGTTTGTAATATATAGAGTATTCCACAAGTTTATGCTATAGCTGACTGACAAATAGCACGTGTGTAATGCAGAGTGCAGAGAAAATGCAGAGCCTGCGCGCATGTCGTAAATGGGAGTCGTTGGGGGTGCCAGTGCCACTAGCAGAAAACGAGCATTCAAGAACCGAACCCCAGATGCACTGCAACTCCACAAAGGCATAATTATTCGCTTCAGATCTTTTACAGCTAAGCTGGGACTCGCATGGCAGAAATGGATAGCTTCGCCCCCAGCTCATTTACACCAACAACAATCCATGGATCTCTCTCTCTCTCTCTCTCTCTCTCTCTACCTCTCAACAAAGGCCTCACAGCAATTTACATGTACAGATCAAAAGAATTCAGGGAGATCAGGTCAGGCAAAGGTGACAATGGAGCACTGATCGAGCAACACTCCCAGCATTGTGTCTGTCAGGCATGAGAGCCTGGCTGCATCATTGCTGCTGCTACTGTTGCTTCCTCCTCCAGTTCTCTCCTCCCAAACAAAACCAAAATCTGATAACGAGAAGCGAAAATTCCAGCTATGAAATGCACTTCTGAAACCGTTGTCGTGTTTCGCTCCGGTGACGACTACGCCTCCGCTTTGCCACCGTTGATTGCGAGCGTGAAGTATATCAGTATCATTGTGCCCACGCTCGACCTGCGACGAGAAACAAGGAAGAGAGATCAAAAAGGGTATAATAGGTTTGTAAAAGAGAAGGAAGAGATGACTTAGAAAACAAGCAGCTAAAAACACAAGCAAATTATACTTGTACCATCAATGGCATAAATGCGTACCATCAATCAGTGTTTCTGCTATGAATACACAAATAATCTCTTGGAGCATGCAATACAGTTAATGTGTGAACGTGCATACTGACTAGGGCCTCAAACCTAGACAAATTGGCAAGCAAGGGATAGAGTACAGTATGTTCAGGAAATTGTGTAGCAGATTACTATGATAATGACTGACAAGAAAACCACGCCACACTATTCAAGTGCAGTTGAACAGTACAAAGAAGCACACACCAGAACATGGACCACTTGTGGGGGGCATGGTACCAATTGGAAACCAAACTCAGTGTCTCAGACCAATTGCTTCAACAGCATAGACATATTACAATTTCAGAATGGCAAGTGACTTACAGAGTTGCAAAGAAGAGTAGGATTTTCCGGGGGTGAACCGAAGTAAGTCGATTGAACTTCTTGTTCCTTCCTTCCCCAGAGTCAGTTAGAATAGGTCCACAGGCAGCACATTGTGATTGTGGAGTGACCAAGGCTTTGTTCTGCACCAGGGGCATCTTAAGCTGCTCCAACTGAGATGGCACAACTGCGCAGATAAATATCCAACAAAAAAAAAGCAGCTGTTAGTGTTGATGCTGTTGCATACCAGATGAGTGTAGTACGACAAAAAGGAAAACAAATATCCTTATAAAAATGATGCTAAAATTAAGATTATTAGGCTTGGATGCAAACAGAAGTACAAGCTATTATAGTCTGAGAATACCAAGCCAATACTTATTTAGCTAAATGTAAAGTTGGAATTGGAGAAAACAAGCTCCTAGATCTGCAGGCCACATATTGTAGGAACATGATAGAAAAAAATCTGTTGGATGGAAATACAAGCAATCACACAAAAGAAAGCTAGCTGCTTTTGACCTTTTTCTCATCTACATACAGCTCACGGACACAATGTGATGATGGCTAAGATCAAATGGAACTTCACAAAGATTATGGTTTGAGTTGATCCAAACAAAGTATAAGCTGTTTGGTTTTAGGTATGCATAATGAAAAATTTAGAATTACAGAGACTATAACTTTTTTACGAAAAAAAAAAAACTCAGAGAAGAACGGTAGCTTGTTACCCTTAATAATAAGTTTCTTCACCAAGTCATCTTGCTCCTGTTCTTCACCGCTCCTCCTTTCCATGCGATTTGAGCCCTTGCGAGATAGGGCTCTCTGCACATAAAAAATGGAAGGGTGGGAGAGTGAGATAACCACTATCCTTTTCTTTTTGGTCTTATGTGAGTCATTGAACATACAGTCATTTTTGGACTTCCAGTGCAGCATTTATCAGGTTGCTGAGGCAGCCCTTCAATATCCAATACCACATTTGCTGCCTTGTCCATGCTTGTTATCTGGCCCTGCAAGAAATCTCTCACTTCAATGCCATGTGCAAAATCACGTTTAGTAGCCATAAGATCTCAAAGTACTAATAACATGCCCCATCTGCCAATATGATTATATTATTGTACTATCATCTTATACAGCACCAAATGGAAAAGTGTGCTAACACGCTTTACCAACCACTAGTAGGACGTCTCCATACTCTCTATTAGTAACGGTAAGCAAACCATCATTTGGCAAAGCACAACAAAACAACATTATTAAAGCACCAGAACAATTGTACGGAACATAATGATTTCTTACAAGCTTTCATTTGTAAGCTTTGAGACCAAACCAACTAATTATAAAGGCTGCACCTATCTTACTGCAGCAATCATGATGCAGTGCACGCACAATTCAGTATCGCACTATCATTAGTTTCTTATACAATCTCCGCAAGCTAATCCAACGTTTCAATGTCTAAGCAATACGATCAAGTAAAGTAGCCATACTTCCAAAAAGAAAAATGCACAGATACAATAGCGCTACTAACCTGCAGTAAACCTTCTTCCATAAGAAAAGCTTACCCCACAGAGAATGTGAAACGTGCAACACGCCAACTACAGACAGGAAAACAAGCAAATGACAAATGAAATGAATGAAACTGACTAACTGATGCAAACTAAAGGGGAAAAAAACAGATAGGTAGGAGTAAGAAACACAAGAACAAGCATCAAGCTAGCATTTCATACGAATATTACAGCCAATAAGTAGGATCTGAGAGGGCCGTGCCAAGTTTGTGAAGTCTTTTCCAACCGTGCAAGATCCCCATATGTATGCAGTGTTGCAAAGCAGATAAGACAAACGGATAGGTAAAATTAACAACAGCAAATGCATCCCAATTGGCCCACATGCTCTCAAGCTACACCACACATAATGCTAAAACTAAAGCTGTGCATAACCTAGTTGGAAATGGTCTTTGTTGGGTCATTCCAACCACTGGGAATCTGAAGCACACACTTAATAAAAGTGACGATGTAAGAAATGGGTCAGAACTAAAAAGTACCTTTTCACTGACTTTTGCTATCCCCAATTCCCTCAAGATAGAAATGGATCGTGATTAGTGAGTCCCGGCCTCCTTGCTATCTAAACCTGCAGAAGTAGGTCGCAGCAGTTTATCAGTATCAATTTGTGCTGAAAATGCTCAATGCAGTTTGGACTGAAAATAAAAGGAGGGCCTTTTTCTACCACCAAAATAAAACCAAATTCGACCAATACTCTGTACAAAGCAACTAAAACTTTAGTTTGGCAGAGCAGGAAGCGCTTAGTATGTGGCAATTCCACCAAATGTTCAGACCTAACAACGATTTTTTAAATAAAAAGCAGCACTGATGCAAATGCAGTTCACGCGAGCAATAAAATACTGATTTTTTTTTTTTAGAAAATAGAAAAGAAAAGACTAATCTTTTCTCACAGATAACACTGAAAACCCCAACCATTTCGGAGCAATAGCGGAAATACATTCCGGTCAACACGTCAAAAATACTCTTAGTGCTCTGTGCTCCCCTCACCGATCAGCCACAGCCCGGAGCTAACAAGAACGTTAACCACGGCATGTACCGACTACCAAGAAGCAAAAAAGCTTAAGAAATTGCTGTAATTTCACGAATCCCTCCCGCATTGCATTAAACTCGGAACTTGAGACCAGTCATAGAAAACCAGCAGCTACATTGCCAAGAACCCAAACAAAACGAGTGACAGATTTTGCAGCAAACAACCCAAGCAGCCCAATCACACACGACGAACACAAGCCCCCAGCTTGGCCATGCACAACAGCCGGATCCGAGCCCTGGAATCGAAGGGCCCGTGGAATGCGTATGATTCTCCGCCCCCAAAAGAAGATGCAATCAAACAACAAAGCACAAGAGAGAGAGAGAGAGAATGAGGATGCTGCTTTATTACCTGATTTGCTTGCTCGTGAGTTGCTGGGTTGCTAGCTCCGATGGAATGGCGCAAGAGATTGAGATGAGATGAGATGAGCGCGCGGGGAGAGGAGTGAGCGAGTGAGGAGGTAGCAAAACTGGAATGATACCGGAGGAAGCAAAAGAAGAAGAAGCGGTTCTGGTAATCTGGTTTGGTTTCCGTGGGTTTAGTTCACGAGGCGTCGTTGCGCTTTGGGGGATCCGGGACCCACCTGTCCTGTACCTCACCACAGTTGAAGCCAAAAGAGGCGTGGACATGGTCCACAGAGCCAGAAACCCCCAACGGCCGCTCCAGTTGCCATACTGCCATGGACAGCGTCCAGCCATCGGTAACTGGTGTGTGCCTGACAGGTGGGGCCAAGCGTGCGCGGTAACCGAGACGGCGACGAACGGTCAGACGTAGGAGCGCTCGGCTTTCTCCTGTGGGATGTGGCCGCGGCAGCGGAGTCCAGGGGCCCGCGGCTGCGTCCGTCCGTCCACCTGCGCTGCGCGCCCCACGTCGTCTCGTCTGCAAGCCGAGAGCGCCACGACGCGGCCGCGCGGCCGCGCCACGGTCTCGCTCTCGCGGCCGCTACACTCGTTGTCGTCACGGGGAGCGGCACCCGTGGCCGTGTGGGGGAACAAGCTCGTCACGGCTCACGGCCGCGTCGCGCTCGGTCGCCTCCGTTCTGGAGTAAATTTGCGTCGGTCCGGGTCACAGGCTACAGTGGAATACCCAACGACGGGGATCATGGATCATGGCTATGTTGTCACAGCTCAGCTCCAGCTTCAGCTCCACCTCTTCTAGAGTTGTAGCTCAGCCAAACAGTGCTAGCTCCACCAAAAATAGAAATGAAGCTAGGTGAAGCTCTCTCACAAAATGAACTAGAGTTGTTGAAGCTGGGTTTAGACGGCTCCACAACTTCACTTTATACCCAACTCTTGTAGTTAAATTTAGGAGTTGGAGCTGTACCAAACAAGTTCGGATGTGACACATCATAATACGAGATGACCCCATTGACCTCTATTCAATCTAAAGCGCTAGAATCATGGAATGGATGTGACCGGTGTTTGTTGGGGTGCACGGTAAAAGGAGCGCGAGAAAAGCGGTAATGTCGTACGTGTATCATGCATGGATCTTTGCTTAGAATCCCTCCGGCACGTACAACTACAGCGATCGTCGGTTGCACTTGCACAGTAGGGTGTGGGGGAGAAAAACAAAGGCTCGCATCAAACTTGGCTCATTTCAACTCGGACTCGAGTCGAGTTATGTATACTGAGGTTTTAGTTGGTGAGCTTCCCAAGTCAGTCAGCCTTAGTACAAAAGATCATCGTATCTATATATAGGTAGCATGTGATATTTAATTATATTCAAATTATATGTATTTATTGCATTCTTTGGTGGTTAGTGAATGAAATATAGGCCCTGTTTCTTTCAGCTTGAGATTATTATAATCCAGATTACTGGAAGTAAGCTGAAAGAAACAGACAACTTATTGAAGTAGCTTATTATAATCTGGAGCCCAGCTTATTATAATCTGATAAGCTCATTTAGGTGAGCTTTTTCCAAATTATTGGGTGAAAAATTACCCACCATGTCATCCCACTCCCTTTTTAGACTTGCAAACCCAATAATCTATGCTCTAATAATCTAGGAAAGAAACAACTAACCGCTTATTCTACTACAGAATATAACAATCTAGCTTATAGTAATCTGACTCAATAATCTAGATTATAATAATCCCAAGCTGAAAGAAACAGGGCTATAGCTTGTTTTCGATCAAGCTCACGAGCCGAGCCAAGTTGGCTCATTAGGAAAATAAGTTCAAATGAGTTGAGTATTAATAAGGTTAGTTACGAAAAATGCTTGAACCGGTCGTCCAGTACGAGGGTAAAAAAAACTGTAAATTACTCATCCATATATTTCGCTAACTTTCCTCCGTGATGAACTCATTCTTACTGCAATGAAGTTTATGCTTAGTCAACATTTGCTTTCCCCTCGTCATCAAGCCACCGCTGTCGCCCCCTCCTCCCAAGGCTCCTCTCTATCCTTCTACTTTTCTAGTCATCTATGGGTGTGTTCACTGCTTCTGGTTCCCATCCGGAACAGTAAACACGGAAAACGGAGCGGTCCATTAGCGCGTGATTAATTAAGTATTTGCTATTTTTTAAAAAAATGGATTAATTTGATTTTTTTAAACAACTTTCGTATAGAAATTTTTTACAAAAAACGCACCGTTTAGCAGTTTGAAAAGCGTGCAGACGGAAAACGAGAGAGATGGGTTGGGAAAAAGGGGTTGCAAACACACCCTATATCCTCTGCCATCCCTCATTTTCCCCAATGAGGCTACCATGGAGAGACAAAGGAAGGCAATAGAGATGGTTTTGCGTAGGAGACTTCTTATAGCCAACATATCCCTCACCGTCACCGAGAAGAAGGTGAAAAGGCGATGTAGATAAAGGTGAGGCCGATGGGAGCAACTAGATATGCGAGGATGTTGCACATCACACTATGGTCTTCGATGTTACACGTAATGTTTACGATATCACAAACACAGTCTCTTTTGTTTCGTAAATGGTATGATGAGTTCTTAATGTAGCAGTCATTTTTCCTTAGACGTTACATTATTTGATTTTTTGTGTTACCGTCATTGTTTTTTAGTGTTGCATTTGATTGAAACATTTTTTTTATGGAATGATGAAATGTTTTTGACTGGGTGATACAATATCTAACAATTTTTTTGTCAAAACAGGTTTTGCCTAACGATAAAACAACATTTCTTTACATTACAGATGGTAAAAACGTCGTCCGATGTTTTGTCTTTTGTCGGATGTTCGGACCGTAGTCGCCTCCGGCTAAGGCTATCCCCAACCCTCCATATCATCTAGTGTCTATAGCATTTAATACATTGCCACATAAGCAAAAAAAATGTGATGTGGCAAGAGAGTTAATGAGGAGAGAGGTAAAAGATGAAGAAACCATTTCTCATGTAAGAAACCATCTCTACACAAGAACTAAGAATGAAAACAAGATGATAGGTGCATAAAAGGAGAGAGAATATAGATGATTGAATGAGAATTTAATTTGAAGACACCATCCATCCATTAGATAGATAGTTTCTACGCATAGTATCTATATGACATGGCAAGTATGAAAACTATTAGATGGTTTCTGGGTTAGGGATGGCCTAAGTAGCTATCGACCCCCTACTGGTTGCACACTGCAGTCTTCCACGGGCACGAGATGGCCGAGCCGTCTGCGCCCCACCAACCGACCTCATCCACCTACCCCTACCACCACATCCCGTCCCGTCTCCCCCCGCACGCCCGCGCCGCGCATACGCATCCGCCTTGCGCGCTCGCGGCGCCAACCGAGCAAAAAATGGCCACCGGCTCGGGCTGTCCGACTCCAGCCGCGTGCGCGTCACCAACTCCGGGTCCTCCCACCAGATGGCGTTGTCCTTGCCTGGATTCTACTACTACATGCGGCTACCACGTTCAAACTCGCCGCTAATCCGACGCTTTAATTTGTCGGTATAAAAAGATTATGGTAGGGAGAGCTCAGCTCACATGTCGATCGTCTGTACTGCACTTGCGTGTCCACCGCGTACGTACTGTAGCAGGTAGGTGTGTTTGCAGTTTTCGTGCACCTGTACGTGCCAGCCATGGAGTTTGGAGCAACGCGTGACCATTGCTTTCTTTAATGAGATCGCCGTCGATCTGGAGCCAGCCAGCCAGCCAACCGATCGAGATATGAAGCTGCGTGTTATGTACAGTAATCACCTCGCTGCTCACTGTCTCAGCTGTGAGATGGGTCACTGAAATCGCCGAAATCAACGTAAGTTAAGATCACAAAATGCATTGCATAATTGCTTCCGATGTGAATAATTGTTCTGTACTAGTATAATAAATTAATAATCCATTCTATTAGTATTCTGTTTTTGTCTCACTGAGTCGGTTCTTTATAGTGGGACCTAACCTAAATTTCCGGCTGATTGAGCCACGCCCATTACTCGTACTCTCCAGTCTCCCACTCACGGGCCTGCTCCATTTTGGTCTTCTCTGCATCTCTGAATTCTGAATTTCTGATCATTCATGCACCGCTTATAGACACAGGAAATTTCTTGTGCAGTGTATCGATGCTGCTGCAGCCGAAGTAGTATGTTCATGTGAACTGGAAAAATTCGGCGGAGCAGAAAGCAAAGGCTGGAGTCTACTGCGATGGCACACAGAAATACTAGTATAAAAACAGCTGCGTTGGATTGTTGCAGCCGAAGTCCCAACTTGCGGCTATTATGCATGTGTTTCTCTGATTGCTTATCTGTCGCGTGCGAACCTTGCGTGATTTGCATGCAGGCTGTGTATATTTTCATATGAAGCTGAGCTAGAGTACAAGCTGATCGGTTAGTTAGCACTTAGCAGCACTAATCTACAGCTGGCCTGTCGTGATGATTAAATAAAGATTGGACAGAATAATCCTGCAAGTTGATGAGGTTTTGACTCCTGTAAAATCGCATTTGCATGTGCCCTACTCCGTACAGCGACTGCAAAACGGTCCGAAACTATTGACCATTCACACTCAGCAAGATTTGGCAGGTTACTGGGCTTTTAACTGATGGGCCGGTGCCAAGGCGCCAAGCGTGCTCAGGCCGGAGTACAAGAGTTCGGTGGTTCCAGTCGAATTCGTGCTCGGTCTGGGCCGAGACTCGACGGAGCTTCCTGCCGCACCACGTGATTACTGACGGCTTGTTCGGTAACTCGAGGGAAGGGGATTGGGAGTTTACACGAAGGAATTGATGATGAGATTAAGATGTGAATTTGATTTTTAATCCCAATATCTTGTTTGGTAGAGGTGATAGAAATTGATAGGGAGTTTAGTTGGAGATTAGATCATTAATAAAAACGGATGGCTGAGATTTGCTTAGACAAAGTAAAGGAGGAATTCCCTCCCAATTACCTGCCCCTACCCTGGTATTGAAAAGGAGGGAATTCCTTCCTCAATTCCTCATCCCCATCCCACCAAAATTCCCATGTATCCCAACCAAACAAAACTCTTAATAGCCTCATCCCTCTAAACTCCCAATCCCTCCTAAAAACTCCCTCCAAACAAACGGGCCGTGAAGGGATTTTGCAAATTTGGAATGTTGGTTCATAAAAATTTTAGAGGAAACAAGATGCGTTTTGTTGGAGAGAATGCGACTTTACAATATTGGGACTAATTAGTTTATTTGTTTCTTCAGTTGTTACGAGAGTATATGACTTACAAGAGATTGGTATGGGATGTTATTCTAGCAGGAAGGCAAAATACACTCACAATGAAGTTTGGTCAGGGTGGACAGATGATTTATACATGTTCAGATCGCTCATAAGTATAATGCCCTACTTCTTTTTTCTCTCTCTATATGATCAAGTTTACAGTGAGATCTTGGATGTTATTCTAAGTGTGAGAGGATGAACCCTTCTTCATTGTATTGTGGCTAGAATCTAACCTAGTCAAACTAAACCAATTTTTTCAAACCCTTTTCTCAGTGGAATTGGTCCTCCTTTTATATGTCAGGAGGATACCACAGTGCTTGTGCATGTGTCACAAAATGAGTTCAATATGGAGTATATTTGGATTATTTAAATTTCATTCCTGTTCTTAACTCTTACAATAGTGCAAATTACTTCAAATACCGTGGATAATTACTTTCCACTAGTAGTGCAATTACTTATAATACCGTAAAAAACTACTTTCTAGGAGTGCAAAATACTTTTAATATTATGTAGAGTTAATTCTATTTTTCAAAGTTACTTTCCTTTAGCAATGCAGTTATGAACTTGTTTTGTTATACATTTTGAGTATAGCACGATGGTTCCAGGGGCGTCCCGGCCAAATCGGGTCCCCGTGCGAAATATTGAAATGGGCCCTAGTAGTCTAGTAATTTTTTTATAGTAAAATTAAAAACGGGCGTGGCGATTAGCCGATCATCAGCGATGAAGCAGAAGCGAAGGCCGGAGGGAACTGGGGAGAGGAGACGAAGCGGCTGCGGCATCGGGACTTCGGCGATACGCGACGACGCGGACGCCTGGACGGGAGTACGATGGAAGATGGATCGATTCACCTTCTGCAGCATTTTGGGCCTTGTGTTTGCTACTATTTGGACTGCAAATTAACAAAATTAAAGCCTCTAATATTATTATATATATGGCATACTTAATATTTTAGGGGCCCTTAAAATTGGGGGGCCCTGTTCGGTCGCATGGCCCGCACGAGCCCCCGGGACGCCCCTGGATGGTTCAAACTGATCTTAAAACTCATATATGGTTTAAAATATATAAATTATCAAATATTTCAATAACAGAAAAAAGTGCAACCTCCCCTTGCTCTGATGGTTAGCGTTGGTCTCTGTCCAAGGTGAATATGTGTGCTTGTATAATGCTGCCGTAAACACAGTTGGAACCAGGGTTTATATTATCATCGGTAACCACACGGTTACCGCAATTACCACTCTTACCGCGGAGTTACGGTAATAGAAATACCGCGATAATCTTCTTAAATTCAAATAAATTTAAAAAATAATTTGAATTTTTGATAAATTTTGCACTGTTTTTCACGGTTACCGCGATTACCGTGCTTACTGCCGGGGCACGATAACCCCGGCTCTGGTGGTTTGGGAAACCCTGGTTGGAACGGCATTTTACACGCGTTTCGCATCCGGAACCGATCGAACGAAGAAAAACGAACATTGTGTGTTTAGACTAAATTGAGCGCGCGTACCAATTAGATTACGATTGGTATGGGGAGTTCGGCCTTCAATTCCCTCCATTTTATAACAGTTAGGAAGGGTAAGAATTGGAAGGGATATTCTCTAGCAAAGACTTAGATATAAGCTGTCCATCATCAATTCAAATTTAATTCCCCCCAAAACAACCAATCCAGCCAGCAACTCCCTCCCCAAAGTTGCCAAAGCCAAACACACCCTCTAGAAGTCCTAGAGCCCCATTGTTTTGCTTATTCGTGGAATAAGCGAAACGACATATTTATAAATGAAAAATAATTTATGAATAAAACTTTTATATACGTGTTTTTAGCAATCTAAAAGCAAAGCTGAAAAATAAACTTCGATGAAAAAAACCCTAAAATCAATTCCAAATTTAAGGTTGAAAATTCAAATTTTGGCTGATAAGTATAAGCATAAGCGAAAAGATGAGGTTCCTACTAAATTCCAACGTTGTGACCCAGAATAAAAAAAAAAATCCAACCTTCTAAAGGAGCCCTTAACCAATTTACTACATTGTCATCGAACTAAAACAGTTATTGGATGAACATACAAGCGAAAATAGATAAGGGCTTTATTTTAACATTTAAATTTATAGATGAGCTAACACATTTGTTGTTACTATATGGGTGTATTTACATGTATAATTTTCTAACTTAGGTCGACCTCACATGCATGAGATAGAATTATTTTTCCCTACTTACAAGTTTACAACGCAGTAAGTGTCACATAGGAATTCAAGGATGGACTCTGGCCTCCCGTCTTCTTCTGAACCTGTCCAAATTCTGTATTGCTATGCCATATAGCATATCAAAAAGCCTATCAACCATGTCAAAGTAAGCAGCCCTCCAAACCCTTGCGAAAAAGAGAGCATTCCAGACGATTGAAAGGCCAAAAACAAATCCAGCTTCCACCATGACGTATGTACGCATCGTTGGACCTGTACTATACTGCTGCTCATTTTCTGATCCCAACACCTTAGGCGATTCAGAAGAACTGTATTGACATTTGATACCAATGTTGCCCACAAAATCATCACATGAAAACGTTGAGAACTGGCCTCCGCTGGGCACATTGCCGACCAGGTTGTTGTAAGAGACATCGAAGCTAGACAAAAAGTTCAACTTTGTCAAGGATGAAGGTATGCTTCCCGTCAGACTGTTATGCGACAGATCAAAGGCCTCCAAGCTTGACATGCCTGACAACTCACCAGGAATGTCACCAGAGAGATTGTTCCAGCTCAAGTCTAACACATGTAGCCTGATAAGATTGCCAAAACCTGGCAGGATAGGTCCGATGAGCATGTTACAGGACAGGATCAGTGAAGGAGGAAAGCTTGTGATTTGTTTATATTGTAGACCATGACCGGATGAATTCCTCTTGATGGAAAACGGATATCCAGGATAGGGTCTCGACTTATTAGACCCACTTCTGGTCATTAGATTTTTCATCTGTGTCAAGCTCTCTGGCAATGGTCCTGTCAATGAATTGTTTGACAAGTCTAGATAAAATAGATGATCAAGACTCCCCAACCAAGAAGGAATGTTTCCACTCAAATTGTTCCACGACAAATCCAGAACCTCCAAACTTTCCAATGTTTTCAACCATGGGGGGATCACACCCGAAAGAGCACAGTTTGCAAGGACAAGAACCATCAGATTATTAAATCCCATAATTCCTCTTGTTGGGATCTCATCGCCTCCAGAGAAGCTTCCAGTGAGAACTAAAATCTCAAGGTTTGGGAGATATTGTAAAATTTCGAGTGCAGTTGAAACATTGGAAAAAGAGTTGCGTGTAAGTGAGAGACTGGACAAAGATTGCAACTTCCTAAATTCATCAGGAATGCTACCAAACAGTTTGTTTCTAGCAAGGTTAAGGAATTCCAGTTTCAAACACTGCGAAAGACCAGCGGGTATAGAGCCATAAAAATTATTTGTACCAAGATCAACTCCAACCAGTTCAGGTAATGCTCCAAAGTTAAGTTCAATTTGACCAGAGAGGGAATTGTTTCTTAACAGAAGCACTTCCAGTTGGGAACAATTGGACAAAGAAGGAGGTATTGTGCCAACGAAAATATTTGAGCAGGCTGAAAAGAATTCTAGCTTCATAAGGTTACCTAAGGTATTGGGGATAGGTCCCATAAACATATTAAGAGATATATCAATCTGGACAAGTTCTGAAAGGTTACCAATACTTGGGCTCAAGCTACCGGAGAGAACATTGTCATGAAGACCTAATACTTTCATAGGCCTGATCTTGAAGATGTCGTCTGGCACATCACCGCTGAATCGATTCCCATCAAGTGAAAGCTCATAAAGGTAAGAACAATTCCCAAAACCAGGAGGAATTTTGCCAGAAAAGCAATTAAAAGATAAGGAGACGACACGAATTTGAGATGAAGAATTGCACATACTACTGTCAATGGTACCTGCAAACTCATTGTGACTTATATCGAGCACCTCTAGATTGGACGAGGAGCTGAGAATAGGAAATTTGCCATATAATGTATTGAAGGAGATATTAAAAACTCGTACTGATGGAAGACTTGAAGTTAATGGAATTGTCCCAGTCAACATATTGCCACTAAGATCAAGGAACTCCAGTTTAGGAAGACGGAAGATTTTCACAGGGACTGCACCTTGAAATGAATTGTTGGAGAGGTCAAGGTACAAAAGCTGATCCATGTGAGCTAAAGAAAGAGAGACAGGACCAGTCAAACCGTGACCTGAAAGATCCAATCCTACAATCCTTTTGCCAGTTGTTGTGGAAGCACATGAGACGCCTTGCAAACTACAGCAACCAGATGAGGAAATGCCATGAAGGCTCCACCCAGGAACACCACCTCTGATGTGCTCCGAGAAATCAGCAAGGGCAGCGTAATCATTTGTATCACACGTGAAGTTCCTAGAATTGCTTCCTTTGGCATATAATGGAGATAGGCAGAAACAGAAGCACCAGGGTACAGCAAACCAGCGCCCTAGGCTAGTATCCATGTCAACGAGTGCCTGATAAGACGACAGTAGATCAGAAAATTAATCAATTGAAAGAAACAAGAAAAATAAGTAGCAATTAGCAAGCAGGTGATGCTTGGAAACATACAAATGAGTTTAGCACCTTGCAAAAGCATACAACTCAACATAATTCTTTCTTGGGTGTATTTAAGCAACGAGCTAAAAAACAGACTGTGTGACTCTTAGTTTCTTTCGTTGAGTTTAATAACGATTGTTATGTAGACCACCTGTCATTTCAAACTAAGGTAATACAGTGATATGTAAATCATTTGTGCACTCCCCCAGAAAAGCTCCCGTAAGACATCATCGTTAAATGTATTATAAAGAAAAAAGAACAACCAGATGGAGTCTGGTCTTTGGCCTCTGTCTATTCTTGCTTGGTCCTACGTAATATTTGCGCTTGCATAGCACATATACACATATGTGGAGATCATGAGAAACGTTCAAACTCTGTAGCATGATAGCATATAAAACTTGCTAGCCTCACTTCAATCATACGTGTGAAGGAGTACTAGTCAACACAAAATAGTAGGACACTGAGCAAACCTTTGACCTTGAAAAAAATAATACTGAGCAAACCTTTGAGATTGGAAGCACGAGTCATCATAAATAAAATCTTCCCCTTGGAAGCAACCAAGAACCAGTTGCACCATGCCAAGTAACTGGTTGATTGAGCTGTCCAGTGATCCACTCCCACAGCTCCACTGACACCCTGATAGTTATGCTTCATTTTGGACTTGCGTGCTCAACCCCGGTATTTTGGGATGGGCGACGAACCTGCACACACACTGAAGCTTTAGATGATTTGTCTGTCGCAAGCATTAGCCTGCACACCCACAATCTAAATCCTTAGAGATTAAGAACACTGTCTTTTCCTCTATAAAGGAACAGTGCCTGCATTCCGGTTAATCAAGAGCCCACATGCAAATCTTACCTATGGCATGATGCATATGTAAATCTTACTTTCTCATCGATTTTTCTTTCCCAAAAGAATGTCGACATCC
>CM020181.1:30789905-30846034 GCA_009805545.1 Oryza longistaminata
CCCCCCCCCCCCCCCCCAAAAAAAAAAAAAAAGAAGAAAAGAAAAAAGATGATGTGCCAAATGCCGTTCAAATTATTTCATGAGACATCGAGAAAGACAAAGTACGCAGCTTTGCAGATAATGGGGATATTGTTGTAGCTGATACTTTTATTTTCATGGTTGACAATGAATTTTTTCAATGAATACTGCCTCCAATGAGTTCTTCAACGAATAAAGATATGTAGTTGTTTGTTTCTAGCTATGCATCTGGACAAGCATAGCAAGAAATAGCTACATTTTAGGGCATAGGTAGTTTATGACAAGGGGGAATTCACAGTCCAAACCCAGCAAGATAACAGCTCGATCATACAGAATGCTCACCATTTCACTCATCTGCCATTTGCTGACCTTACAGTCTTCTATATATAATCTTTGTTTCCTGAAAATATGTTGGCACCACCTTACCCTGTGGACAACACCTCGCTTTCACAGCTATTTGATAATTCCATGTTTCCCTTTAGTCTAAGCAACTCGTCACGGCAGTCGTCTATCTGAGAGTGGCATTCATCGTCTGCAGAGAAGACATGAACCACATTTTTCATCTCGACCCAGCTCAGCCCAGGTTCCTTCTCAACCATTAGCCCTCTCATCTTTTTCCTAGTTTCAGCAACAACATCCCATTTACCTAAAGAGGCATAAAGGTTTGAAAGCAATATATGTGTTGAAATATCATCCGGGTCCTGCTCTAGCGCCTGTTCAGCAGCATGAACACCAATGGATAAATTTCTAAATGTTATACAGGAACTTAGCAGAATTCTCCATAGTTCAGGATATTTCTTGGCGAAAGGGGATTTCATCATTAAATCAACTGCTTCATCCAACAAACCTGCCCTACTCAACAAACTGACCATGCTAGTGTAGTGCTTGAACCCAGGCAAAATACCATCGGTCATCATACAGAACCAATAGAATTTTCCTTTCTCAACTAGTCCGCAGTGGCTACATGCAGAGAGGAGGGAGATGTAAGTTACATGGTCAGGTTGCAGCCCATCACGAATCATCTCACCAAATAGCTTAAATGCCATTTCAGAATTCCCATGGTTACCATATCCTCCAATTATGGAATTCCAGCACTTCAAATCTGGTCTTTGTATGTTATAAAACACCAAATAAGCACCTGGAAGAGCACCATTTTTTGCATACATGTCAACTAGGCTTCCGGAGGCACAAATATTCCCTTCATAACCACTTTTTACCACTTGAGCATGGAGCATCTCTCCTTGTTTAAGGCCTGCAAGCTCGGCCATGGAGTTTAAAGCACTGCTCAAAGAGAAGCTGTCGACCTTGTAACCTTCCTGAAGCAAGCTAACAAAGTACCTCAAGGCCAATTCTCCCTCACCCAGCGAGGAGTGGCCTGCAACCATCTCGGTCCACATGATTACATCCTTCTGGGTAATGGAATCAAACAAAATCCGTGCAGAGTGGGGATCGTCGTTTGTAAAATACATGTTGAGCAGTGTGTTCCCTACAAACACGCTGTTCTCTAGTCCAGCTTTGATCACTTCGGCATGAAGCGGCTTCCCACCAAACATTGCAGGCAAAGTAGCAGAACCAGACACCACAGCTGCAAGCGTGTACTCATCAGGGACAACTCGTTCATCGAACTGTACAGCCTTCAGCTGCACAAAGGCATGCATAGCGCTCCACCCATCCCCAACTCCAGAAAACCCAGCAATCAGAGTATTCCATGACACCAAGTCCGGCGTCTCAATTCTCTCAAACACGCGCAGTGCAGTATCCAGATCACCACAGCTTGAGTACATGTCGAGCAGCGCGTTCTGTAGTGGCATGTCAGGATCAAGCTCCTCCAACTTCACCACCCATCCATGGAGCACACGCCCTCGGAGGCAATCCCCAGCTCGTCCACAACCACTCAGCACTGAGGAGAGCGTGCTCTCGGTGGGTGGCAATCCACCCCTCACCATCCGGCAAAACTGACCCAGAGCGCGGTCAAGGTAGCCATACCGCACGTTGCAGTGCATCACGCAGTTCCACGCCACCCCATCCCGCGTCACCATTTCGTCGAACACCTGGTTGGCGTCCCTCGGCGCGCCGCACTGGGAGTACATCTGCAGCAGCGCAGTGGGCACGATGTCGCTCGCGAGGAAGCCGAGCGTCGCGGCCTGCGAGTGCGCGGCGGCCCCCGCGCGACGGTCGCGCAGTTCGCGCGGCGCAGGAGGCGCCAGAGGCTAGGTGCGGTGGGGCGGAGGCCCGACGCGTGCAGGCGGCGGAAGAGGCGGAGACCCTCGGGGCGCGTGGCGCGGGGCGCGGGAGAGCGCGAGAGAGACGGTGTTGTAGGAGACGACGGAAGGGCGCGGCGTGGAGCGGAGGAGCGCGAGGGCCGTCAGGGACGGCGGAGAGGCGGGCGTAGAGGGAGAGCAGCTGGTTGGCGACGAAGGTGGTCGGCGCGGGCGACGAGGCGTGGAGGAGACCACGAGGAGGGCGTGGACCGCGCGCGCGCGGGCGAGGACGGCGCGCGAGGGGAGCCCGATCGGAGCAGCAGCGCCGCCGCGGCGAGCGCCTCCTCCAGTCCGAGGCGCGACCAGTCCGGTGGCATTCGTGATCAACGCTCGCATGCAACGAACCAGTGTACGCTCCTCTCCCTCTTTGCTTTGCGAATGGCTGAGCAGGCTCAGATTTACAAAACCGCAGGGTTACCGTGGTTGTCACGTTGGTAAACTTTTATTTTTAAAATCACGATATATCTGTTGTACCCGTCAAGCTATGGTTGGTTCAAGCCTCCCACGATTGCTCGCTCAACGGAATTCAATTTAAATAAATTATGATGATTGTTTTTATCGTAGTTTATTTTTTAGTACTATTTATTTCATCTTAAAATAAACCTGTGGTTTCTAGACTTGGGGCGTGTCTTTTAGTTCTTTAATAAATCAGATATAAAAATGTTACTTATATATTAAATTTGGTTGCTTTGGTTGATTTTCGTAGGACTTATCTTATCAAACAATTGAGCAAAGGATCAGAGGAATGTGCTATACTGATGCAACTAGCAGTAGCGGTAACAACAATATCGTTCTGTCGTACATGCTTGACCCAGTTTCATTTTAGAGACTGCAAAACTGAAGACGTTCTTGTTCATCTAATCATCTTGTTTATTAGTCACACTACTGAGCCTGCTGGTATGGTATTAATAAAGGTTTCAGTTCAGTTCCTCTAGTCCTCTACTGATTGGTGAGTTAAAATTGGATGTTTATCATGTTTGTGAAATAGAATTTGATTACACAATTTCTAAAAAAATGAAATTGTATTACAATCTGGGTTTCACTTTCATGTTTCGACGGATATTCCTACGCAGTTAATGTAGTAGTTACTGTTTTCATTCTTCTAGTTGGATTTTTTTTTGGGAATGATTTTCTTTTCTGACGAACAAATATAAATTGTTTTGTTTTCACTCATTTCAGTCACCCATATCGAGTATTCAGGTTCAGAAACCCATCAGCTCTGGTTTAAAATGAAAAACAGGTCAATTCGTTGGTTGGTTCAGTTCAGCCTGGGTGCTTAGCTTGTAATGGTCATGTTATTTGCATACGCTCTACCAGGTGGTCTACGCTAACTCCACACTTGAGTTGGAGGTATTGTCAAGCAACCAGTGTACTTTATTCAAAGCAGCTGAAGCGGGTTTTGTACAGCAAACACGTCGTAGTTCGATCTGACGAGCACTAAAATGTAGTAGATTTGTTTTTGGCCGGCAACTAAAAGAGGGCAGAGTTAAACCGGAAAGTCTACATCATTGATGCGACTTCAGAGCACACAGCTAATATTTATCAAACTAAAAAAAAAAGTCTGAATCGGCACCTATTGATCATGAAAACAATACCGTATTATTTATTCTGAATTTCCAAAGAAAAAAAATTAATACTATCCCGTCACAAAATATAAAAGACTAATACTCGACCATTCAGATTGTAGTATGATGTGTTCTACGTAGACACGTACTTCCTCCGTTTCACAATGTAAATCATTCTAACATTTCTTATATTCATATTGATGTTAATGAATCTAGACATATATATCTATCTAAATTCATTAAGATTAATATGAATGTGGGAAATGCTAGAATGACTTACATTGTGAAACGGAGAGAGTAGTATAGGTTGGTAATATTAACGAAGACAATAGTTTCTTTTAAAGTAGTAATAACAATAACATTTAAAAGAAAATCACAAAGAAACGAAAAAAAAGAAATTCTTGGATTAGTCTTTGTCGTGGCTTCCTCTGCCAAGAAGATAAGCACATCAGTCTCATCACGCCCCGCCTCGCTTCCTCTCGTCGCCCCCGCAATTTCGCGGTCTCCTCCTCTTCCTCCTCCCCTCGCCTCCACCTCCCAATCCGGCGATTCCCCAATCCACCACCACCACCTCACCCATCCCCCCGACGACCACCTCCCCCACCTCGCCCAACCACGCCGGAGAAGCAAGTCAAGCCGCCGTACGCCACCCCACCCCCACCCCGCGCAATGCCGGGCCTCGCCGCCGACCAGGACGCCGTCTCGCTGGTGCGCCGCGTCTCCCGCGCCCTCAACCGCCGCCTCTCCGACCTCGTCGGCCTCCTCTTCCACCACAAGGTAAACATCGCGTCGTAGCATCGGTTTTACACGCGCGTCGCGCGAACCCTAACCCTAGATGGACTTCCCCGTCTCGTCTCGTATCGTGTGTGTGCCCCCACCAGAGCGCCGGATCCCTCGGGGCCGTCGCCGGGTTCGCCATCGCCGTCGTGTTCGCGTGGAAGTTCCTGCGGTCGTCGCCGCCCAGGCCGCGCCGGCCCCCCGGACCGAAGCGGCCGCTCGTCGGCCCTGCTGCCCCCGATTCCGCCGCTCGCGATGCGGCCGAGCCTGCCAATCCTGGGAAGGTTGGTCTGATCCTCTGATTGGTGATGATTTTGGGATAATATTTATTCTAGGTTCTATTTGTTTGTGGGTTTTCCAACCCTTGATTGGATTGGGATTTGTGTGTATGGCAGCTGACGACACGGCAAATCGTGGTGAAGCGACTGGGCGGGTGTAGAAAGGTATGGTTTCTCCTTGCGCCTTGTCATCAGCGGGTTGATGAAACTTCGATGATGCGATATCAATTACGCGTTTAAGAAATAAATGTTTAATTTGCCTATGTGGCAGCGCATTGCTTGGGTTTGGCATGCCTGATTGTCTAATGTTGAGATAAATTATATTTGAAAACTTTTGGAATTTAGCTTCCATAAATGTACAACCACGCGTGTAAAATCTTGGATCAATGAGAAGACAATGGCTTAAAATGCACTGGTTCCACCTATTGATCACTAATTACTACAGAAAGCCGCATTAACTTATGATGCATTACTACCTGTACTATGACGGGACAAAAGGTAAGGCTGTTGAGCCTAAGGTTATCGCATGCACGCAGAAAAGTTCAGCCTAGTGGCATGTTCAGAAGGTGGTCGGTCCCTGCAGCTGGGTGGTATTAAGAAAGCACTGACCTGAAATATCTGAGGCTTATTATTTTATTTTCTTTGAAATATTTGTAAATTGCCGGGATACAAAGAAACTTGTAGAGCCTCTACTGTAACCTCGGGGTCAATTGTTCACTCAAACTGCTCTAGCTACGAAGAATGGTGATTTGATGGGTTATTTTGTTTTTTTAAATGCTTCGTCTGTACCAAATAATCCCCTAAACATAATTTTATCCTGTGATTCCATGATTGATTTTAAGGATCTAGAGCAGACCTTATTTGAAATTTAAGCCTGTAGGCTTACATATACTCCTAAACAAGTCAGTTTCTCTTTGTTTGAGGATGACCGTAGCAAATGGTATAAGGAATTAAAAAATGAGGACAATTTTATTGTGATATAAGTTTACCACTAGAGAGCGAAGACCAAACTGTCAGGTGCATTCTGGCTATAGTGATCTGACATAATACTCTTAGTTACAAAGAGCAAATGCTTTAGTGATTTAACTTGACACTGTAAATTGTAATCATAAATACTGGCAGACTTGAAATAAATGAAATACATATATGGTTTCTTAAAATTTGCAGAAGTTCATAATTTTTTTTTTATCCAGGTGACTTGCCAACTGCTTGGTGTTGTCTTTGAGGAGATAACTCCTCAGGAGCTTCAGGTTTGTTTAGCAATGCCTCTTCCAACGGTTATGTGCCCCTCCAATAATTGCTGAAATGCTAAAATCATCTGCACTCTTCTTGATGCAGACACATGCCACTGTTAGACCTTCAGTGGTGGAACTACTACTCATTGAGCAAAGGATCAGAGGAATGTGCTATACTGATGCAACTAGCAGTAGCCTGGTAACAACAATATCGTTCTGTCGTACATGCTTGACCCAGTTTCATTTTAGAGACTGCAAAACTGAAGACGTTCTTGTTCATCTAATCATCTTGTTTATTAGTCACACTACTGAGCCTGCTGGTATGGTATTAATAAAGGTTTCAGTTCAGTTCCTCTAGTCCTCTACTGATTGGTGAGTTAAAATTGGATGTTTATCATGTTTGTGAAATAGAAATTTGATTACACATTATCTAAAAAAATGAAATTGTATTACAATCTGGGTTTCACTTTCATGTTTCGACGGATATTCCTACGCAGTTAATGTAGTATGTTACTGTTTTCATTCTTCTAGTTGGATTTTTTGTTTGGGAATGATTTTCTTTTCTGACGAACAAATATAAATTGTTTTGTTTTCACTCATTTCAGTCACCCATATCGAGTATTCAGGTTCAGAAACCCATCGGTAGCTCTGGTTTAAAATGAAAAACAGGTCAATTCGTTGGTTGGTTCAGTTCAGCCTGGGTGCTTAGCTTGTAATGGTCATGTTATTTGCATACGCTCTACCAGGTGGTCTACGCTAACTCCACACTTGAGTTGGAGGTATTGTCAAGCAACCAGTTTACTTTATTCAAAGCAGCTGAAGCGGGTTTTGTACAGCAAACACGTCGTAGTTTCGATCTGACGAGCACTAAAATGTAGTAGATTTGTTTTTGGCCGGCAACTAAAAGAGGGCAGAGTTAAACCGGAAAGTCTACATCATTGATGCGACTTCAGAGCACACAGCTAATATTTATCAAACTAAAAAAAAAAGTCTGAATCGGCACCTATTGATCATGAAAACAATACCGTATTTATTTATTCTGAATTTCCAAAGAAAAAAAAATTAATACTATCCCGTCACAAAATATAAAAAACTAATACTCGACCATTCAGATTGTAGTATGATGTGTTCTATGTAGACACGTACTTCCTCCGTTTCACAATGTAAATCATTCTAACATTTCCTATATTCATAATATTGATGTTAATGAATCTAGACATATATATCTATCTAAATTCATTAAGATTAATATGAATGTGGGAAATGCTAGAATGACTTACATTGTGAAACGGAGAGAGTAGTATAGGTTGGTAATATTAACGAAGACAATAGTTTCTTTTAAAGTAGTAATAACAATAACATTTAAAAGAAAATCACAAAGAAACGAAAAAAAAGAAATTCTTGGATTAGTCCTTTCGTGGCTTCCTCTGCCAAGAAGATAAGCACATCAGTCTCATCACGCCCCCGCTTCGCTTCCTCTCGTCGCCCCCGCAATTTCGCGGTCTCCTCCTCCTCCTCCTCTTCCTCCTCCCCTCGCCTCCACCTCCCAATCCGGCGATTCCCCAATCCACCACCACCACCTCACCCATCCCCCCGACGACCACCTCCCCCACCTCGCCCAACCACGCCGGAGAAGCAAGTCAAGCCGCCGTACGCCACCCCACCCCCACCCCGCGCAATGCCGGGCCTCGCCGCCGACCAGGACGCCGTCTCGCTGGTGCGCCGCGTCTCCCGCGCCCTCAACCGCCGCCTCTCCGACCTCGTCGGCATCCTCTTCCGCCCCCCGGACCGAAGCGGCCGCTCGTCGGCCCTGCTGCCCCCGATTCCGCCGCTCGCGATGCGGCCGAGCCTGCCAATACTGGGAAGGTTGGTCTGATACTCTGATTGGTGTAATGATTTTTGGATAATATTTACTCTAAGTTTCTATTTGTTTGTGGGTTTTTTTTTCAACTCTTGATTGGATTGGGCTTTGTGTGTATGGCAGCTGACGACACGGCAAATCGTGGTGAAGCGACTGGGTGGGTGTAGAAAGGTATGGTTTCTCCTTGCGCCTTGTCATCAGCGGGTTGATGAAACTTCGATGATGCGATATCAATTACGCGTTTAAGAAATAAATGTTTAATTTGCCTATGTGGCAGCGCATTGCTTGGGTTTGGCATGCCTGATTGTCTAATGTTGAGATAAATTATATTTGAAAACTTTTGAAATTTGGCTTCCATAAATGTACAACCACGCGTGTAAAATCTTGGATCAATGAGAAGACAATGGCTTAAAATGCACTGGCTCCACTTATTGATCACTAATTACTACACAAAGCCGCATTAACTTATGATGCATTACTACCTGTACTATGACGGGACAAAAGGTAAGGCTGTTGAGCCTAAGGTTATCGCATGCACGCAGAAAAGTTCAGCCTAGTGGCATGTTCAGAAGGTGGTCGGTCCCTGCAGCTGGGTGGTATTAAGAAAGCACTGACCTGAAATATCTGAGGCTTATTATTTTATTTTCTTTGAAATATTTGTAAATTGCCGGGATACAAAGAAACTTGTAGAGCCTCTACTGTAACCTCGGGGTCAATTGTTCACTCAAACTGCTCTAGCTACGAAGAATGGTGATTTGATGGGTTATTTTGTTTTTTTAAATGCTTCGTCTGTACCAAATAATCCCCTAAACATAATTTTATCCTGTGATTCCATGATTGATTTTAAGGATCTAGAGCAGACCTTATTTGAAATTTAAGTATATGTAGGCTTACATATACTCCTAAACAAGTCAGTTTCTCTTTGTTTGAGGATGACCGTAGCAAATGGTATAAGGAATTAAAAAATGAGGACAATTTTATTGTGATATAAGTTTACCACTAGAGAGCGAAGACCAAACTGTTAGGTGCATTCTGGCTATAGTGATCTGACATAATACTCTTAGTTACAAAGAGCAAATGCTTTAGTGATTTAACTTGACACTGTAAATTGTAATCATAAATACTGGCAGACTTGAAATAAATGAAATACATATATGGTTTCTTAAAATTTGCAGAAGTTCATAATTTTTTTTTTATCCAGGTGACTTGCCAACTGCTTGGTGTTGTCTTTGAGGAGATAACTCCTCAGGAGCTTCAGGTTTGTTTAGCAATGCCTCTTCCAACGGTTATGTGCCCCTCCAATAATTGCTGAAATGCTAAAATCATCTGCACTCTTCTTGATGCAGACACATGCCACTGTTAGACCTTCAGTGGTGGAACTACTACTAGAAATAGCCAAATACTGTGATTTGTATCTGATGGAAACTGTACTTGATGATAAGAGTGAGGTATGAATTTCATAGTGCATCCTTTCATTTCTTTGCAGTTTTATCATGTGAGATATTTTTTATGAGAATTATCAAGGGAAATATTGATATATACCGTATTAATAGTTCTGGAATTTGATTTTGAGTAGGAGAATGCTCTATTGGCCCTGGAGAGTGCTGGACTTTTCAAGACTGGTGGCTTGATGAAAGAAAAGGTGAAGTGTTTGCGTTACTTTTAGTTATTGTACTGCGTTTGTTTTTTTTGTTCCTCTCATGTTCCCTCCATTCCCCACGTCATTTCAATGCTGCATTGAGTAATTATTCTCATTTTATTTATGGATGGTAGAACATGAATGGCCTGTTTTCACCAAATTCATAGGAGGATACAGATGTTAGCAGTTACAGTAAACGTTTCACATGATTGAACTTTTGGTAGAGGCAACTGATACTAATTGATACATGTGCATGGAAATGCTATTGGCGCTTGCATATCAGTTCTGCATATGGAGCTGACTTTGTCTGGCACTCATATCAGTTCTGCATACCCAGCTGAGTTTCAGTCCAAGTTCTGGCTGAGAAAAGAAGTATTTCTCATGTATATTCAGAAACCTGAAATATCTAGGTGTTAAATAATTTATTTACTTCTGTCACCTACATCTATAATTGAGTGAAAAAGGTGGGTATTGCAGGTACTCTTCTGCAGCTCTGAAGTTGGGCGAACTTCATTTGTTCGACAGTTAGAGGCAGATTTTCACATTGACACAAGCCTCGATATAATTTCCCAACTATCTGTATGTACTCTTGCATCTTCATTTCTTTTTTCTTGGACCAGGTGCCTTCTGATAGTCATGTTCTACATGTTTATCTTCGTTTTTTTTCTTTGCTACCAGCGGTTCATTCGGTGCCAACTCTTTGTTTCCTCAATAGAAGGAGGACAACTTGCGGGTAATGTATTTAACTCTCCAAGCCTTGAGCAGTTCTTCTCATGAAACCAGAGCATAATGGGGGTTCGTATCTAAACGTGGCGACTACAGCAGCACGTGTTTCAAGCTTTGAAGGTGTCATGTGATTCTGTGACACCAATCTAGTAGTAGAATCCTCAGGTACATAATGGAGGCATATGCGGTTGGCACATATGTTGTGTGCTATGTTGTGCCTGTTGTTCCCATCTTTCTCATAGCTGTATCTTAGCCTCATAGATAGCGAGAACTATAAGTTGGATGAGTGCAGTTCATGGCCATCTAATGGTGTTGTAAAATGTAAATTGAATGCCACAAGTCTTTTTTTTTTGGGTTTATTAGTTTCTGTAGCTTTCATTCCATGACAAGCGAACTAGTACCTCTCTATCGCAATAGAAGCAACTGTAGCTGATGATTCCGGTAATCCGGTTTACTTTCGACTGAAGTGCTGGATGGAAATTGCTCCTCAAGCTGAGGAAATTAAGTTGTGCTGTGTTTGTTATTGTGGGTTAGGAACTAATCCTTAACGCAATGAAGTGGTGGATTAGCATATGACTAATTAATTATTAGCAAAAACTTGATAAAGTATTAATATAAAATTTTAAAGCAACTTATAGAAATTTGTTGTAAATGTCAAAAAAATCTATTGTGTTGTTTTCTAATGTATTATGTCAACTCTCTAATGGGGTATATATAGAATATATATGAGGGCTATATTGTTTTATTAAAGATTTTATCTTTAGGACTATAAAAATTAGAATTTATAAAAAAAAAAGAGGAGATGAGGATTAAGATCCTTTGCCACTGACATGGGCAAAGGCGCGGTGTCCGGGTCTATATGTTAGTGATAAAGGCGTAGTGCAGTCGATTGTAGAGGATCCTGATCTAAAAATAACACACTCTAAACTGCTCTCATGTTGAATGGTTCCAAGCCAAGCTAACATTTTTGCTTACAAGCTAAGTTAACCTTTTGCGGTAAGCAAATTCAGGCGCCTTCACCGTATTCGAACGTCGTAGGCGGCACCGCGGCCGTCAACTCCGACGAGCTGGCGCCCATTGCAATTCAAAACTAGGCTGCGGGGGGCCATCGTCGTGGAGCCATAGGGTAACACACACGAACGCGTAACATTTGCATTTGCAGATGGTGAGGAGAAGAGAATAAAAACGGGGGAGAGAGAGAGGCAAAGGCAACACGTCCGCACGCCCGCCGACCACCTCACCACGACCCTTTCCGCTCGCCTTTCCTCCCCAAAAGCGCGGCACGAAGCGATCCTTCCTTCCTTTGTTTCCAAAAATTCGCCACGAAGAAACACGTACCAAATCCTCGTCGTCTTCTTCGTCTCCGATCCGATCGGACTCCCCCCGATCGCGGTAGGGGCTGCCATGGCAGAAGGCGACCCCCCCTACGCCGCCTCGGCCGCGGCCTCCGCGGCGTCGCCGCGGACCCCCGCGCCTCCGGAGACGCCGTCGACGCAGAAGAGGAGGCAGCGCGGGCTCGTGTCGCGGGTGTGGAAGGGGATATTCGGGCGGCGCGAGGACGTCGAGAAGCTGCTCCAGGCGCTCTCCAAGGAGGAGGAGGCCGTGCGCTCCCGCCTCCGCCGCCGCGCCCGCGCCTCCCGCCAGTCCGCCCACAACGTCCTCGCCATCGCCGCCGCGCTCGAGGTATCCCTAGTTCCCAACTCCCCCGCCGTTCCCCATCCGGCTATTCCATTCCGCTCCGCTTCCTTTATTTATTGTAGCAAATATAAATATCATGTTCGTCCAGATGAATCGATCGCTTGTAGGTTGGGTCGATAAAATCGAGGATTGATAAAATCCAGTTTCATATGAAAATCCTGATGTGGTACAGCTCTGGGAAGCTAATTAGGCATCGATTACCATGACATACAGCCTGCTAAGATAAATTATGACGTATTATTCTGCAATTTTCATGTCGTGTCAGAGATTGTATGATGCATTGCATTGCTCTAGTTCTAGTGACACCATTAGGCATATGACTGTTGTTAGATTAGATCAGGGTGAACTGTGTTTTTTCACAGGGTTGTATGTGTAAGGAAATGCTTATTTCTCCTTTTTGGAACAGATTGCGGCTGTTGGATATGCGATTATGACTACAAGATCACCGGACCTCAGCTGGCAGATGAGAGCAACCCGGGTGCTGCCCATGTTCCTGATTCCTGCTTTAGCTGCTCTCATTTACTCAACTATTACAAGCGTCACGAAAATGCGTAAGGAATACTTGCATCTGCATTGTGCTGTATCTTACTGCTGTGTATGTTCTGTTGTGTTCAGGTGTTAATGCAGCATTAGGCTCTACTCCCTTCGTCCCATAATATAAGGGATTTTGGAGGGATGTGACACTCCCCTGTCCAGATTCGTAGTCCTAGGAAGTGTCACATCCCTCCAAAATCCCTTATATTATGGGACAAAGGGAGTAGCTATTTTTCCTATCCCTAGAAGTCAGGGAGACAAAAAAAAACTATGAGACTGCCATGTTTCCTGCCAGATTCTCCAGATGTTTTTGAGTTGACCATGTTACTTCCACACTTTATTTTTTTGTCATTTGCCGAATGGTTTTGTGGAACAACCGAGTTACGTCTAGTAAACTGCTCCAATTAATACACCCTATCCTTTATGCCTAAACTGCAATACTGATTCTATCTTGCAGTTGACAACAGAGATCAACATACTCTTGAAAACCTCCGTGCTGAAAGACAGGCTAAGATTGATGAGTTGAAGGAGAGAACGAATTACTACACTACTCAACAACTTATACAGGTGGGCTTGTTGCCTACTTGCTCTATGTTATGGCCACCCAAGTGTGCTATTTTTTTACTCTTCCCCTTTGAAAGGTTTACATCTTCTAACTATTGCTGAAACTTCGTTTTGGTCATGCAGAGATATGATCTTGATCCTGCTGCAAAAGCTGCTGCAGCAACTGTTTTGGCATCTAAACTGGGTGCTGATTCTGGATTGAGAGTCTTCTTGGGAGATGAGTCGAATAGGGATGCAACATTGAGTAAAAGTAATGATGCCCAAACTACTGGACCGAGGCAAAGAAAACCAGGACACTTGAGCAACAGCACTGGAAGGACATACGGCCCTGAGTCATTAGGCGGTTCATATGCCTATGATGGTAATGAAGGTGTCACCACTCCAAATCAGAGGACTGTTGACCACTTCAGAGGTCCAGCTGGTAATGATGGGGGATGGCTCGCACGAGCAGCTGCTCTGCTTGTAGGGGAAGATCCAACTCAGTGCTATGCGTTAATATGTGGCAACTGCCATATGCATAATGGTATGAAAGTGATAACTATCTTCCCAATATTTCATACAGATTCTATATAATAAACCATTCACTGTTGCAGGTCTTGCAAGGAAAGAGGACTTTGCATTCATTACATATTACTGCCCGCACTGTAATGCCCTCAATGGATCACGGCAGCATGATGAGCATGAAATGGTATCTCCTGGTAAGGAGACTCCTATTTCTCATTCCGATGGCAGCATTGGCCACGCCGGTGCAAACCTTGCAAACTCAGGTGCCGGCAGCCCTATCGTGAAAGACTTACCCACGGTTGAAGAATTACCTGCGGAAAGTTCTGTTGCTACTAACTTACCATCTGCCGAAGAACTACCTGCAGAAAGTCCTATTGCCAACAACTTACCAGCAGTTGAAGAATTAGCTGCAGAGAGTCCTGTTGCCAGTAGCACACCTGCTATTGAAGAACTACCTGCAGAAGGTACCGTGGAGAAGGCAAGTATTGATCATCCTGCCAGTTGATCTTTTGTAAAGTAACTGCATATGTATTTGTTCACGGAGGGCTTTTAAATGGCTCACGGTGGTTTTATAGTTTGCTGCACTGCTCATTGCTCAGAAAGCACACAGCTTCTGTTCCAAACTTCCAATGTTTTGTGCTTGCTACATAGCATATGCATGTTGCAGGATAGTGGTTTTCACTGGTAGTGCTAGATAGGATGTTTTCCTTGTGTTTCGGGCACGGGGCAAGGCTCATTTTTCAAGTCCAGTAACAGATCTTGATTAAAGGGGTGTTCTTGCATTTTTCTTTTCTGGAGTGTATATGATTGTACAGTAGTACTATTTGAGGTGCGATGAGGGGTCATTTTCGGCTTTTTAATAATGGATTATAATTTTTGTTGTACAGTTGCAGTATTTACTATGTCAACAACATGCAACATTGGTTTCTGTTCATAATAGCCTGTTAGTTTGGAACATGTTGCTATCAACATAATAGCCTGCTGAAAATTTGGAACATGTTGCTGACACATTATTTATCGTGTTTGACTATGGAACTTCCCAAAATTGTGCCCTGAGCTAGCACACAGGATTAGTGTGTTTTGCCTAAACTAGCCCATAGGGCGTCCATCCTAGTACTCCCTCCATCTTAAAATATAGTATAGTAATAGTAATTATTTCTTGAGTTCTTTATGGAGGCGAAGGAAAAGTGTAGAAATGCCTTTATTAATTGTCCTGGCCGGTAGAGGTGAGATGTATTTTAGATATTTCATCACTGTAAACTTTTACCCATGGTACTTGGAACTTTAGAACAAAGTTTGAACTACTAGAGTATTTTGGAACATAGATGAAGATGAAGATTAAGTTTTTTTACGTAAAACGAGGTGGTATTAACATATGATTGATTAAGTTTTAATTATTACAAACTTGAAAAATAGATTAATATGATATTTTAGAGCAATTTTTATATAGAAAGTTTTCGCACGAAACGCACCGTTTAGCAGTTTGAAAAGCGTGCCACGAAAATCTTATTCTTAATCTAACTCTTATTGGAGAAAAAAAAAGGGGAAGAGAGTAGAAGATCAGATGTGGTTGGCGGAGGACGGATGCAGGTGTCAGCGCAGTACGTGCGGCTGGTTACTCATACTGCCTCCGTTTCATATAGAAATCATTTGAACGTTTTCTAATTCATTTTTTTTAGTTTTGATTAAGGTTATATTAAAATTTAGCAATAAAAACTTTTAAAATATATTGAATGTTAGATTTTGGTGCCATAAATATTATAATTTTCTATAAACTTGATCAAACTTTTAAGAAGTTTGACTATAAAGGAAGTTCAAAACGACCTGAGGGAGTAATAAGGGCGATCACAGAACGAAGAATATAAATGCAATGGGCATTCTATTCAAAACCTAAAGCCATCTTTTTGTTGGTTTTATCAACACGATCTTCCAACTATGCAATAATACATCAGGTGCCCTCCTAACTCTCCAAAGTGGAAAACATACAAGGTACCCTTCCGAAAAATATACTCCCTCTATTTTTTAATAGATGACGCTGTTGACTTTTTCTCACATGTTTGACCATTCGTCTTATTCAAAAATTTTATGCAAATGTATAAGATATTAATCACACTTAAAGTACTATGAGTGATAAAACAACTCATAACAAAATAAATTATAATTACGTAAATTTTTTGAATAAGACGAATGGTCAAACATGTGAGAAAAAGTCAACGGCGTCATCTATTAAAAAATGGAGGTAGTATGGACGACCAATCAGAGAGAACAAAACAGGACAGGGGAACACCTCCAGCCATCCAAATATTTACAGTCACTTGTGTGCGTGTTACTCACTCCCGAATCAAGCGTCTGGTGTATTCATTTCGCTGGATACCCAACCAGGTACAACAACAGCAACTCGCTCGCCCGTTGCGCATACCCCCGCAAGCAGCTGCAGGCCTCAATTTCCGGTGCTTTCAATAGCTTTCAACTCGGGCAGGTAGGCAGGCGGGCAGACAATCAGATCACTGGAAAACAATCTCGCTGGAAGAAAGAAACGCCGGGACTGTTCCTGGCGCTCGCTCACTCGGTGCGGCAACTTAGCCTTCTTCATGGTACACGAAACTTGGGCGGCGGAGCTCCAGCCATCTGCTCTTTTTTTTCCCTTTTCAAGTCCTTGTTTTCGTGTATGTTTATACTAGCTTCGCGGTTCTTGCTTCATATGAGAGGTTTGCGTTACGCCATACGAAGGAACCTAGCAGTGGGTGTCGATCATTGTGGTTAAGGCATGTAGATTACAAGATCCTGCTGTTAACATCCTATGTACCGACTACTTTAAGAGCAAAGGGAAGAAAATGAAGTAAATGGTGATGAACGTGCTGAAAAATACTGCGTACATGTTTGAATCTCTTGTGATTACGGGTCCCCTCTTACCATTCTGTCCAGCTGAAGAAGTGAACTCAGATGGTCTTCGTTTACTTGCACTGGCAATTGGGGCATCTGGCCCATGATACCAGGCGTCTCGCTCATTCTGCAGCACAAAAGGAAAAAATATTATATTTTGTTTCTACGAACATGAATATTGAATACTGCCTAGAACAATAAACACCAGTTAACAGGAAGCAATCCCAAAATGATAAAAGATGGTACAGGCTTTGATAATGATAATGGAACATGATAATGGATGGTATAGTTAACTAGGGGCTCCTATCTAATTTGGAACATAATAATGGATGGCATGGCAGTGTTTGGACATGAAGAGTAAAAATCGTCCTCAAAGCAATATATAAAGAACAAGATACATGGCGGGCACATAAATGACGCTTTACCTGCTTAAAATATTTTTGAAGTTGTTGTTTGTCCGAAAAAAGAGATCCGTGTTCTCTCCCGTCTGCAAGAAACTCAGGATTCAGGCATAATAAAATTAAAAAGAAAACAAATGGTAACCCACACTTGTCCAGTTGTCCTGCCTTATTTTTAATATTCATAAAGCCTGAGAGTGACAGGTTCCAACTTATATTAAGTGTTTCCCCATATCTAGTAATTGATGGCAGATGACATTATTGGTTTCACACGATGCCCCGTAAATATAACAGTTAAAGGGGCATATATTTTCAGGGCAAGGACTAGTTGATCACATATTACGACAGCATTTTCAATAGATAAACCGACTTTTAAACCAACTATTGTAATGAAATTAAGATGTTTGGCAAGCATCATATGCTCCTTGACCGGCACTCATTAACTTTTTTTTCTGACGTAAGGGCACTCATTAACTTCAAAAGCAACATCTTTAGAATTAAAATGCGAGAGGTTTATGGACATACAAACCTTGAATGCTTCGATATTTGTGGCGATTTGGTTGAGTAAATGATTGTTTTCTTCCAGGAGATGCTGTGTTGCACTATCCACGACAGGAACTTCTACATAATGGAACCAGATGAGTGTTTTGGGAGAAATAAGACATCATAAGATGCATACAGTTGCATTGCATGAGATAGTTGTAGGTATCTAAAATGATAATGAAACCCAAGGTGTTTTATTACATTATGTTCCTAAAGTTTACGGTGAAAGATAATGAAAGGATGAAAGGCAAACACAAAGAATATAAACAGGAGGGTGCAACGCAACACCCTTTTCCTTTACTATGGGATTTATGAACCTTTCCTCCATCATAGACCTATAAACGGACAAAACTACATGATCATCAAATACAGCAACCCCCATTCTTTTGCAGTTGTGGATTTCTAGCATCCGATGATATCAGTAAGCTTGTATCACGAAATAATAGTAAAGCTAACAATTGCTATTTTCCAAGGTATTTCACAAGAAAAAAACAGTTTCTAAAGATGTTACCAAGGATTCATAATCATATATAAAAGATTGCTTAGCATGGAAATTGGAAACACTGCTACTTGCTTGTGTTTTGTCCTAGATCTTTCTTGCATTTGCACGGGGATCTATAGGTGACACAATCTTAATACAGCATGCGGTGACATAAAGGCATCTGAAGTTTGCTTCCAGAGGATGCTTCTACTGACTACAAATGTAGTAAGCAGCCTCAAGAACACAAGCAATTTGAGTTTGTTAGGAATTCTTGGAAGAGCATTAAAATCTACTCATATGGTAAGTAATAATATATATATATATATAAAAGATTGCTAGAAGGACAGAATATATGCAAGAAGTTGGGCGATTTGGGATCGATGCCGCCACCAAGAAAAAATATATATATTTGAAGCATCAGAAGAGATTAAAACAGCAAGTGAACAGACAAGCAAACGATGTATAAAATGGCATGGAGGAGATGAGGATCAGTGCTATACCTCTAGCTCCGACGAGAGGCCGGCGCGGCGGCGAGACGACGGCGATGATCTCCACCTCGTCGTCGTCGTCGTCGCCGTCGTCGTCTTCCTCATCCACCATCATGCTGAACCTGAGGAACTCCTCCTCGAACTCACGGCCGTCGTACTCGTCGTCGTCCTCCTCCTCCTCCTCATCGTACTCCACCTCCTTCCCGGGGCGGTGGCCGCGCGGCGGCGCCATCTCCACCACCACCACCGACGGCGGTGGCGGCGGCAGGTCGGCGGCGACGGCGATGGCGTGGTGGTTGTCGGGGCCTCCTCCACACATGGCTGGAATTAATGGATCGATTGGATTCTCCAATGCCGGATGGAGATGTTGCAGCAGCAGCAGCAGCAGCAACAGTAACAGTGGAGGTAGCTAGCTAGCTGAAAAAAGCAAGAGAGCTCACTCTCTCCATCTGGCCTCTGCCGACTCAAGTGAAGAAGAGACGAGACAATGTCAATAAATATTAATGGACCAAAGCAAGCAAGGCAAAGCTTCACCGTCACAGCTGCAGATTCACAAGAGGGACACGTGATAGAGACACGTACGGTGTGTGTGGAGTAGCAAGTTGTAAGCCTATTTTCTCTGTTCTAAAATCCATCTAAAATATCAAATCACATCATATATATATATACTTGATATGCCTGTTGGAATTGATCGTTTGCTAGAACTTTAAAAGCTGTATACTCCAAGTTACAATATGGGTGTGTTTAGTTCACGCCAAAATTGAAAGTTTGATTGAAATTGGAACGATGTGACGGAAAAGTTGGAAGTTTGTGTGTGTAGGGAAGTTTTGATGTGATGGAAAAGTTGGAAGTTTGAAGAAAAAGTTTGGGACTAAAGTCAGCCTACATCTAGAATGTAATTGGCAGATGGCAAATTATCACATCAGTCACAAAAGGAAATAAAGGATTATAAAAAGTAAAATTAAATATATGAAGCGCTTAAGCACCTCTATCAAAAAGTCAAAAGAGCAATGTGGTGAGGGTGCTAGGTGGTGTCAATTTCGGTCTTCAGTGTACATCTGACTTAATTTTTAGCGAAGTTAAGAAGTTCTTCTACCCAATTTGCACATGACCAGAATCAACATATATGTTAACAAGGAAACAGAAGAGATAATGTGACATTTGAAAAGAGTAACTTAACTGTAGCCCACCAACACCGCAATGCAACATCCCTGACAGTCCTGTTGGGTAGCATAGCTGCTATTTTTATGTACTTCATGATATTCGGTTCGCGAGCATATCTGCCAGTAAGATTGAAGAAATTATGAGGAACTGAAAAGAAATGGTCTGGTCCCCAGATAAGATTGACAAACCGGATAGTGACTTTATTAATCAGCTATAGTGCAAACATATAGTCGTAAGGTACTCAAGTGTGGCTACCAAGGCGTTTTATGGTTTCGCTGGCCCGGTGAAAAAGACGTTCTATGGTTAAGAACAATGATTCTACAAGTACGCTAAATAATCACAAAAGTGCTATAGAACATTCATTGATATTGCTCTCAACTCAAAAGGTAACAGGGTTCAATTGAATGAATCCAGCTCCAGATTTCCTGTTCCGGATTGATGCTCCATTAAACATAAGAGGGGAGAAAAAACGGCTTGTTGCACAACCAAAATTCCATCAGCCACAACCGCACAAGCAACAAGTCACACTAGCACAGCACAGGCAATAGCAATTCAGAAAGCAAAAGGGGAATAGGGATTTGCTACCTCACAAGCCCTTCCTTCAGTGTGTTCAGCTCACGGTCATTCCAATCTGAAGGCGAACCAGTGACGAACTTGTACTTGGGCGCCACCGTGCTACTGAACGCATCCCCCGACGAGCTCCTCGACGGGCCGGCCACCGATGCGTTGCCCAGCACACCGGTGTTCGGAGAGACGAACAGCCCAGCGCTGCTACTAGTCCCGTTCATGCTCCTCGGGGCCATCACCATACCGGCCGCAGCGCCGGCGCCACCGCCCAAGTCGCTGTTAGATTGGAAGGAGAGCATGTGATGGTTGTACATCGAGGCCGTGATCCCCTGATGGAATCCCATGCTGGAATCGGCGGCCATCTCACAGAAACAACCAAAATTCTCGATCTAATCCTCCATAAACACGCCCCAAATCCTCAGGGCGCTCAATTTGGATCAAACCTGCACAAATCGAGCCAGGAAAAAAATATCACCCAATTGAAACGAAATGAGTAACTGACAGAGAACGACTTTTTTTTTCAGCAGAGGATCGAAAAGCTCGACGAATCCCACGAACTCCAGCACGATCACCAAGGGAATTCCTCCCTCGAGAGTCGTGCACGCGTCACACTCAGCTTCGCATTCCCGACTCCCGAGGAGGATCCGATCGAGAGGCCCTGGGAGATGACCAGGAAGGAGACCCCACACCTCAACACGACCAAGCCACCACAACCACCGCAAGCAACCACCACCCACAACTGAGTCCCCCACAAATCCAGACGAAATCCGAACCCAACCCGGCGAACTCCCCTGCCACCGAAGCCGCGGAAGGATCGTCCTCCGCCGCGCCGTACCGCCGCCTCCGCCTCCCCACGCAATGGTGGGGGCAGACTCCAAGCCGCAGCAGAAGCTCACCCGCCCCCGCCGCCGCTGCCAAAGTCCTCGAAAATTCCTCGCCTCGAATCCAAATCCAAACCGCTCTCCGAATCAGGAGGCGCGCGGGATTCCGCGAGAGGAGAGAGTCCTCGAAAATTCCACGCCCTGTTCGTTCACCTCGAATCCAACGAATCCAAACCACTCTCTGAATAAGGATGCGCCGGATTAAGCGCGATTTAGGAGGCGCGCGGAATAGAACTGAATGAGATGGTCTCGCTCGCCGCCTATATAGATAAAACCCAACGAACCCGAGAATAAAACCTTTTTTTTTTACGAACCCGTTTGATCTAAACAAATCGCGTGGAGTTTTGGTTCGGAGTCTTTGTACTTAAACGGAGGCTACGAGTAGCCCCCCTACCTCTAGGCTTCACGCCCATACCCTTTGTTTTTGTAGATATTTGGCCCCCGGAGTTCGGGGTTAATTACGGTGGCATGCCATTTGGCGGGCAAAGTGTCGGCCTACGAAACGGATCACGCGAGGCGGGGGACGCATCTCAGCCGTCGGCGGTTGGACGGCCGGATGCGGGGGTGAATTCGATTGGACGGCGCGGATGCGTCCGGACCGGGCCGGATGGGCCGCCTCGGCACGTGGTCCCGAGGGGAATCTCCGAATCTGGCTGTCTTTTGTGGAATCACGAATGGGAACTGTAGCCGTTGGGGTATTATCGTTAGGCGTACCAGATCCCTCGCATCAATATTCTCGAATGGGTCACTTACAGGTGGGCCCAGAAGGAGGGTGTAGTGGCTTGTCCCACTTGTCAGTGAGAGCAATTTTTCTGGAAGGATGAGATATTAAAAAAAATGTGACCGGTTTTGTAGAGCAGATTAGTGGTAGCCGGTCATGATGGTTTTATGCTCCTTTGAAAATGGTGAAAATGCTACTCTCAAGAAAAAGAACAGATGATGTCCAAGTCAGAAAAATTACAGTTGACCGTAAAAAGGACAAAATAGACTTCCGTGTTAAAATATAATTTATTCAGCCACCGTGATCAAAAGATAACTTTTCTCCGAAATCTTTGCAACTCCAATATAAAAAGACAAAGCACTAGCCAATATATACCTTTAAGTTAGAAATAACGGTCTCATAAAGTGATGATTTGTGGGCCGCAAATATCTTGCTATGACAGCGTTGTAAAACATTTGGTTAAAGAAGGGCTATTAGAAATTAAATAAACAATTGCTCACTCCGTTCTCATCTATAAACATTTCTAGGTTGTTTAGTGTAGATTAGGTCAGAGAAAAAGTTACTATAGTGTTCCTAATTAAATGAGGTGTAGTTCGAAGTGGGAGGGTGATTTATGACAGAGAGAAATTTAATTGACAGATAATTGATAGGATACTCTAGAAATACATATATTGTATATAGAATTTGAATCTAAAAAACATATACTACGTATAAAATTTGAATCATAAGAAATACTAAACAGAAGGATCAAGTCAAAGAATTAACATATCTATGCCAAACATTTTTGAAAGTCCGTTGCGTTATCAATAGGATTTCAGCGAGACCACTGATCAATCGCTGGCTTTCATCTTCTCGGTGTGTGTTAAAAATGTTGTACCACAATTTTAAAAAATAAATTAATATATACATGAAACTAGTACATTATACAAACTATACATACACCCATCTGGTTAGACCCCCAACCTTAAAAGTCAAAACATCCCGTGAGGAAGCGAGCCACAAGGATTCCAATCCATGCAGTAAAAACTAGGCTACGAAGCGGATGGGCTTCAATGGATAGCAATAGCCAGTGTCCTACTATCCTTAGGGAGCTTAATATTTTTAAAAGCAGCTAATCAGAAACCATCTTGTGAGAATCCGAAAAATCTAGGAACTCAAGCTTCTAGTTATTTTCTGATTGTCTAATTATAAATTCTCAGAATATATATGATAATTAAAACAGTTTGAGAAAACTTCTGACAGTAGTAAGAGATTTTTGACATAAGCTACGCTACAGCTAACAAGAGCTATCCAAACATGGCCTACATAGGCTTGCTAGCTAGCATGGGGCAGGCGCACGTGCGACACTCTTTGCTTTCGGTGAAGGCATCACGGCGCCCAATCGAGACGCGCAACGTTTCGCCACCTGATTGGCCAGCCGCGGCGGCACGGACTCTCACGTTCACAGGGAAACCTCCTGCCCACCAAGATCGAGCAAATGCTGCTGCATGGACACCACAAAATTCCACACACCGATTGGGTGTGTCTAGTTCGCGCTAAAATTAAAAATTTAATTGAAATTGGAACGATGTGATGGAAAAGTTGAAAGTTTATTTGTATAAGAAAGTTTTGATGCGATGAAAAAGCTAGAAAGTTGGTTGGATGCGGCCGGTGTTCTCGTTGAGTCTCCTGGCCAACTTCCAACCCAACCGGGCAAAGTCCTGCGCCTCGTGAATTCTTTCCACGGCAATATCCATTTTCCATCTCCTGAAGAACGCCTTTCCTGCGTGGTGCTTTTTGGAAAAAGCTCCTTCATCCAGAACTAGCTTTATCATGTATCTTAGGGAAAAAGGTAGTGATGAACCCACCCGGTAAGATGAACGTATTCGAATGATGGGTAGACACGAACTGGGTTTGTCGTTGTTGCTTACTAGGATAGTACCGATTTGGATGGTGGATATCGTCGAAATATGATGTTGAATTTCAGTATTTTTATTATATATGTTGCTTAGTAACGTTCTTGGTCAACTAACCTAGTATGGGAGAACTATTTTATCTGTGCAGTCTTTGTTGGTGTGGTCATTATACAAACATCTTCGTTTTAAAGCATGCTAGCGTGTTTGTGGTTGTTTGTAGGAGTATCTTTTATGTTTGTCCTATGTTATTACTTGTCACGTAATGATTGGACATAGATTTGTTTTTAGCCTACCTATAGGATAGTAATGGTCAATTAGGTGCTTAATTTATGTGTGCTTTTTATTACTTTGGGCATGTTTTTTTGTATTTTTTCCTACCAAAGATTGATTTCATGTAGCTGCATTTTGGTTGCACCGGTGCAAGTGGAATTTTCGCATGTGGTTTGTATATATCCACACACCTCTCACCACCCTAGCCCGACACGTTTTGGAATCATCTTAAACAAAAACCCATTGACCGCGATAGAATACAAAGTCTTAATTTTTGCCTTGGTCAACCAGGAAAAAACCTTGCGATTGACTGGTAGTTCCTGTTGTTCTCATCTCATTATTATCGTACGCGCGATATGCATCCCAAATTGTTTTAACAATGCACAAGTTAATTACTCCCTCAGTTCCAAAATATAGCAACCTAAGACTGGATGTGACGTATCCTAGTACTATGAATCTGAACATATCCTCTGTCTAGATTAGTAGTACTAGGATATGTCTAATCCGGTACTAAATTGTTATATTCTGGGATGGAGGGAGTAAGCAACAAATTTACTACTCTGTGTACGCGTGGTCGTGATCATCACGAGCCAGGAGGGCTTGCTTGTATGGCCGTATTGATGACGAGAGGATGCCATGCCATGTAGCTAGCGTACTCATGAAGCAAAAAAAGGAAAAAGAAAAAAAACACAAGAGAGAGAGAAATTAAGAAAAACAATATTGAGAAAGTTTGTGGGGCAAAGCAAAAGAAAGACAAGCAGTGAGGGCGACACAAAATTCCCCTGCGAGGAACACCACACGCACGCCGGGGCCCACCACTGTACTTTTGAACGGACCAAAGAAAGAAAAGAAAAAAAAAGAGGGGAAAAGAAATCAAAGAAGAAGCTGAGACAAGAAGAAGAGTGCCTCGTATCTGTGGCTTTGCTGGCCTACTGCTGCGTGTCCCAAACCTTGTGGAAAAGGACCAAATCTGAAATCCCACATCCCACAATCCACCAAAGTGGAGCATCCAATCTTTTCTCAACCTTTGTGTTATTCTTTTTTCTCGCCTGGATTCTATGCATATTTTCGGGTGATTGCAATGGTATCTTTAATTTGTTTCTGATGAAAATAACCATTATTTTAGAGTGCATCGGTTACATAAATATTAAAGTCCCATGGTAGTAAAAATAGCATTAAAAAATTAGAACCATGTCAGTGGTATGATTCCAATTTTACAAAATTTTAGTAGTATGATCCTAACTTTATAAAATTTCAATAGCGCGTGGCAAGTAATATTATGAATAATAATGACATTTACAAATTTGGGTTGTTAGTGAACAAGGGATTTACCAAACCAAAATTCCTCTCACTACTCAGTACACATTCCATATTGTTACATAGAAACACTTTTGCAAGGTGCAAGTCCATAACAAATGTCTCAACACTAGGGTAATGTGATTGCATAATTTTTCCTTTATCTTTTCTCTCCTTTTTAAAAAATAATAGTTTGATTTCATATCCTACTATTAAGTATTTTTACTCATGGCCCCGATTGCTTGAGCTACAACTAATAAGCAATAGAAAAATAACTGAAGCAACCGAAAAATGTTCATGGGTAACACTTTTATATCGCATAACTAGTGATTTAAAAGTTAAGGCTTAAAATAGACTATGGTGAAAAGTCCCAAAATCAATTCTAAAATTAGTTGTGGCTTATAAGTCAACAAGCAGACAATGAAAGACTACTAGTACAGTATAGTCAGTAGTCCAATCTATCTTGGAGCAGTATGGAAAATGAGACCAACTCTAAATTTCATTGTTGTTGTCTTGACAACCCAAATGAACCAGGGATTTACCAATGCAAAATTCCTCTGACTGCTCGCTACACATTCCATATTGTTGCAAAGAAGCACTTGCAAGGGGTAAGGGCTTGTTTGGTTGCTGCCCTAGTCCGGGGGCTCTCGCTCAGACAGGTCGATCCAGTCGTGGGCGCACAAAATCGGACGCCTGAGAGTTGCGTCTGAGTCAGGCGAGTTTTTCGGGGCACAAAGCAAATATGCCCTAAGGCCCTAAGGGCATCCACAATGTGCATATAAACAGGGTAGTAAGGAATAAAATACTACTACTACTAGGTTGTATACATTGTGGAAGTAGTAAGTAACAAATACTAGGTAATATGCTTACTACCTAGCCATAAGCAATAAACAAATAATTTCTCTCATTCCTCTCTTATGGCTAATGGTTGTGGGGTCCAGCTTACTATCCACTTTTGTTATTTCACCATTGTAGCTACAACAACAACTAATACCCAGTGACGTAGGGCCCACCCTTATTCTCAAAGTAGGTAGTAAACATTGGTGATGCCAAATGTCTCAACACTAGGCAAGCTAGTGTGACTGTACAATCTTACCTTTATCTTATAATCTTTTTTTAAAAAAATAATGTAATTTCACATCCTGTTGCGAAATATTTTTAACGGCTCTAATTGGTTGAGCTACGGGTGATAAGCCTCAGCCGTGTAAAGATAAATAAACGAAGCAACTGAAAATAATTCATATGTAAAATATTAATTTATACATGTATAATTAGCGGCTAACAAATTATGGTTGATAAATAGATTTTAAATTTTGACTACACAGAAGGCTACTACTATTAACTTGGAGAGAGCAAGATGGGAAATGAAACTTGTTCTTGTCCTTGTGCGTTTGATGTCACTATAGTACGGCGAAGAAGCCGGGCACATTGTGACAAATTGGCTAATTAAACGCGGGCCCGTTTCTTCTTTCGGCATGACACGCCAACATGCTGCAACTTGCATCTGCATCGACATTGATCGCATCTGCCGTTGACGCAACTGGCAGCCAGCACCCCCAGGACAGCTACCCGTACGCCGCGGTGTCACCCTCCTCCTGCTGGATTTTCCTTTCTTTTCCTCCAAATTTCCACTCAGCTTAGCAGCAGCAGACACAGCTTCCATTTTGACAGCGACTAACAAATTTCATCTAGTAGTGTAGGGAAATTAATTAGTACTAGTAACTGCATATGACAATAGCATGATTATGACATGACTTAGCTAATAATTTATCTAACCATGTCTTAAAGCCTAAGCCACCACTTCATAGTTTTTTCATACTAATAATCCAGATCAGTATGTAAAACCTGCAGTGTGTGTGTGACTGATATATCGAAACTGTGATGTAATTTCACTTCTGCGTCATCAGAGAAACTAAGGGTGGCCGCCGTTTTCAGTTGAATTCCGCCTGGGTTTGGAATTGGATGGATGAAACCGATATCCATAAGCAATTGTGCAGATCGATCCATCAACTGGGAGACGGTCAGGGCACTCGGCACCACATACGTCACTCAAAGTACTTTCTCCTTTCTGTGGTATGCACATCGCTGTGCTAGAAAGTTATAAAAAGGCATATATGTGTACATATATATATATATACCGGCCGGACAAGAGGAATACTTTCCCTTGTGTGGTTCACAGTGTTCATCGTGTGTGCCTTCGGTTGGCTGCGGAAACCACCTTTAGACAATGTTGTTTTTAGCTTAAGGGGGTGTTTTAGATCTCACCCTAAAATTTTATACCATGTCACATCGAACGTTTAAACACCTGCATAAAGTATTAAATATAGGCTAAAAAATAACTAATTGCACAGATTGCGACTAATTCGCGAGACGAATCTTTTAAGGCTAATTGCTCCATGATTTGACAATATGGCGCTACAGTAAACATTTACTAATGACGGATTAATTAGGCTTAATATATTCATCTCGCGGTTTACTAACGGATTCTGTAATTAGTTTTTTTATTAGTGTCCGAACACCATATGCGATACCTTGTATAATAACCGATGTGACACGCCAAAACTATACACCCCTGGATCTAAACATCCCCTAAATACCCACGAAAGCTCATGGATGAATATAGACATAATTATGCATCATAAAGTTTATAATAGTTCAGAGAGTTATCTAAGCAATACATACTGGTTATAGATTTCTTTTTTTGAGAAAGCACACTTTTCAAAGCATAGACAAATTAAATAACCGGTTGATAGGCTATGAGCTAAAATAACCCGACCTAAGCTGTACTCCCTCCGTTCTTAAAAAAACAACCTAGGTGTGGGTGATGATGTAACTCCACCTAGAATAATAAATCTTGTCAATCTTTTGTCCAAATTTATTGTTTTAGGTAGACATATTCCCACCTATATTGGTTTTTTTTTACGGATGGAGTACTTCCGTAACAAATTTTAAATTTTGGAATTTAACTTTGAAAATAGTTTTTTTTTTGTTATTTGTATCATTAACTTTGGTTTTTAAATATAAGTACAAAAGTCTTACTGTAAAATAAAATTATTTTTCGTTCACCAGTCGAGTTCTTTCTGTTCATAGGCCACAACCCAGAATATTTACACTACCAAACGGGCCCCAAGCTACCCTCCAGTAGTCTAGCTTATCTCACCTTTGTAAAGGGGCTAGTGGTAGCATCTTTAATTTCTTCCGGTGGCTTAATAATCACAGTTTTCCCTAACAACTCCCTAAAACAACAGTTACAGTTCATTAAAAAATAACCACCCGTACGTACCAAGTGACAGTAGAATACGGTGTATGGCAGGAACAGCAAGCAGACAAAACACAAGAGAGCAAAACAAGACGAGATGTTGCAGTCGCATGCTAGTAGACTTGATCATTGCAAACAGAACGATAATTAACTACCATTAGCGTCAGCTTTTAGTGCTTATGTCCACACAGTGATGGTGATGTACCATTTACTTAATTACCTTTTTCTCAATCACATGCGTCCCATTTAATTATTAAGTAGATTAAGAGTTCTAATCTCAGAGTCTCAGCCAATGGTTAGAGCCTGCCCAGGATAAGTACGGCCAGGAGAGTGTATAATATATATTGACAAAGTTCAGAATGTCCCAAGCTGGATTTGGAGAGAAAAGACATTTTTTTATATGTCTCCTCTAAATAAATAAATTATATGAAAGCTCCATGAGTGGCTACATGAAGGCCAGCACGACACGACGGAGCAGTCCTTAAACTTTCAGCAAGTTGCTAGGTGATTACGGGGCAAAAGACATGCATGCATCTTGGTTACCCCTAAAGCAACAACATTAACCTATTAAACATTTGGCATATTTATATAATTATTATACTAGTATATTATGATGAACTGGTTTGAGCTGCCAACTACGTGATCCCCCAACGGACGGCCAGGACCACCGCTCTCACTTGCTATAAAATTCGCGTTGCAAATGGCACGCATCTTGAAAGTTGGAAGGCCTACTTAGTTACTAGTTATATAATATAGGTCTATTTGAAACTAAAAATCTTGTGAAACTTTTCTAGAGCATATACGAAAGACTAATCTAACATATATTTATATCTTTATATGTATATATTAATAAGGTCATCAAGGATGTCTCAATATCGGTCGATGCGTCGTCTGTCACTGAAAAAATAATTAGTCATAAATCTCATGGCAATTTGGAGTTCGAGAGGAGAAATCTAATATTGATACGAGAAATATATATAGGGTGGGTTTTAAGGGCGCATCGTAAGAATAGAAAAAACCACATGATTCTAACATATGAATGGAAGTGTAAAATAGAAAATTGTAAAATACAGTAAAAACACAGGAATGGTCGTTTGATTGGAGCGCAGGAAAAACGCAGGAATCGGATGAGAGAGATAGACTCAAAGGAAATTTTCCAAGAGCTTTGAGCTTTTGCTAAGTTTCCTCCAAAATCTCTATAATATTGTCCATTCCATAGGAATTCTGAAGGATTGAATAGAATTCAATCCTTTGATTCAAAAGTATTCATAGGAATTTTTTTTTATAGGATTGAAATCCTCTAAAATTCCTATGTTTTTCTTTCAAATCAAAGAAGCCCTTAGATATCAATGAGCCACTCCTAGTTGAAAAATGAAACTTTATTGGGGTTACCAAGTCGTTTGCTGGTTTGAAATTTTGTGGGTGATGATTGAAACCATATTTAATCATCATTTACTTTCTTGGAAATTTCCAAATCTATTTGCACATTTTGTTTACCAAATTGGCAGGTCAGGGACATGCTATAACTTAGGTGTTTTCTGGTGCACCCAAAAATGTGCTTCATGCGTAGTATATTCGCAAGGAAAGAATTAAGTACAGAAGACGTTGTAGGAATACAAAAGAGAAAGAGACGCGACTCCACCTAATCCATCCATTATTGCCACCGCGCATGACGTGAGAGGAGGCATTAACACTCTAGCTCTAAGTAGTACGTTGCACAAAAGCAACCCCATTAACTAACACCGAAAATAAAATTTGTTGCCTCTGATTAATTAAAAACATAAGTTAGTTTACATTGGCACATAAGAATTAATTTAAAATCAACTTAGATGGGATTGTTATCCTTCATTTATGATACAATTCAGAAAAATGGGTCGGGAAAGAGAGATACTCCATCCATCCTAGAATTAATATAAGTATTTTTGTAATTATTTTTTATAAGAATTAGTGATGAGTGTAAAATTAAATAGAACATAGTTATGATTGGTTGAAATAGGGAAGTATTTGAAGAAATTAAATGAGATACATTATGATCTGTAGCACTTCCTAGATTTTAGTCGTTAGAAATTGCTATCCTTTAAAACGGAAAGTACAATTTATTTGGTTAAAAGCAAAGAGACGATAAAAAGATGAAAAATAACTAGAAGTTCCCAGTATAATTACATTTAAAAATGGTGTTAAGAGCTAGGACAACTACTCACATTTAAAGTCGAAGAAAATAAAACACATCAAAAATATCTTAGACCCTGAATAAGTTAAAGAAGGCCAAAGTGCCAAGAGGAAGAGGAAATAGAGTAATGGAGAGGGGCAGAGAAAAAGCGAGAGATCCAGATAGTTGCTGGACAGTTGCGGGGCAGCATCATTAGGGAGCGGCTTTATCATCACCCGTTAATCATTTCGAGTTTAAGGTTGACTCATACTAGCAGCTACACCTAAGCTAGTGCTAATCCTAATCCTAAAGTAAGCTCCACGCAAACGAGGCCATGCCTCCACCACATGCATCCCGCTCTACCGGCCTTCCCATTGGCCAGCTCCCCGAGATGTGAGCTGCTACTCTCACTTCACCCCCGTGATCATTGGAGATGTATGCCACCCTAGCTGTCCTTTTCTTTTTATTTTTCCCCTCTAACATTGTGGTAGTACATTGCTCTGGGATCTGAAATAAATATAAATAGACACATATTTTGAATTCAAAAAAAAATTATTGCCGTCAGAGATGATCATGGTCCTTTATAACAGAGGAATTTAATTAAAACTAGGGAACTTCCATGCACGACTTTGCGTGGGCTAGTTAAATTGAAATCATATACTCCCTATGTCCCATAAGCATTTTTAGCTATTAATCTGAACAGCTATGTGTCCAGATTCATAGAAAAAAATGTTATATTTTGGGACGGAGGTAGTACAATTGTACTTTGCATACAACTATTGCTACCAATAGGGGTGGACATTCGGTCTAACCGAAAATTTCGGTCTCAGTCTTCGGTCTTTCTGTCTTTTCGGTCTTTGAAAAGTAAAGACCGAATTTCAGCGCAAAAATGTTAGGACCGATAAATTCGGTCTCGGTCTCGGTCCTGACCAAAATTCAACAATATTTTCATATATGCAAAGAAATAATGGAAATTTTCAACACAAAAACCATAAAAAAAATCGTAAGCATTTATGAGTAAAGATTCTTATTAGGTTGCATGCCTAGAAAAAGTAGGGATGTGAAAATTAGATTTTAATCCTATTAAACATAGTGGATTGTAGGTTGCATTTAGACATTTTTTTGATAATTCGGTCTATTCGGTTACCCGAGGAGACTAACCGAATTGACCGAACAAAATTCGGTCTTTCACTACCTAGGACCGAATTGATGACCGAATTTCTCGGTCTCGGTCTTTTCGGTTCGGTCTTTTTCTGCCCACCCCTAACTACCAATCCCACATTATCTTAATTGGTTATATAGCATCAAAAGTTCACGTTTTTTATTTTATAGCACCGAAAGTTACCGGAAGTGTTAAAAATGGAAACATGGTGAACTTTGGGTGCTATTAAAGTGAACCGGTAACTTTCGGTGTTATAAAACCAAAAACGTGAACTTTCGATGCTATATAACCAATTTTGCCCTTAAAAAAACATTAGATCCTGCATGATCTAATATCTTTAAAAATATCTGTAATTAATGTGGTAATTTTAGCTCTTTAGGATGATCACCGTGTTTGTAATGCAATAAATTGCATAGAAAATATAGAACATAACTTATCAAACAAAATTCCTATATTTTAAAGGAGCTTTCAGCTGCGGGTATATAGTTTTATCCTTTTTCTATAAAGAAACAAATCCTGATCTTTGTTCAAATAAATTGCAACCACTTATTGCAGCCAATGGGCCTGTTCGGCATGTCGGTCGGTACGTCGTCTGCCACTGAAAAAATAATTAGTCATAAATCTTTTGACAGTTTGGAGTTTGAGAGGAGAAATCTAATATTGCTATGAGAAATATATATAGGGTGGGTTTTAAGGGCTCATTTGAATCGTAAGAATAGAAAAAAACACACATGATTCTAATATGAATGAAAGTGTAAAATAGAAAATTGTAAAATACAGTAAAAACACATGAATAGAATCGGATATGAGAGAGAGACTGAAGAAAATTTCCCAAGAGCTTTGAGCTCTTGCTAAGTTTCCTTCAAAATCTCTATAGTATTGTCCATTCCATAGGAAATTCAAGGGATTGGATAGTATTTGATCCATTGATTCAAAGGCATTCATAGAATTTTTTTTTCTATAAAATTGAAATCCTCTAAAATACCTATGTTTCTTCAAATCAAAGGAGCCCTTGCATATCAATGAGCCATTATTTTTTTTAATCAAATCTGTTAACTTTTAGGAGTAGCACTGTCTCCTAGATGAAAAATGAAACTTTATTGGGGTTACCAAGTCGTTTGTTGGTTTGAAATTTTGTGGGTGATGATTGAAACCATATTTAATCATCATTTACTTTCTTGGAAATTTCCAAATCTATTTGCACATTTTGTTTACCAAATTGGCAGGTCAGGGACATGCTATAACTTAGGTGTTTTCTGGTGCACCCAAAAATGTGCTTCATGCGTAGTATATTCGCAAGGAAAGAATTAAGTACAGAAGACGTTGTAGGAATACAAAAGAGAAAGAGACGCGACTCCACCTAATCCATCCATTATTGCCACCGCGCATGACGTGAGAGGAGGCATTAACACTCTAGCTCTAGCAGTACGTTGCACAAAAGCAACCCCATTAACTAACACCGAAAATAAAATTTGTTGCCTCTGATTAATTAAAAACATAAGTTAGTTTACATTGGCACATAAGAATTAATTTAAAATCAACTTAGATGGGATTGTTATCCTTCATTTATGATACAATTCAGAAAAATGGGTCGGGAAAGAGAGATACTCCATCCATCCTAGAATTAATATAAGTATTTTTGTAATTATTTTTTATAAGAATTAGTGATGAGTGTAAAATTAAATAGAACATAGTTATGATTGGTTGAAATAGGGAAGTATTTGAAGAAATTAAATGAGATACATTATGATCTGTAGCACTTCCTAGATTTTAGTCGTTAGAAATTGCTATCCTTTAAAACGGAAAGTACAATTTATTTGGTTAAAAGCAAAGAGACGATAAAAAGATGAAAAATAACTAGAAGTTCCCAGGAGATTTACATTTTAAAAAGGTGTTAAGAGCTAGGACAACTACTCACATTTAAAGTCGAAGAAAATAAAACACATCAAAAATATCTTAGACCCTGAATAAGTTAAAGAAGGCCAAAGTGCCAAGAGGAAGAGGAAATAGAGTAATGGAGAGGGGCAGAGAAAAAGCGAGAGATCCAGATAGTTGCTGGACAGTTGCGGGGCAGCATCATTAGGGAGCGGCTTTATCATCACCCGTTAATCATTTCGAGTTTAAGGTTGACTCATACTAGCAGCTACTCCTAAGCTAGTGCTAATCCTAATCCTAAAGTAAGCTCCACGCAAACGAGGCCATGCCTCCACCACATGCATCCCGCTATACCGGCCTTCCCATTGGCCAGCTCCCCGAGATGTGAGCTGCATGCTACTCTCACTTCACTTCACCCCCGTGATCATTGGAGATGTATGCCACCCTAGCTGTCTTTTTTTATTTTTTTTCCCTCTAACATTGTGGTAGTAGTACATTGCTCTGGGATCTGAAATAAATATAGCCACATATTTTGAATTAAAAAATAATAATTCTTGCCGTCAGAGATGATCAGGGTCCTTTATAACAGAGGAATTTAATTAAAACTAGGGAACTTCCATGCACGATTTTGCGTGGGCTAGTTAAATTGAATTTACATACAATTGTACTTTGCATACAACTATTGCTACCAATCTACATTATCTAAAAAAAATAGATCCTAGCATGATCTAATATCTTTAAAAATATCTGTAATTAATGTGGTAATTTTATCTCTTTAGGATGAACACCGTGTTTGTAATGCAATAGATTGCATAGAAAATATAGAACATAACTTATCAAACAAAATTCCTATATTTTAAAGGAGCTCTCCAGGTTAGAGCTTTCAGAGACGAGTATATAGTTTTATCCTTTTTCAATAAAGAAACAAATCCTGATCTTTGTTTCAAAGAAATTGCAACCACTTCTTGCAGCCAAAGGGCCTGTTCGGCTCCGCTGCAACATTGTTGTTGCCGCAACTGCTTATACAAAGGATTGTTCTGGCCAGTTGCACCGCCGCCACATGAGTGTAGCCGAACAGGCCCAATATTCACTCAACAAAGAGCAAATAAAAAAAATACTAAAAAAAGGAAAGCACATACTTAATTAATAACTTAAACACATAAGGAGAAATATATTTATTCAAGTCTATATGTAAATTTTTAGCTAAAGTTGACAAATATTTACATGCATAATTATCGACTCCAAGTTTTAGCATCCCAAGTAAATGGTTTTCGTAAGCAGGTGGGGATGATGCCATCAGCCTTACAGTCTTGCGGAATAACTCCCAGGGCTCAAACGAGGAAACTGCCAGATCATCACTTAATTGGGGGAAGAATATGTGTTCGCCTGCGCTGTAGGCCTGTAGCGATTGTTATTCCCATCAAGCAGTGTGTTCCTCTTTTGAGAAATTTCGTCAGGAATCAGCCCACAAAGCGTGGGGGGGATCCGTATTCATGTTGACTCGAAAGCAAAGATCAGATTCTCTCGATTGCACTTGTTCTCGATCGCAATAATTCTGGTGGTTTTGAGCGACTTGATTCGCCATCTGTTTTAGTGCGCGTATATTATAGTTTTATGCTGCTCATTAGCTCATATCGCCACTAAAGTATATAATTCAAATATTTCTATAGCTTATTTCCAGAGATGCTACCAGGCTAGAAATTCCCTTGGGTTCAGATTTCAGAGGACACAATATAGTGTATCTGTTTATTAGGTTGGCATTAATGCAGTTGGGCCTTCTATAATTAGACAAAAATTAGTGGGCCTAAAGCCCAAAAGTGGCATAATTATGGGCTAATATCTATGTCTAGTCTGAGTAAAACCAAACGGTTGATTGACAGGCCCGATTAGCTAGCAGCAAAAATGAATTAGTGCACAGGTCTGAATAGCCGACCTATGCAGAAATTCGGGCCTTGATTCTGGCCCACTGGGTAATTACACAGCACTTGTTTGGGCCTTCGAAGTTGTTGTCCCGGCCCAATGAGGAAAAAAAATGCTTTCCTACAAAAAAATTGTCATGGGATTCAAAACTATTGTGGTGGAGTCAAACGGTGAGTATCCAATTTGTCAACACATGCTCAAGTTTATCTGGAAGTAGGGGCTTATTTACTGTTTTCTTTACACCATAGTGGCAAAATAATTGACTTGAAATATGTTTGATTTTTCCAAAGTTGAATGGGCCTTGACAGGCTGTAAATATATGACTGACATTTGTGGGGGGAGCTAGTCAATTGAAGCCTTCAATTTAAACCTTTATTTTTCCTTTTATTTATTTTTAGAAGATTGCTGGAATAATATTGACAGCGAAATCAGTATAAAACTACTAATGTCTAGGCTACTGGCTACATTTCAGATATTTCCAGCATATGCGCTTGACACGACCAAACCACAAAAAATGCAATATGGATTTCAAACTGGAACCGTCAAGATTGTTTCGCTATTCTTTTGAGCAAATGTTGCTGTCAAAATCCCATTGAATATCTCATGAAATCTCTCCAACTCCGGAGGGTTTCTGAACCCAGACACTGAAGCCCGGGTCTTCCGAATAGTAGCTCACCATGAACAGAATGTCTCGGCATTTCTTAATTCTGGGCTGACCACTTCGGTATTTGACATTGCCGATGGCTCCATTAAACTAGTAACAAGATCACCAGACGCAAGCACATCATCTTCAGAGTTTAAAAACCATATTACTTTGACCGCCCAAAATTAAAAGAATTCAACTATGTTGCGTGACTAATACTATTATATACTACTAGTAGCAAATACGTATTACTCCCCTTAATCAAACCTCGTTGACATCGACTACGGAATTGGAAATTGCATCATTGGCTCGTCCTGATACGGATCCCATTTAGTTGCAGTAGTAAACAACAAAATTCACTGACGTGGCGATTCTCTTCGATCCTATGATCTGCTCGAGAATATTGTGACATGCAGATTAGCTCCCGCATGCTGACTTTCGAGTCACTCAACTCAACACAGCGAAACTGCCTCGCCGGAACAGTTGAGGATTTGCAGACAACAACCCACATACTGTATGTACAGGCTGCACGCATGTTCATTGGGATATTTGAGATTTGACAAGGTGAAAGCAAGAGATGCAGAATGGAAGGAAGGAGTCGTGCATACAGTCGTCTCACCGACCGATCCAGATGCACTTGACAGTGCAGTGATAAAAGATACTCCCTCCGTCCCTAAATATAAGGTATTTTGGTGGGATGTGACATATCATAATACAACGAATATGGACACAAATGTGTTATGTGTCACATCCCACCAAAATCTTTTCTATTAGAATGCTTCACATCCCACCAAAATCCCTTATATTTAGGGACGGAGAGAGTACGTGGTTTCAATCTCGAAATCTTGTGTTCAATCATCAATACGCGAATAATTTATTTTTAATAAATGTTTAGATGGACCGTCTCCTTTTAAGAGCAAATTTAATAGTATAGCCAACTACTATCTCTAAATCATCTATAGCCAATTTAATAGCTCATTCATATAATATTTATCTATAAACTATTAATATATGGTACCACTGCACCTTTCATACACATACAACGCATTGGAGTTCGTGCTGCAGCTGACTATAAATTTGTAGTCCGCTTTCTTTCTCTTTCTTCTATTCTCTTCTCCATATGTGTTTACAGCTGACTTATATCAATCTGTTGCACTTGCTCTAGATCTCCCTTTTTGTTTCTCACCAACCGATCAAGATTCGACAGGCCAGGATGACAATGAGATTACTACTACTATGATCTTGATCGGTGGTCTGGGCCGTGCAGTGCGTACGGCTCTAGGGCGAGCGATCTGCCACCGAAACCAATGCAATCTCATCAATCTCCGGCGAGAAGCAAATCCGCATTCCGCAAAGCAGCAGGTTGCAGTGAAAAAAAAAAAACCAAAAACAAAACAAAAGGGTAATCAGCCACGTGAGCCATGCCGACATGCCGGCCATGAGTAGCAAATGCAAGTGGCGAGTGATTTTGACCGCCTCGCTCGCAGTTTCGAGGCGCGCGACCGGCAGCGAGCAGATCGCGCGCCGGTGCCATTGCCACCACCGTTTCTTGCTTGCCATCTTCTTGGACGATTTTGGGGTGGATTTTGCAGGCGTCGGCGTTGCCCATCGTCGGTGTTACTACGGCCATCAGAATTGAGAGAGATGCCGTTGTTTCTGACTGAAGAACGTACTACACCGATCAGGGTACCAGCAGTAGTGAGCTTTCTTTTTGATGGGTACGGATAAATTGTAAATGCTGTTCCCAATGTGGAGCAGCACAACCGATTCTCTGACGATATCTCCCCTTCTCGTACCGGACGCCCCCACTTTAGGAAAGAGAGAATCTTTAGGTTCTGATGACTTGGGCAAACGAGCCTTCTCTATCTCCGAAAGCAGCAGCAGCGGCGGCAAGGATTCGATACGATGCGATGCGATTCTCCGGCACGAGAGCATGTTGCCGCGATCTCCTCATCTACTCCTACTACCACTCTCTCGGGTGGTCCATCTCCACATCTACTACTCGCAACTTGAGCTGCAGGTTGCCGCAGTGAACATATCCCGGACCCGGAGTAGGAGTTCTACTCCTGTCCACCGTGTCCTCCTGACGCCGACTGCCGTGTCCACTACTCTTTTGATTCACAAAAAAGAAGGGGAATGCGTGGGCATGGCTGGCGTGATTGTTTGCATGCAGATCACGCCTGCCTCTGCTTGCGTTCTCTATAGGAGTATCACACTTTCAGAGAAAAGCCTCTGCTTGCGTTATCTAGGAGTATCTCACAGTTTCAGAGAAAGCGAGCGAGCTGCTCTTCTCCTTCCCCTTCCCCTTCCCCTTCGAGGCAAGATACTCAAAGCTGCAGCATACCAGTACAAGATCTGCGTACCAGAACAAGGGAATGACTGACATCCAAATCGACACAAGCTGCGACGATGCTTCCCATGATGTAGAACCTAGAGACAAAAACAGTAAGAAATTCCCAGGGTTTTTCTGACTAGCTTCACGAGGTGGTGAGCTAGACAAGCTGAGTTCGGAGCCTCACCCTACGCCACCTCCGCCTCCCGACAACGCCGCCCGGGAGCGGCTTACTCCGGCCAGATCCGGCGTGGAGCCTCACCCTTTCAACAAGGGAGTATTTAAGAACCCTTCTCATACGTTCCTTTATCGATAAAACCGATGTTAAATCTGTTGTTTTTATACAATACGTTAAATCTGCAATTTTATAAAAAGTAGTTAAACCTATAGTTTTCTGATATACATTCTTAAATATGTAGTTTTATAAAAAAATATATGATGTTAAGTCTGTAGTTTATCATACATGTTCTTAAATTTATGATTTTCTGATATATCGATAAAGGACATTTAGTTTTGTAAAATTTACTTAAGAAATCTACGTACGAGTGAGAAGGAATGAATGATGCGATTGTTCGTACCAACTTCTTTTTTTTAAAAAAAAATGCAAGTGAGAAAGAAGGGCAAAGGCTAGACAGATGCGATTGCCCGTACGATTGTAATTCCTGACCTGCCGAGGATTCTGTACTGTACATACACCCCCCACCCAGATTCTCCGTATCCGTCACATGCCAAACCAACTGATCGATGGCGTGCACAGATCCAACACGATCAAGCAAAACCGATTTGGAGCTTCTCCTCCCATATCTCAATCCGTCGTTTTATTTTGTAAACTGCGTGCACCGTACGTTGCCAACTCCCTCTTCTTTTTGCATGATGCGTTTCATATTATGAGCAATATCTGTATAATCCAATCGATGATTTGATGGTACACAATTCATGTCCGTGTTACTCTCTCTATTTACTTTTACACAAGCCAGTCAATGCTGACGAGTGAAATTGATCCTAGGAAACCAGTACTATCTCCCTCTCCGTTAGTACTATCTCCGTCTCCGTTCCATGACCAATGACCATCGTATAAAAAAACTAAAATTTTCAAATTACTCAATCGTATAACACGTGTTTCGTTTAATGTGTAATATTATTCGTTACCTTATGTGGTGTCACATTTCCACTTAAATTAGGACTGTTCGGCAAGAAGGTGCAACAGCCGACCAGCCCGCTGTTTTTCTTTTCTTTTCTTTTTTTTTTGCTTGCTTCACTGTTTCTACCAGGCCATGGAGTGAACAGAAATTCTAGAAGCCCGAAATGAAAACGATACTAGCATGATCATACAGCTCCCATGTGATCAAGATAGTCAGATATATACACTGCCGGCCATATCGGCAATAGACCGTTTCTTGTTTCTCTCTTAATTCCAATTCTCCGTTAACGTTTGACTAAGCGTAGGCCACCTGAGAAGATGGAAACGAAAGAGAAATGAAAAGGGGGGGCAGTGTGTGCTGCTGGGGTCACAGGTCAATGCAGGTTTACATCCAGACACACACGGTAGTTGGAGGAGGAGAAGGTTTCAACCAAACTTTTCAACGCGACAGGTGAGAAGTTTCGACGCCTTTGATGGGTACGGATAAATTGTAAATGCTGTTCCCAATGTGGAGCAGCACAACCGATTCTCTGACGATATCTCCCCTTCTCGTACCGGACGCCCCCACTTTAGGAAAGAGAGAATCTTTAGGTTCTGATGACTTGGGCAAACGAGCCTTCTCTATCTCCGAAAGCAGCAGCAGCGGCGGCAAGGATTCGATACGATGCGATGCGATTCTCCGGCACGAGAGCATGTTGCCGCGATCTCCTCATCTACTCCTACTACCACTCTCCCGGGTGGTCCATCTCCACATCTACTACTCGCAACTTGAGCTGCAGGTTGCCGCAGTGAACATATCCCGGACCCGGAGTAGGAGTTCTACTCCTGTCCAGCGTGTCCTCCTGACGCCGACTGCCGTGTCCACTACTCTTTTGATTCACAAAAAAGAAGGGGAATGCGTGGGCATGGCTGGCGTGATTGTTTGCATGCAGATCACGCCTGCCTCTGCTTGCGTTCTCTATAGGAGTATCACACTTTCAGAGAAAAGCCTCTGCTTGCGTTATCTAGGAGTATCTCACAGTTTCAGAGAAAGCGAGCGAGCTGCTCTTCTCCTTCCCCTTCCCCTTCGAGGCAGGATACTCAAAGCTGCAGCATACCAGTACAAGATCTGCGTACCAGAACAAGGGAATGACTGACATCCAAATCGACACAAGCTGCGACGATGCTTCCCATGATGTCAACAAGTTATTTAAGAACCCTTCTAATATGTTCCTTTATCCATAAAACCGATGTTAAATCTGTTGTTTTTATACAATACGTTAAATCTGCAATTTTATAAAAAAATAGTTAAATCTATATTTTTCTGATATACATTCTTAAGTATGTAGTTTTATAAAAAGAATTATGATGTTAAATCTGTAGTTTATCATACACGTTCTTAAATTTATGATTTTCTGATATATCGATAAAGGACATTTAGTTTTGTAAAATTTACTTAAAAAATCTACGTACGAGTGAGAAGGAATGAATGATGCGATTGTTCGTACCAACTTCTTTTTTTTTAAAAAAAAATGCAAGTGAGAAAGAAGGGCAAAGGCTAGACAGATGCGATTGCCCGTACGATTGTAATTCCTGACCTGCCGAGGATTCTGTACTGTACATACACCCCCCACCCAGATTCTCCGTATCCGTCACATGCCAAACCAACTGATCGATGGCGTGCACAGATCCAACACGATCAAGCAAAACCGATTTGGAGCTTCTCCTCCCATATCTCAATCCGTCGTTTTATTTTGTAAACTGCGTGCACCGTACGTTGCCAACTCCCTCTTCTTTTTGCATGATGCGTTTCATATTATGAGCAATATCTGTATAATCCAATCGATGATTTGATGGTACACAATTCATGTCCGTGTTAGTCCTCTCTATTTACTTTTACACAAGCCGGTCAATGCTGACGAGTGAAATTGATCCTAGAAAACCAGTACTATCTCCCTCTCCGTTAGTACTATCTCCGTCTCCGTTCCATGACTAATGATCGTCGTATAAAAAAGCTAAAATTTTCAAATTACTATCGTATAACACATGTTTCGTTTAATGTGTAATATTATTGTTATCCTATGTGGTGTCACATCTCATTTAAAATTAGGCATGTTCGGCAGGCAGGTGCAGCAGCTGACTATAGCCAGCCTGCTGTTTTTTTTTTTTTCTTGCTTCACTGATCTACCAGGCCATGAAGTGAACGGAAATTCTAGAAGCCCGAAATGAAAACGATACTAGCATGATCATACAGCTCCCATGTGATCAAGATAGACAGATATATACATATGCCGCCATATCGGCAATAGACCGTTTTCTTGTTTCTCTCTTAATTCCAATTCTCCGTTAACGTTTGACTAAGCGTAGGCCACCTGAGAAGATGGAAACGAAAGAGAAAAGAAAAGGGGGGCCAGTGTGTGCTGCTGGGGTCACAGGTCAATGCAGGTTTACATCCAGACAACACACGGTAGTTGGAGGAGGAGAAGGTTTCAACCAAACTCTTTCAACGCGACAGGTGAGAAGTTTGGACGCTGAGAATCCGCTCGGATACGTGGTTGACGCAAGCAAGCGCACAGATACCGCCTTCCTGCAAAAGCACACGGAATTCGCAGCTCTGACGAGCCGAAGCGGCGGCAATGGCATCAAGCCATGAACTTTTCTGTCGTGAAGAAAGATTATCCAAAAGGAGAGAGGGGGGAGCATGTGCCCCAGCTGATGGCACCACGATACGGGGCTAATAATTTCCTGAAACTTTTGTCGTGTAGAATATCAATGGAGATCTTCTAGCAACTGGTCAATGGAGTCAAGTGTACATATAACACATCCCAATTAATAGGCATGGGCGGAGTCAGAAAATCTCTAAAAGTAGGCACAACTTGCTTAGGTGTGTTTAGTTCACGTTAAAATTGGAAGTTGGAAGTTAATGTGCGTAGGAAGTTTGATGTGATAGAAAAGTTGAAGTTTAAAAAAGGTTGGAACCAAACTCAGCCTTATTCTCTATGAATTTATATGGTAAATATACATGTAAGTAAAACTCAATAAACTATGCATTAATGCGGTGTAAACAACTTCATGTTCAAGTAGAACTCGAAGAAAAGACATTACTTACTCAGTTCGGGGTCTGACATCTTCTATTCTCATTATAGGAGTTTTTGTTCTTATATGTTGTATCCCATATTTGAATATACTTTGTATGATACCAAATATGTGGTATTCCGGTAGTTAGGAATATAAGTATAGGATGTATTCATAATCCGTAAAACTGACACACATATATATCAACCTTTAGGAACTTTATATTCTATAGTTATTGTGAATCAACGGGTGAGAATATAGAGAAGCCGAGAATCTAAACAAAACGTTAAATTCTTTGAGAGCTTTAATTTTGTAAGAAGTTGTTACGAGATAGTAAAATACTATTATGTGTCAGTTTTTGTTTTTGATCGAGTTAAATACTACCTCTTTATCTAAAGTTTTAAGTATATTTCATTTTTTAACGAGATAATCATATTTGTAATCTTTATGTATCTAAAACTTAAATAAAGATAAATTTAATGGTTGATTGAGACTATAACTATCTTAATACTTATCGTTTGTATGGATGTATATATTTCTTGATTTTTATTACATATAGGATGAGCTGATTTTTCTTTGATCTTCATAAAATATGAAAACGTCCAGAATTATGGATGGAGGGAGTACTCCGGATAAAAAGAAATACGTTTTGTCTAAGTCAATTTCGAGTGTTGGAATCGAGACAGAGACAGGGGAAGGGCACATTGAAGGAGGACGATCACAAAGGACATTGCTCCGATCTCAAGCGTCCGTAAATAATCTGTGAACAATTGTCGTGCGGCCTTAAATTGATCTTCTGATTTCTGAACATGAACGGGCCCAGCACAGCACGGAGAGTATCGCAAAAAAACGCAGACGATGCACACGTACTACTACTACTGGCACAATTATATCCGATCTGGCCTTTTGGTACAGGACCAAATCGAGCAGCAGCACCGTGACATTCATTCATCCATCCGACCGAAGCAGCAGCTGGCAAATCTCCACACCGATCTCTCGAATTTACGCACCCAATCCCCATTGGTTTCCGCGGCAGAGGAGTTAATGGATCCCTGCTCCGCTTCTCGCCGTCGATGCAGCTGGCCGGCCGCCCGGTCGGCCGGCATGCGTGCAGCCATGCGGATTGGGTGTCTGTTATTTAGATAATAGTAGAGCTCACTATCTACTATTAGCTTATTTTAAAACCAACACATATAATAGATTAGCTATAAGATTGGCTACAATTTTTTCTTCTCCTATCTCTATTTCTCACTTATACATTTATTATTTTTGTCTTGGAACTTGTGTTAAGCTAGCTCTTGCATGAGAGCCAACACTTTGATTTTTTTTACCTCTCTCCTCCATATAAGTTTATAGTAAGCTTATAGCTAACTATTATACTTGCTCTTAGAGCAGGTACAATAGCAGGCTATAAGCCAGCTATAAACATATTTTAAAGAGATAAAGGAAGAGAGAGAAGAGCAGCGGGCTACAGATTTGTAGCCAGCTACAGCACGAACTCCAAGACGTAATGTGTGTATGACAGGTGGGACCAGGTATTATGTATAGTAAGCAACTATTGTATGATTGGCTATTACATTGGCTATAGACATTTGGAGCTAGTAGTGGGCTGCACTGTTGACCTTGCTTCTTAAGGATACAAACGGGTCGGTTCACGAACTCACTTATTTCTATACTAATAAATGGATAATCCGTGTTATAGCATTAAGGCAGCTTATTAATATATTAATTAAGTATTAAATAAAATTAATTTAATTAATATTTTTTAAAAGCAACATATTTATTATTATTATTTAAAAAATGTATGAATTTTTAAACGGTTTAAAATATGTACGCACAAAAAATGAGAAGAGATGAGAACACAGTCTCTCTAAGAGCAAGTTCAATAGTATAGCCAACTACTAGCTCCAATTCATCTATAGCCAATCTAATAGCTCACTAATACAATAGTTACATACTACACTTTAATACCTAGTCTCACCTGTCATAGACACACTACGTCTTGGAGTCCGTGCTACAGCTGGCTACAGATTTATAGCCTGCTATTGTACCTGCTCTAATACGTACAGTATGTCTAAGTGGATTAATGGACTGCCCCGCTTACACCCTTGGCTAATTGCAGGTCCCCTCATCGGGCGGCGTCGCGGTCATCGTCGGATCGGACGGCGTACGTGCCGCGATATCGATCGATCGATTCACGTACATATCGATATCGAAAGCGAGCGATCGGATCGGATCGGCGGTGATGGCAACGGATTGAACCACCGGGCTTTGAATTCGCGCGGATCCTGCCATGCACGCCACGACTGATTGATACACTACATGGATGGATTGATTTGATCGTGTGGCATCTAGAGGAGATCGGGTCCAGGGTGTTGCTAACCCAGGAGCCAGGAGGTTTTGTCAGACTAAAAACTAATCAAATCAAATGGCCATCAGGAGAAGCGATTAGTACTAGTATATTTCTTTAATCTTTCCCAGCAAAGAGCCAGCTGACCTTTTAGGAATGCTAATCTCCGAAGAACAAAATCCTCTCCCAGATGTTGGCATTGTCTGGTTCACACTCCGTATTGCCTTTCGGGTTAAGTCTCCATTTTTTTAAATAGTAAAAAACGGTGTTTCAAACAGAGACGCCTAAAAACAAGCGATCTGTATCATCAGTCAAACCCGCACTGCAGAAGAGATCAGAACAAAACTTCTTCCGAACCAACATATCAACGATGATACGGATTTCGATATCGACGAATCCTATTTGAACTGAACTAAATCAACCAAACCGGATAGCTAAATCCAAGACCAATCAAAAGCGGATTGTGCAATCGAGGAAAAAAGAAAAGAAGGCAGAGAAGAATCGCACGCGGCACCCATGCATGCAAATCTCCGGCACGTAAACAACTCTCGGATTCGCCTTCTGATACCGCGAGCAGCAGCACAGCAACCACAGCATTCAAAAGCGAACATTCAAAAGCGAAGAAGAAGAGAGGAGATAAAAAGGCCAAAAAAAAAAAGAAAAGAAAAACAGCTGCGCACGCAGAGGAGAGGAGAGGAGGAGGCGAAAGCGACGGGGGAGAGAGAGGGGCAGGAAAATCCCAGGCGGATCGCGGGGTGGCGGTGTCTGGCGGGTGGGCCCCGCGGATCCCGTCCCCGGATCGAGCCGTGTGGGTGTGGGCCCCACCCGCTGTGAGGGTGAGGGGGGGTTTACTCGATCCCCGAGCCTCGGATCCCTTTGGAGATCTCGCAGGATTTCTCCCATTTATTTTTTTCTTTTTTCTTTTTCTTCTTTTTCTAGTTACGAGTCACACGACACGCATATCACCCCGCCTGTATATATACGCCAGCGATGGCTCCGCCTCCAACTCATTGCAACCGCACAACCTTCTTCTCCTACTCGCTTACTCAATCGCTTGAGGATTCTTGGATTGGATTATTGGGTTGGATTTTGAGTTGATCAATGGCGGCAGCGGCGCAAGCTCCGGCGGCGGCGAAGGTGGTGGTGGCGACGTCGCCGAGGGCAGGCGGCGGCGGCGGAGGCGGCGGGGACAGGAAGGTGGTGCCGGTTGTGGTGGCGGCGGCGGCGGCCGGCGACGATGCGCAGAGCGAGATGCACGTGCTGGCGGTGGACGACAGCTCCGTGGACCGCGCCGTCATCGCCAAGATCCTCCGGAGCTCCAAGTACAGGGTGACCACGGTGGAGTCGGCGACGAGGGCGCTCGAGCTCCTCTGCCTCGGCCTCGTCCCCAACGTCAACATGATCATCACCGACTACTGGATGCCCGGCATGACCGGCTACGAGCTCCTCAAGCGCGTCAAGGTAAATTAAATTCGATTCGATCGAATTATCGCGATGATCCATGTGAATGTGGAATCCCCAATTTCTTGAGACTGAATTATTTTTGTGTGTGTGGTTCTTGCTGCAGGAATCGTCTCAGCTCAAGGAGATCCCGGTGGTGATCATGTCGTCGGAGAACGTGCCGAACCGGATCAGCCGGTGCCTGGAGGAGGGCGCCGAGGACTTCCTGCTCAAGCCCGTCCGCCCCTCCGACGTGTCGCGGCTCTGCAGCCGGATCAGATGATCGATCGCCATGTTGGATCATGGAGAGGATGATTAACTACTAGGATTTTTTTTTTTTTGGCTTTATTTCTCAATTCTTGGACATAGTTCTGCTGCTGCTGCCTCAAACAAGAAGCTAAACATTTGGGGCTTTAGGAGATGATTAGCCTTACTGCCTTAGCGAGTTAGAATTGAAATTAGGTGTCAGGCATTTGCTTGTTCCCCTCCTTGTGCTCTGCAAAGACGCCATGAAAAAAAAAACAGAGAAGAGATTCTTCTGAAGCTTCTGTTCAGGAGGGTTCTCTTGTCACAATGTTGAAATGGCATCAGAGCATCAATCTGTTCTTTTTAACTGTTTCAAGATCGGTCAGAGTTTTGACATTAATTTAAGTCTTGCCAATTAACCATGCATCATCATCATCATCATAGTTTCTTCACATATTTCTGTCCTTGTGATTGTCTTTCTTGTCTGCTCTGCTCTGCCCTACCCTGTATATGACTAATTCATCAAGAGAAAAAAAAAGGGGTCTCTTATCTGTTCTTTTCTCTATGATCTGTACGTGCTGTATTATTGTATCAGTACAGGTATAATCGCAATCTTGTTGTGATCATCGCACTAGCGTGTATACGTATAAACAAATAATACCACAAATGTTATTGGCCTGTCTTAGGTGAGCTGTTGTTGTATACGGTGTGTAAACAAATGAAAAAGTCCAAAGGGGGAGCATAATATAGATAAGATAATTGAGGAGATGACAAGACGGTGGAAGGATCTGCTCAGAGATTTGCTTACCTGGAAGCAGATTCTTCAAAAGAGACCCTGCATTGCATGTGGCCTCTCAGCCCTGATGTCGTTGGAATGTACAGTGCTAATGTCAGTACTAATTCCAGATTATGAAAAGAGATCTGAAGAAAATAAAAATCTGAGAGAGAGATGCATTCAGATTGGTTAGCAACTGTTAGGTCAGGTACAGGAACTGTTCTGAACTGTTCTGATTTCTTGCGATTTTCTGGAACGTCAAAGTTGGAGAGCCTGGATTGGACGTGTTGGTTCGTTGGAATAGTTTTTGGTTTGCTTGCGAGGAAAAGTCCACGAAAACACTGTGCGATATGCCATGCCATGTTTTTTTGCTTGATCGCTTCAGCTGTGTGTGTGAGCACGTCTGACTTTGACCTTGATTTGTTTACTGGTTAAAAACGATGTACTCGAACATTTTTTTTTCTTTTGTCCATCTCCGTTTGATTGCTACGCATGGACGTTTCACTTGTGTAGATAAATCAAACATTTTTTTCCCTGGACGACAGGTCGTCTCTCGTCTGCACCTCGTTGCATCTCTACACTCAAAAATCTAACCTGCACGTACTCCAAATCCTGATTGATAGTGAAATCGCTTTTCTTCGGGTCTAAATTCGTGTTGAATTAGTACTAGCTTAAACGGCACGAATGGAATCAGCTTGATGAGAAACTTTCCTTTTCTCTTGACGACATTGCATTGATTGCATATTGCACGGTTAAGCCGGTCACTAAACTCTTCCGGCCGGGCACCATTAATTTCACCAGTCACCACTGCTCCAACTGAACTTCACATGACCAATCGGCTACAGTAGCAGTATCTTAAATGCGTTAATGGAAAAAATGTATAATACTACCTCCGCCTCAATATAAATGTAGTTGTCGTTTTTTTGTCCAATGTTTAACCGTCCGTTTTATTTAAAAAATTTATGAAAAGATTAGAAAAAATAAGTTATGCATAAAGTATTATTCATATTTTATCATCTAATAACAATAAAAATACCAATAATAAAAAAATTCAAATAAAATAAACGATTAAACCTTGAACACAAAAACTCGTAACTACAATTAAAATAAAACGGAGATAGTAGTTCGTCATATCTCGTCCTAGATCAGTTTTTCTCTGGACGGAGATCGAGCGTACTGGCGATTCCGATTCTCTACGGGAAAAACCCAACCAAACGCATCGATCGCGCGTACGGGGAGAGTTGATGGCCGAGGCCGTACGCAGATATGAGACACAGCGACGGGCGCACGCAACACGGCACGGGTGGGTCGTGTAGCGTGCGTGCGAGAGTGTGTCGCGGCGCGTGTGGGGACCCGACGGGATCGTATCCCGTGTGTGGTACGTGGTGTACGGGGGGGGGAGGTGGGGGCGTCGTACTTAAACTAAACTAGTGGAGTAAACCCTGTGTGCTTTGGTTCAGTTGCTACTTGCCACTGCCAAGGGCCGCTGCTTCTCGTGGGATCCTCTTTTTAACAACTGGTCCATCCCCTAAGCTAGGAGTACTTAATTATGGTGTACGTGGAAGCGGTTTCTCTAACGTGGTCATTGATAGGTGGGCCCGTGAACGGTGAGGCTAACCTGCCAGTGACCATGTTCCTCTGACTTCATGTCATACGATCCCAATTCGGTGTACGTTTAGGTATGTACATTGCCACCTGGAGCTACCTCTCTAACTCTCTGTATCGATGTGTTCTTTATATTATATAGTACTAGTAGCATATTGTTTCGGAGAGTGAATTTTAAACTCTCAAGAAACGTTCACTCATTTTTTTATGTTACTTAAAGTAGTTATACAATAAATTAAGAAGTATAGCATATAATCACTCTACAAATATGCAAGTTGGAATTCAAATTTTACAAGTTATAAAAAAATAAACTACAACTAGTTAACGTATATTCACAGTTAAATTTGTTTTTCCCCGAAAAAAATGTTTTTTCATTGTAACATGTAGAAGTTAAATTTTACATTGCATGTTTGTAGAATGAACTATCACATGTTTGATTTTCTAAAAAAAATTATAACCATTTGAGTGATATGCAAACAACGAGAAAATATAGTTTCCCAATTATTTTGTCATTACTTTTTCTAACTACTTTACGCAGGGTGTGTTTGGTTACCAGTCACACTTTACAGCTAAAAGTATGGCGTGGCAAAATGTGGCTAGGAACCAAACACCTCCACGGTATTTTCTCATGTGCAGTGGTGAATCCAGAAAACAAACTAGATAAATCTACAATCATCTCTCTCATCTACGTATGGTAAAAAAAAATGAGCGGTGAGGGCTTCATCAGGGCTCTTATGATCTTCACGCTAATAGTGGGGACTCGAGACCCCGCTACCCCATACTGGATCCGCTCCTGCTCGCGTGAAGTTCTAATATTTGTATATTTAAGTTTTTGAGGTTTAACAACACGTATTTTACAGCGTCATTTATTTGTAAACGGAAGTACTCCTGTACGAAAAACAGGTGCAGCACATGGGTCACATTGCATTTACCAGATGGTAGTACGTAGTAAATGAAAATGAGTGACGACCTCGCATTCGCGTAGAATGGACGACACAAGCAGAGCTGTCAGGGTGTGTAGAGTGTATGCAAATTGAACCCCAGATGTCGTACATGAAGTTTACCCTGTCGTCCACAATAGGCCATAGACGTACATGGATGGATTGATTTGATCGTGTGGCATCTAGAGGAGATCGGGTCCAGGGTGTTGCTAACCCAGGAGCCAGGAGGTTTTGTCAGACTAAAAACTAATCAAATCAAATGGCCATCAGGAGAAGCGATTAGTACTAGTATATTTCTTTAATCTTTCCCAGCAAAGAGCCAGCTGACCTTTCAGGAATGCTAATCTCCGAAGAACAAAATCCTCTCCCAGATGTTGGCATTGTCTGGTTCACACTCCGTATTGCCTTTCGGGTTAAGTCTCCATTTTTTTAAATAGTAAAAAACGGTGTTTCAAACAGAGACGCCTAAAAACAAGCGATCTGTATCATCAGTCAAACCCGCACTGCAGAAGAGATCAGAACAAAACTTCTTCCGAACCAACATATCAACGATGATACGGATTTCGATATCGACGAATCCTATTTGAACTGAACTAAATCAACCAAACCGGATAGCTAAATCCAAGACCAATCAAAAGCGGATTGTGCAATCGAGGAAAAAAGAAAAGAAGGCAGAGAAGAATCGCACGCGGCACCCATGCATGCAAATCTCCGGCACGTAAACAACTCTCGGATTCGCCTTCTGATACCGCGAGCAGCAGCACAGCAACCACAGCATTCAAAAGCGAACATTCAAAAGCGAAGAAGAAGAGAGGAGATAAAAAGGCCAAAAAAAAAAAGAAAAGAAAAACAGCTGCGCACGCAGAGGAGAGGAGAGGAGGAGGCGAAAGCGACGGGGGAAGAGAGAGGGGCAGGAAAATCCCAGGCGGATCGCGGGGTGGCGGTGTCTGGCGGGTGGGCCCCGCGGATCCCGACCCCGGATCGAGCCGTGTGGGTGTGGGCCCCACCCGCTGTGAGGGTGAGGGGGGGTTTACTCGATCCCCGAGCCTCGGATCCCTTTGGAGATCTCGCAGGATTTCTCCCATTTATTTTTTCTTTTTTCTTTTTCTTCTTTTTCTAATTACGAGTCACACGACACGCATATCACCCCGCCTGTATATATACGCCAGCGATGGCTCCGCCTCCAACTCATTGCAACCGCACAACCTTCTTCTCCTACTCGCTTACTCAATCGCTTGAGGATTCTTGGATTGGATTATTGGGTTGGATTTTGAGTTGATCAATGGCGGCAGCGGCGCAAGCTCCGGCGGCGGCGAAGGTGGTGGTGGCGACGTCGCCGAGGGCAGGCGGCGGCGGCGGAGGCGGCGGGGACAGGAAGGTGGTGCCGGTTGTGGTGGCGGCGGCGGCGGCCGGCGACGATGCGCAGAGCGAGATGCACGTGCTGGCGGTGGACGACAGCTCCGTGGACCGCGCCGTCATCGCCAAGATCCTCCGGAGCTCCAAGTACAGGGTGACCACGGTGGAGTCGGCGACGAGGGCGCTCGAGCTCCTCTGCCTCGGCCTCGTCCCCAACGTCAACATGATCATCACCGACTACTGGATGCCCGGCATGACCGGCTACGAGCTCCTCAAGCGCGTCAAGGTAAATTAAATTCGATTCGATCGAATTATCGCGATGATCCATGTGAATGTGGAATCCCCAATTTCTTGAGACTGAATTATTTTTGTGTGTGTGGTTCTTGCTGCAGGAATCGTCTCAGCTCAAGGAGATCCCGGTGGTGATCATGTCGTCGGAGAACGTGCCGAACCGGATCAGCCGGTGCCTGGAGGAGGGCGCCGAGGACTTCCTGCTCAAGCCCGTCCGCCCCTCCGACGTGTCGCGGCTCTGCAGCCGGATCAGATGATCGATCGCCATGTTGGATCATGGAGAGGATGATTAACTACTAGGATTTTTTTTTTTTTGGCTTTATTTCTCAATTCTTGGACATAGTTCTGCTGCTGCTGCCTCAAACAAGAAGCTAAACATTTGGGGCTTTAGGAGATGATTAGCCTTACTGCCTTAGCGAGTTAGAATTGAAATTAGGTGTCAGGCATTTGCTTGTTCCCCTCCTTGTGCTCTGCAAAGACGCCATGAAAAAAAAAACAGAGAAGAGATTCTTCTGAAGCTTCTGTTCAGGAGGGTTCTCTTGTCACAATGTTGAAATGGCATCAGAGCATCAATCTGTTCTTTTTAACTGTTTCAAGATCGGTCAGAGTTTTGACATTAATTTAAGTCTCGCCAATTAACCATGCATCATCATCATCATCATAGTTTCTTCGCATATTTCTGTCCTTGTGATTGTCTTTCTTGTCTGCTCTGCTCTGCCCTACCCTGTATATGACTAATTCATCAAGAAAAATCGATCGGCACGGCCGATCGGGGTTGGCCTTATCCGGACCCCTAATAGAAGAGGGAACACTAGTACGGTACTTACCACTGTAGTCCTGAGTGCCACAGGAGAGAGATCTACCCACCAGCAGGAACAGCTAATGGTTTCAAAGGGAGTTTTTAGATTTTAAGAAACAGCTGATGGTAATGTAACGACCCGCCTATCCCAGGCCAGGTCCACTTACATCTGGCAGCTTTACTAGATCATATACTGACCTTACAGACCAACAAAAGTCTTTTTTCACATTTTGTCCTCACTCTGTGCACTCGGGAAGAATTTCCCGATCGGTCACACATCCCTAAATTGCTCCAGGCCAAGCACGCTTAACCTCAGAGTTATTTCGAGATCGGCTTCCAGAAAAGAAGTTACAGTATTCTATTAATCCTATTAAATCCTAGGCCGAGATGTCACAGGTAATTTAGCTGATGAGAGTCTATAATTTGGGAATAGCATCTTATGGTTTTTGTAGTATATATTTTTTAAAACTTTACCATAAGCTACTTAAAAAAAATATCAGCCATGCATGTGGCGTGCATTTACCCAGTGAAGAAGGTAAGGAACTAGAGAGTGAAGACATGAAATACGGGTCCACGGCTGTACATCTGAGATACTCCCTCCGTCCCAATTAAAGGCAAATCCTGGGTTTGCGTGTCCAACTTTAACTGTCCGTTTTATATGAAATTTTTTTATAATTCGTATTTTCATTGTTGTTAGATGATAAAATATGATTAATATTTTATGCGTGACTTGTCTTTTTAATTTTTTTTTAAAAATTTTCAAATAAGACGGACGGTCAAACGTTGGGCACGGAAACCAGGGTTTCTCTTTTTTTGGGACGGAGGGAAGTACTAACGGAGTAGCATATCGGTCTTACTAGATGTGACATTACGTTTGCCCGCAGACACCGGCCATGCATGGGACCGGTAGGTGAGCTTACGATGTACAGCGTCTCAGGTCGTCAATTGCATCCACAGGTACATGTTATCATGTCCCCAGGGCGTAATGATAATCAAATGGGCACGGTACAATCAAGGAGATTTGGGCAGGAGCTAGCTCACCTCGTCGCTTTCAGAACGACCTGCGAACAGTGCAAGAGACCGGCTGCTTTGCTGCTAGACTTCCATCCAAGTGCGTGCCGATCTTTTCCAAGATCGGCGACTTGCGATGCTTCAATTGCAATGGAGCCCACTGTACGTACGTAGGTGCGATTTAGTAGTCATGCTATCAAACATGAGATGGAGCTGGGTGAAACATGGAAGTCACGCTTGCAGATCTGCAAAGATCCGGTGATTTTGCCTTAAAATTTTGATGTGAGGGCGAGAGATTACGACGGGAGGATGCATCGATCGCACAATCACAATCTATCCAAGACTTGACGGAGCCGGAAGGATCGGATGCGATGTCAATACATGGAATGCCACCGTGTCGTTTTCTACTGCCCCCGGTTTGAGCTGATGAGACAACGTGCATGGTTGTGTGTCAAGTTTCAGCAAAGCATCTGGACTCTGGATGGACTAACACGTTATGATGCCTGATGCGTACGTATGCTGCGATTCTGGAGTTGTACCGCTTACGCTGCGGGATATAGTTTTTGGTTTGCTTGCGAGGAAAAGTCCACGAAAACACTGTGCGATATGCCATGCCATGTTTTTTTGCTTGATCGCTTCAGCTGTGTGTGTGAGCACGTCTGACTTTGACCTTGATTTGTTTACTGGTTAAAAACGATGTACTCGAACATTTTTTTTTCTTTTGTCCATCTCCGTTTGATTGCTACGCATGGACGTTTCACTTGTGTAGATAAATCAAACATTTTTTTCCCTGGACGACAGGTCGTCTCTCGTCTGCACCTCGTTGCATCTCTACACTCAAAAATCTAACCTGCACGTACTCCAAATCCTGATTGATAGTGAAATCGCTTTTCTTCGGGTCTAAATTCGTGTTGAATTAGTACTAGCTTAAACGGCACGAATGGAATCAGCTTGATGAGAAACTTTCCTTTTCTCTTGACGACATTGCCAGTGGCGGACGCAAGATTTCAGTGATGGGGTACGAAGTTAAAAGAAAATATCGCTCAACATAAATGATGAAGGCCTATGTAAAAAAGAACTAACATGAACATAGTTAAAAGTAAAGTGATTTTAGTGTATAGTAAATTACTAAAATTAAACAAAATTAAAGTTATAATTGATCAGATTTTTTTTTGGAAATAGGATATCATGTCTTTGTCGCGAACATGTAGAAAAAGTTGTTTCTTAAGAATGTAACCAGGCAATTATTCAAGTTTATTTTTTATGTTCACGATATTTCTTAATTTATTTGTATAGAATAATCAATTGCAATATTTGTGGTACAAAATTTAAATAGCCCTTGGGCAAGTCGATAGAGTTTTGAAGGTTCAACAAACTAATATTTTCATCGATTTTGATTATTTGAACGCTCCACAAACAAAAATATTCATAATATATCCTATGATTTTTTTGTTGGCCAGTAGTCATCTCAGCTAGCCATCGACAGGTGTATATATAGCCTATGGAGTAGGGAGGGTTGAGATTAACTGGATTGGAATGTCAATCTAAGTGCAAATATAACCCTTTTAACTCAATTATTAGTACACATATGTAATACAGCATAATATGTAGTGTTCTTTTTGCAAAAATTTTGGGTACAGCTGTACCCCCATGTCCCTATACTGTGTCCGCCCATGGACATTGCATTGATTGCATTGCACGGTTAAGACGGTAACTAAACTCTTCCGGCCGGGCACCATTAATTTCACCAGTCACCACTGCTCCAACTGAACTTCACATGACCAATCGGCTACAGTAGCAGCATCTTAAATGCGTTAATGGAAAAAATGTATAATACTACCTCGCCTCAGTATAAATGTAGTTGTCGTTTTTTTCCAATGTTTAACCATCCGTTTATTTAAAAAATTATGAAAAGATTAGAAAAAATAAGTCATGCATAAAGCATTATTCATATTTTATCATCTAATAACAATAAAAATACCAATCATAAAAAAAATTCAAATAAAATAAACGGTTAAACATTAAACAGAAAAACTCGTAACTACAATTAAAATAAAACGGAGATAGTAGTTCGTCATATCTCGTCCTAGATCAGTTTTTCTCTGGACGGAGATCGAGCGTACTGGCGATTCCGATTCTCTACGGGAAAAACCCAACCAAACGCATCGATCGCGCGTACGGGGAGAGTTGATGGCCGAGGCCGTACGCAGATATGAGACACAGCGACGGGCGCACGCAACACGGCACGGGTGGGTCGTGTAGCGTGCGTGCGAGAGTGTGTCGCGGCGCGTGTGGGGACCCGACGGGATCGTATCCCGTGTGTGGTACGTAGTGTACGGGGGGGAGGTGGGGGCGTCGTACTTAAACTAAACTAGTGGAGTAAACCCTGTGTGCTTTGGTTCAGTTGCTACTTGCCACTGCCAAGGGCCGCTGCTTCTCGTGGGATCCTCTTTTTAACAACTGGTCCATCCCCTAAGCTAGGAGTACTTAATTATGGTGTACGTGGAAGCGGTTTCTCTAACGTGGTCATTGA
>CM020181.1:30846059-30989681 GCA_009805545.1 Oryza longistaminata
AGAGAAGCAGCAGCCGCCGCCACCGCCGCTACTTGGGGAGGTACCCCGCCGCGCCACCGTAGGAGCTGCTGCGCCGCGCCGCAAGATGCCGTTGTTTGATCGTGTCTCACAGCGCACGAGTGGGAGGAAGGATGAGCCGACTATTTAGGGTTTGTTGTTGGGTTGAACTTATGGGCCACGCAAGTCAAAAGCCTATTTTCAGTTTTGCTTTCTAAATTTGTTTAGCCAAGCTAAGTGCCGCTATATACGGGTAATTTAGTGGCTATCTCCAGTTAAGTGCAGCTATTAGCGGTCGATAAATCATAGCGTTAAATTGAAGTATCCTAGCTGTTTTCCTCCCAATCCGCTATCTCTGGCTATAGCTGCCGGAGATTTAGAACACTGCTCATAACTCAGTAACAAAGTCACACGACTTCAACTGTAGAAGTGTAGAGGAACCTGATCCTTCTAGTGTGGAGTTGAGAGGAGGTATTTTGATGCAATTGTATGGGATTGGACTTCGAAACTGCTAATGCGCGACTAGCCGCGCGCGCCCTCCCGCGCGGCGAGGCACGTGGCGCGCGCGGAGAGGGCCGCGGCGGCAGCGCGGTGCGCAAGGTGGGGTTTTTTTTTTTTTTTTCCTGTTTCGTTTTTCTTTCGGTTTTGCGGTTTTCCTTTTAGGTTTTTTTTCCTGATTTTTCTCTCTTTTTTCTTTTCGTTTTTTTAACATATACGTATACACTTTTTATACGTTATACAAAGTTTGTATATGTGTATACAAACTTTATACGCGCATATAAAATTTGTATACACATATACAAACTTTTTTCTTTCCCTTTTTTCTTTTCGTTTTTTTAACATATACGTATACAACTTTTTATACGTTATACAAAGTTTGTAACGTGTATATAAAGTTTGTATATGTGTATACAAACTTTATATTGCCGCATATAAAGTTTGTATACACATATACAAACTTTTTATCATACGTATATAAAGTTTGTATACTTGTATACGCATACACGTAATGTGTTTTTTGGTTTTTTTGATTTTTTAATATGTACGTATACAAAGTTTGCACACATCGCATACAAAGTTTGTATACATCGTAGTTTGTACACATCGTATACTAAGTTTATACATATCATATACAAAGTTTGTATATGTGTATATTTTTTTTATACATCAAAAATACTATATTTGTTTGTATAATAGTAGTCTAGTCTGTAGTACTAGTGTAGTAGACTAGTAGTGACTAGTGTACTAACTGTAGCAGTAGTACTAGCGGGCCGCCGCGCGCGGGGGCACGCGCGCGGTCAGTCGCGCATTAGGTATCCCCATTGGACTTTGGGCCAATCCCCGAAACTGAACTGGCGGTCCACCCATGCCTCTACGTCCTCTTTGCTGGACCGTAGAGAAACCGGGCCGGGCTAGCGCCTCGGCTCGCAGACGCCACGCGATGTCTCTCTTCGTCCGGGGGAGCAACGAGCCGCACGAGAACAGAACATACCCCCCACACAAACAACACGCACAGCCATACCCTCGCCAAAATCACGCGCCAAGGACGGCGGCGTGGGCGCGCCAATCGCTCCAATTCTCCCGCGCGCGCCACTGCCACATCGGGCACAGCGCTACTCCGCTCTCCGCCTCCTCCTCCTCTACTCGTCGTCTGCCTCCTCGGCGACGCGCGCCCCACTGCTGTGAGCAAAACGCCTCGCCCTCTCCAGAAAAATCCCAAATCGCCAAGCACACACACCCCCATGGCGCCGCCGCTCCTCCCACCGCCCCAAAACCATCGCCGACTACCTCATCCGCCCCTCCAAGCGCCTCCGCCCCACCTCTCCCGCTCCCGCCGCCGCTGCGGTCGGCCCCCTCTCCTCCTCCTCAGCCTCTCGCCGGAGCAGCGCCGCCCGCGCCGACACCAACCTCGCGCTCGCCAGGGCGCGCCCCGCCACTCCGCTCGCCGAGTCCAAGGTAGGTGACCCGCGCACCCCCAATCTACGATTCCGTCCGCGCGACGCTCGCCCTTAGGGTTTTTGGTGCTGGCGGTTTTAGCGGCGGGCGGCGCCGCCGAAGCTGGAGGAGCTGCTCGTCGAGGAGACGTGGCTGGAGGCGCTCCCCGGGGAGCTGCGCAAACCCTACGCGCTCGAGCTCTGCCGCTTCGTCTCCAGGAGAGGTTGCACAGCCCGGTGCCCGTCTACCCGCCGCCGCATCTAGTCTTCCACGCGCTTCACGCCACCCCGTTCGACCGTGTTAAGGCCGTCATCATCGGCCAGGTATCGCATCTCCCCAATTTTTTTCTCGTCACTCGCTAAGCTAATCCACTGCGTGGATTTCTGTTCTCTAGGAGGTTTCCTTTTCAAATATACAATTAGCAGCGGTAAACTTGTGGCCATTTTCCTTGCTTGTAGAATTTACTATCAACGCTTACATGTAATGGTTGCACTTGTTTCTTAGTGAATAGATGCATGTATGCCGTTTTTGATCAGGATTTTTTTGAATGGGGCTAATTATCTTTGATGCTTATAGTTTGCTTCATTAATTCTAGGAGATTGTGCAGCACTTGTTTTTGCTGGACTGCTTCTGTGGCCATTGATGCATTTGTGTTTAATGTGGGGTGTTTTGTTTGTTTTATTTGTTGATTAATTCTACGGAACATGGTATGAATTTGTCTAATATACTAAAAATGCTTGAAGGCAATGGAAAACGCCCGACAGGTCCACTAATGTAGCATCATTTTGAGGATCTGGCTACTTTATTTTTGTTTCAGTGTGTTGGTATTGTTTGGCATTAGAATTGACAACATGGATAAGACATTAATTATCATCAGAATATAAATGATCGCTTCGTTCTCCTTGTATCATATCATGTAAATAAGTGATTTGAGCTTGTTCTTACGCTTGCTTGCCGCCTTTATATGATGGTAATACTGTTTACCTTTTTTTAAATCATTTTGGATGCTATTATGGGTACACTTCTAGCTTGCCTCAATTATATTTCTACAACCAGCTAGTTCAGGGGAAAATTATGTTTATGCCTCACCTTTTTGTTCAGCTTTTAATTGATGGTGTTTATTTTACTGCTTTTGTATGGTAAACATACCATATGTTTTTGATCCTGTCCTTACACACTCGGTACTTTAACCCTGAGCAACTTGGACACATGTAAATGTAAATTGGTTCTTTCTGGACATCATAGAAATGCCATGAGTTCCTGCAACTATTAATTGCGATCTTTGAATTGAAACTGTGTTCATTTTTCATTGTGCATGTTGTGGCGGATGTCTATCTTCTCAGGATCCATAACCATGGACCTGGTCAGGCGATGGGTTTGGTCTTTCTCAGTACCAGAATGAGGATTCACAATTCCTTCTAGCTTAGCGAACATATTTTTAAAGAGCTGCAAAAAGGATCTAGGTGCAACCGTGCTTGCACATGGAAAGCTTGGAAAGATGGGCTGTGCAGGTTAAGGCGGTTTGATAAAATCAGAATAAACGGCCCTTGAGTCCTCTGACATTTGTAACAATTATTGCCGTTTCTCTCTATTTTATCTTAATGTTAACTGCGTGTTGCAAAAAACAATGAGGATTTGTATGCACTAGTACCCTTTACAAACTAGATTAGTTAGATAGTTTCATATTTTGTGGTCTATATATAAACTATTTGGACCGCTGTTGAGACGATAGGTTCTGTTACTTGACACAGGTCTTGGAAGGAAAAAGTCCACTAGGGTCTAGTTTTGTTCTTATTATTCTATCTGATATATGAAAGGGACCTCAGCTGTTATTCCATTAGTTTCTTCAGCAAAGCAATGGATAAACTTTCTATGACTGTTTTTTGGAGATGTTGTCTAACATGGGAAAAACATGTTTTTACAGGGTGTTTCTTATGCCTTCAATACTGTATCTTAACTGTATGTTTATTGTTCCATTTACATTAGAAACTTATGTTTCTTGTTTGTTTTGCTTTCCTTAGCTCTTATGTATTCATAATCTTGATTAAACTGTGATGTAACTTGTAGGTTCCTTTTGATTAAACCATGACCACAAAAATAATACAGTGTTGAATTACACATAGGGGCCTGTTTTAGGAGCCCCACAATCCTATGGCCGCTCCACAGAGATGGGTGGGGATATGCAGGCTCCCAAAGGTTTCTGTTCCAGTTGCTACTGTAATCACATTTATTTGATGTGCTTGTTCGCTCTTTCCTCTAGCTTAGTGGCAAAGTAATGCATTCCTCTGTTGAGAAATCTTTATTCCAATGGGAATTTACTATTGTCGATCTTAGTTGCACTATCCTTGCACGAGTTTCTTATCACCTTCTGAACAATCCTAACTTTTCTTTGATTTTCTCTGTTTTCAATCTTAATCAGAGAAATTAAAACATCTCGTTTTGTTTTACTTCATCGCTAGGATAATAATGTAAACACTAACAATTTCCCTTACTGAAAGCTCAAAAGAAGTTTGGTTTGCCCACCAGCTGGTGTGCTGTTTCTGCCAGTTCCGCAGGAGAACTAGTACTAATTATCATTACCATGTTAGTTTCCCCCATTAAAATCGCATTCTCAGTGTTCTGATCTAGCCTGAATGCGTGAGATCATTGATTTTGCTTGGAAAGTTGTATCTTCTTGGGTATATTTTTTTGCTGCAATTTCATTTTTCATCTTGGTCGTGCCAGTGAGAGAACATCAAAGCCCAATTTCACATGCCAAGAAAGGATGGGAGCAATTTTACTTGATGCTGTCATTAAGACAATAATCATCTGAAGAAATCTGGAATAGGTCTTTATTCTCTGGGGAAACTCAGCCTCAAGCAAAGAACAGGTTATGCTTCATTCACATCTGGCCGGTGGCCACGGCTCCTCCCCCAAGCATCGGCAGTGGCTGTTGCTTCTCCCGGCGGCGACGGTTCCTCCCCCAAGCAGTGGTGGCGGGTGCTTCATCTAAAAAAGAAAAAAGGTGTACCAAACGTAGCCTAATACTTAGAAAAAACGAGGTAATGGTTTCCGCATCAAAGACAAGGAGGAAATGTAAACACAACACTAAGAAAATCGTGTTTTTCTTCCACGCCAAATCCATTATATATGTATAATACTAGCACGTCACCGTACGTCGACTTGGAATTTCTTGATAGGCCTGCCATGGTCGGTGGAGTTTTTTTAAAAAAAGAAAAAATCTCAGAAACCTATTTGTTGAAGCTATTAGTTCGTTGCAAGTTTAGCTCGTTGTTTTAACTTTATTTGTCTAACAAATTTGACTCCACATATCCCTCATGTTATTTTTTTTAAGTTAGACCTATATCATTCACATAGACATAGTACTATAGTATTTCATCTGTTTCACAATGTAAGTCATTCTATTATTTTCCACATTCATATTAATGTTAATGAATCTATATAGATATATATGTCTAGATTCATTAACATCACTATGAATATGAAAAATGCTAGAATGACTTACATTGTAAAACGATGAGAGTAGATAGAGTTATATTTCTTCGATAAAAACCGTTTGTTGTTTCGGTTTTGTAAAATACCACGTCGAAGTTATAACAAAGTGATAGTTCAATCAAATAATTGTAATTTTCCAAAAAAAAATTTTATAATATCGCAAAGAGTTCAATACAAAGGATGGTCCGCTAAAGATGGTTTATAGTTTATAGTTTTATCAACGAGAGAGGCGCGGTTTTCCACGGGAGAAAAATGCGAGTGCAAACTGAAGGTTTGGGATGCAACATTCAGCAAAGTCACAAATAAATTCTCCAAAGTCAATTCCAAATACAAAAAAAATCTAAGTAAGAATTACACGAGATTGCAATGAACGAGCACGTCAAAAATCACTACGCTGCGGGATGCTGTATTACTAGTATTACATGTCACTCTCTGGCTGCACACACGGCGACTGACGTGCCGGTTTTCTGCAAGCTCTAGAAGCATATGTCTAATTATTTGCAGGCAACCACCTGCTGTACAAAAAATACTACAGGCACGGTAGGTATCGTGCGAGACGTGTACCCTTTCACCTGCTCATCACGGGCTAAATACACACTTTGTACGTAGGTGCGGCACTTATCGAATTAAAGGAGGGGACATGTCTCTAGCACGGGAATTTCTTAGGATCTAAGGGTTGGTGACAGGTCTACGAGCAAAATCTAAGAGGACAAAGGGATCCCAGATGAGGAAGGACGATTTGGCTTTATGGTATTTAAAAAACTTGAAAGGCCAGGACGGTTGTTAAGCAATTCTTCAGATCTAACAAAGCGACCAAAATGGCGCCCAAGCGCTACGCAAAGTAGCTGCACATACGACAACCGAAACAATTTAGATGTTTCGGTGCGGCATTAGATACCATATAAGAACTGCGTAATTACATTAGCATTTTGATCGGCCATATATAATTTAAGGTCCTACAAAATTTTGGCCGAATTCGATGGTCCTTGCAACAAGTACCTTCAAAGCAGAGGTGGTTGTCAGGCAGACAGACCACATGATGTCTTCAAATGGTCTAGAGTTGCCAATCAATGGCAGATAGTCCCAGCCTCTCCAAGATCTGATTCGTTTTAGAAAAGTGCCTGTTTAAGATAAACACAGCACAACGATCATCAATAAAAATTTATCCTATTGCAGGCTGATTCAACGATAATCACAAGGGCAAAAGTAGCATTAGAATGATTTGAATTGGCCCCATAAACAGTATCTGAGATGCCAATATCCAATTCACGTTCTATATGTTGTGCCTGAGCTAATGCTCATTTGGATCTAGCCATTAACACTAGTGAGTGAAAAGGCAAAAGTAATATCAAGTTGGCAAAAACAAGACAGGACAAGACGGCCAAAAGCATTGAGGGTTTATAGCAGTATAGCACCACTCAGCATGGACCGACAGTACCATTGTATAGTGGTGCAGGTGAGTTAAAGTTGATCGTAGGATAAATCATTATAACCCACCCACTAAATCATCTACAGTAACAAAGATACCAGCCATTGGTGGGTTGTCTAGCATCAAATAAATATTATGGCGCCGCATATAGGGCAATCCTGATATGCAAGTGCTGAACATTCATAATAATTCAGTTTTGTACTAAGTACCATAGTCTTTATTCTCTCTGAAGTATGCGATTCAAATTTAACCTAAGTTACAAAATATATCAGCTCTCCCTTCTGTGATGTTTTACTCCTATGTAGAGTCTTATCTTATTTTTTAACACGCAGAAACAAATGAAGAAAGTTCATTTTACAAACCTGCATCCAAAGAAACCTCTGTTTGCAGACAGCCCTGATGGATGAGCGGATTTCAAAATGTGATGTTTTGTTTCATCAATCAATCTGCAAAACAGCATGCAGGTACTCTTGTCTCTGAGCTGACATTATAATGGCCAGTTTTACAAAATATTCTTTTGATAGCGCCAACATTCCAAGTCAGATTTGCAGATGTGAATGAAGCAATACCTTGTCTTTGCTTGAGCTGAGTTTCCCCAGAGAATAAAGACTATTCCAGATTTCTTCAGTGATATTGTCTTAATGACAGCATCAGTAAATTGCTCCCATCCTTTCTTGGCATGTGAATTGGCTTGATGTTCTCTCACTGGCCCGACAAGATGAAAATGAAATCAGCAAAAATATACCCAAGAAGATACAACTTCCAAGCAAATCAATTCTACCACAGCATTCAGGCAGATCAGACACTGAGAATGGATTTTAATGGGAAACTAACATGGTAATGATATTAGTACTGTTCTCCTGCTGGAACTGCAGAACAGCACACAGCTGGTGGCAACCAAACTTCTTGTTGGAGCTTTCAGTAAGGAAATTGTTTAGTGTTTACATTATTATCCTAGCGATGAAGTAACAACAAAAGAGATGTTTTATTTCTCTGATTATAGATTGAAACTAGAGAAAATCAAGAAGTAGGATTGTTCAGAGGTGATAAGAAACTCGTGCAAGGATAGTGCAACTAAGATCACAATAGTAAATTCCCATGGAATAAAGATTCTCAACAGAGGAATGCATTACTTTGCACTAAGCTAGAGGAAGAGGACAAGCAACATCAAATAAATGTGATACAGTAGCAACTGGAAGAAACCTTTGGGGAGCCTGCAATCCCCAGCCCATCTCTGTGGATGGGCCATGGATTGTGGGCTCCTAAAACAGGCCTATGTTTAATCAACACTGTATTATTTTTGTGGTCATGTTTATAAAAGAACCTACAAGTTACATCACAGTTTAATCAAGATTATGAATACATAAGAGCTAAGAAAGCAACAAAAAGAAACATAGTTTTCTATGTAAATGGGAACAATAAACATACCAGTTAATACAGTATTGAGCATAAGAACACCCTGTAAAACATGTGTTTCCCATGTTAGACAACATCTCCCAAAAAACAGTCATAGAAAGTTTATCATGCTTTGCTAAGAACTAATGGAATAACAGCTGATGCACTTTCTATATCAGATAGAATTAATAAGAACAAACTAGACCCTAGTGGACTTTTTCCTTCACAAGACCTGTGTCAAAGTAACAGACCTATCGTCTCCACAGCGTCCAAATAGTGTTATATATAGACCACAAAATATGAAACTATCTAACTATCTAGTTGTTAAAGGTACTAGTGCATACAAATCCTCTTGTTTTTGCAACACGAGTTAACATTAAGATAAAAATAAGAGAAACGGCATATTGTTACAAATGTCAGAGACTCAGGGCAGTTTATTCTGATGTTTATCAAACCGCCTTACCTGCACAGCCCATCTTTCCAAGTTTCCATGTGAAGGCACGGTGCAACCTAGATCCTTTTGCAGCTCTTTAAATATGTTCGCTAAGCTAGAAGGAATTTTGATCCCTTCTGGTACTGAGAAAGACAACCCCATCGCCTGACCAGGTCCATGGTATGGATCCTGAAGAATAGACATCCCGCAACATGACACAATGAAAATGAACAGTTCAATTCAAATGCAATTAAAGTATTGCAGGAACTCATGGCATGTTCTATGATGTCAGAAAGAACAATTTACATTTACATGTGTCAAAGTTGCTCAGGGTTACAAGTACCGAGTGGGTTTAAGGACAGATCAAAACATATGGTATGTTTACCATACAAAGGCATAAATACACACCACAATTAAAAGCTGAACAAAAAGGTGACCATAAACATATTTTCCCCTGAACTAGCTGTTGTAGAAATATAATTGAGCAAGCTAGCAGTGTCATAAACCACACCCTGGAGATTTATACCAAAATGATTAAAAAAAGGTAAACAGTATTACTATCATATAAAGGGCAAGCAAGGAACAAGCTAGAACAAGCTCAAATCACTTATTTAACATGATATGATACAAGGAGAACAGAAGCGATCATTATATTCTGATGATATAATAATGTCTTATCCATGTTGTCAATCTAATGCCAAACAATACCAACACACTGAAACAAAAATAAGTACCAGATCCTCAAAATGATGCTACATTAGTGACCTGTCGGCGTTTTCCATTGCCTATCAAGCATTTTAGTACTATCTAGAAACAATTCATACCATCCCGTATAATTATCAACAATAAAAACAACAAAACACCCCACATTAAACACAATGCATCAATGGCACAGAAGCAGTCCAGCAAACAAGTGCTCACAATCTCCTAGAATTAATGAAGCAAACTATAAGCATCAAAGATAATTAGCCCCATTCAAAAAAATCCTGATCACAAACGGCATACATATCTATTACTATAAGAAACAAGTGCAACCATTACATGTAAGCGTTGATAGTAATTACACAGCAAGGAAATGGCCACAAGTTTACGCTGCTAAGATATTTGAAAGGAAACCTCCTAAGAACACAAATCCACGCAGTGGATTAGCTTAGGCAGTGACGAGAAAAAAATGGGGAGATGCGATACCTGCCGATGATGACGGCCTTAACACGGTCGAACGGGGGTGCGTGAAGCGCGTGGAAGACTAGATGCGGCGGCGGGTAGACGGGCACCGGGCTGTGCAACCTCTCGTGGGCGACGAAGCGGCAGAGCTCGAGCTAGGGTTTGCGCAGCTCCGGGGAGCGCCTCCAGCCACGTCTCCTCGACGAGCAGCTCCTCCAGCTTCGCGGCGCCGCCCGCCGCTAAAACCGCCAGCACCAAAAACCCTAAGGGGCGGACGGATCGTAGATTGGGGGGCGCGGGTCACCTACCTTTGGACTCGGCGAGGCGGAGGTGGCGCGGCGCCTGGCGAGCGCGAGGTTGGTGTCGGCGCGGCGGCGCTGCTCCGGCGAGAGGCTGGAGGAGGAGGAGAGAGGGGGCCGACGCAGCGGCGGCGGGAGCGGGAGAGGTGGGGCGGAGGCGCTTGGAGGGGCGGATGAGGTAGTCGGCGATGGTTTTGGGCGGTGGAGGGAGCGGCGGCGCCATGGGGGTGTGTGCTTGGCGATTTGGGGATTTTTCTGGAGAGGGCGAGGCGTTTTGCTCACGAGTGCGGGGCGCGCGTCGCGAGGAGGCAGACGACGAGTAGAGGAGGAGGAGGCGGAGAGCGGAGTAGCGCTGTGCCCGATGTGGCAGTGGCGCGCGCGGGAGAATTGGAGCGATTGGCGCGCGCCACGCCGCCGTCCTTGGCGCGTGATTTTGGCGCGGGTATGGCTGTGCGTGTTGTTTGTGTGGGGGTATGTTCTGTTCTCGTGCGGCTCGTTGCTCCCCGGACGAAAGAGAGACATCGCGTGGCGTCTGCGAGCCGAGGCGCTAGCCCGGCCCGGTTTCTCTACGGTCCAGCAAAGAGGACGTAGAGGCATGGGTGACCGCAGTTCAGTTTCGGGGATTGGCCCAAAGTCCAATGGGGATCTAATGGCGGACTGACGCGCGCGTGCCCCGCGGCGCGGCGGCCGCTAGTATACTGCTACTATAGTACACTAGTACTACAGTACATACTCTATTATAACAAATACCCTCGTTCTTACTGACGCGTTACTTTTATCAATGTTTGATCGTTCGTCTTATCAAACTTTATGAAATAGTAAAATTATACGTATTCATAAAATATATTAATCATGAATCAATGAAGAAGTTAATAATTATTAAATTTTGAATAAACGAGTTAAACATTCTAAAAATCACGGTTCAAATAAAACGAAGAATATATATTTTTATGTATAAAAAATATACACATATACAACTTTGTATATGATATGTATAAACTTAGTATACGATGTGTACAAACTACGATGTATACAAACTTTGTATGCGATGTGTGCAAACTTTGTATACGTACATATTAAAAAATCAAAAAAACCAAAAAACACATTACGTATGCGTATACAAGTATACAAACTTTATATACGTATGTATACAAAGTTTGTATATGTGTATACAAACTTTATATGCGGCAATATAAAGTTGTATACACATAACAAACTTTATATACACGTATACAAACTTTGTAATACGTATAAAAAGTTGTATACGTATATGTTAAAAAAAACGAAAAGAAAAAGGGAAAGAAAAAAGTTTGTATATGTGTATACAAATTTTATATGCGCGTATAAAGTTTGTATACACATATACAAACTTTATAACGTATAAAAAGTTGTATACGTATATAAAAAAACGAAAAGAAAAAAGAGAGAAAAATCAGGAAAAAAAACCTAAAAGGAAACCGCAAAAACCGAAAGAAAAACGAAACAGGAAAAAAAAAGAAAAAAACCCACCTTGCGCACGCGCTGCGCCGCGGCCCTCTCCGCGCGCGGCCACGTGCCTCGCGCGCGGGAGGCGGCGCGCGGCTAGTCGCGCATTAGCAGATTTCGAAGTCCAATCCCATACAATTGCATCAAATATTCTCCTCTCAACTCCACACTAGAGGGGATCAGGTTCTCTACACTTCTACAGTTGAAGTCGTGTGACTTTGTTACTGAGTTATGAGCAGTGTTCTAAATCTCCGGCAGCTATAGCCAGAGATAGCGGATTGGGAGGAAAACAGCTAGGATACTTCAAATTTTAACGCTATGATTTATCGACCGCTAATAGCTGCACTTAACTGGAGATAGCCACTAAATATCCCGTATATAGCGGCACTTAGCTATGGCTAACAAATTTAGAAAGCAAAAACTGAAAATAGGCTTTTGACTTGCGTGGCCCATAAGTTCAACCCAACAACAAACCCTAAATAGTCGGCTCCTATCCTCTCCCACTCGTGCGCTGTGAGACACGATCAAACAACGGCATCTTGCGGGCGGCAGCGGCTCCTACGGTCGGCGGCGGGGGTACTCCCCAAGTAGCGGCGGTGGCGGCGGCTGCTGCTTCTCTCGGTGCCGCGCGTCCCTCCAAGCATTGGCAGTGGCTGCTCTTCTCCCGGCGGCGACGGTTCCTCCCCAAACAGTGGTGGCGGGTTCGTCTAAAAAAGAAAAAAGGTGTACCGAACGAGCCTATAACTTAGAAAACGAGGTAATGGTTTCCGCATCAAAGACAAAGGAAATGTAAACACAACACTAAGAAAATCGGTTTTTCTTCCACCCAAATCCATTAATATATGATAATACAGCACGTCACCGTACGTCGACTTAGATTTCTTGATAGGCTTGCCATGGTCGGTGGAGTTTTTTTAAAAAAGAAAATCTCAGAAACCTATTTGTTGAAGCTATTAGTTCGTTGCAAGTTTAGCTCGTTGTTTTAACTTATTTGTCTAACAAATTTGACTCCACATATCCCTCATGTTATTTTTTAAGTCAGACCTATATATCATTTAACATAGTACTATAGTAGATAGAGTTATATATTTGATAAAAACCGTTTGTTGTTTTGGTTTTGTAAAATACACCGTCGAATTTATAGCAAAGTGATAGTTCAATCAAATAATTGTAATTTTCCAAAAAAAAAATTATATATTCGCAAAGAGTTCAATACAAAGATGGTCCGCTAAAGATGGTTTATAGTTTATAGTTTTATCAACGAGAGAGGCGCGGTTTTCCACGGGAGAAAAATGCGAGTGCAAACTGAAGTTTGGGATGCAACATTCAGCAAAGTCACAAATAAATTCTCCAAAGTCAATTCCAAATACAAAAAATCTAAGTAAGAATTACACGAGATTGCAATGAACGACGCGCACGTCAAAAAATGCAAGCATCACTCGCAAAGACCTGACAATCTACAAGACAATATCAAATCGATCGGGCATGCAGCTACGGTGACACTAGACACGTACACGAAGACCGGCAGCAGCATGCCGCGAGGCGAGTCCGCCGGCGCCCAGCGCGGAGGCGGCCGCTGGGTGAGGCGGTGTAGGAGGCGTTCGACGGCGGCGGCGGCGGGCTGGCCGGCGGAGGCGCGTCGTGGCCGATGACCTTGATGACCATCCTCTGCCCGCGCTGCACGTGGCCGGCGACGCCGCTGATGAAGTAGAAGAGTCCCTGCCTGTCCAGCCCCACCTCCGTGTCGCCGTGTGTTGAAGAAGAAGATCGGGTGCTCCGCCTTGCACTTGTTGTAGTCGTCCTCCGTCACCACAATCACCGAGTCCTTCGCGTACTTGAAATCTGCATCAAATATAGAAATCAATGGCTCCGTTCATTGCCGAAGAATTACTCGAAATGGAGATCGATCGATCGATGGATCTTACGGACGCTGTGCCAACGAGGAAGCGGTTCTTGGACGCCCAGTTTGTACACGCCGGCGTCTTTGGCCGGCGGCACGGCCCAGCCGTGCTCCCCCGACCTCGAAGGTGGTGGCGCCGGCACCCGGACCGATGCGCCGAAGAGGGCGAGAAGCAGCAGCAGCGCGAGGGAGACGAGGGTTTCGTCGTCGCCATTACCGATCGCGAGATAGATGCAATGCAGAGGGCGGAGAGCATCGAATTAATTAGCAGGTAAAGATCGCGGATGGTCGAGCGGCAAGCCAGGAGCCCAGGTCCCAGGAGGAGGAGGAGGAGGGGGGGCAGCGGTTTTGGAGTCTTGAGCCAGGGAGGGAATAGTGGAGATTGCGACTACGTGGCGCATGGCGTAGCTGCAATCTTGCATTCTTGCATGTCTAGTATGACTCGGCGATTGGTTGTCTCGTTTCCTTGTCTCGTTTGACCGACATGCCAATCAACTGCCAAGTGCCAACTTTTGGTTCTCAGGCTCTGGGCTGATGGGCGTATCCTGGGCCTAATTGTTGTAGTGGAAGTTGCGGCCCTACTAGCCAACGGCCCAGTGCAGAACGCAGAGCAAAGCGAACAAGAACTAGTTTTTTTTTTATAACAGCCTAATATTGTTTACTCCTTATATTTTGAGTAGAGGAGTAGTAATTTTTGTGCACCCGTACACAGCCGTTGTAGACGACACTGTCCAGTGGCAACCTGGCAGGCAGTACGTCATATCGGATCCAACGGTGTGTGATGCACTGACCCTCCTCGCTGGCACCGGATGCGTGTAAAAAGATACTGTAGCCCTAGTAAGGCTAGTACGTTCGAGAATCCGAGCAAGCACGCGACTCCATATTGTAGATTTTGTAGTACTCCTACTCGCACCAAGGAGGGACAGTGTGGTGACACCAAGGACAAAGCATGGCGTCCCCATCGGGAGTAGCGGAAGTGTATCGGCAAGCGCCGTGCTCTGTCGGGCCGGGCGGGCTACCGCGACAGCAGCGGCCGACCTGACCTTCACCTGACCCTGCCCGGCGCGACCTCCTTCCGCTTGCCGCGACGGCAAACCTGTGTGCCCCGCGCCGCATGTGCGTGCGCCCCGCGCGCGCGCTTGCGTGACGGCTCCGACCACCGCAACATGGGCGATGTGTGCGCGACTACTGTACTGTGCGTGCGCGCGCGTGGGCGTGGGCGGGTGGTGCTTGACCTCGATCGCTGCGCGGTTGAGTGCGCCACGGCGTCCTCGTCGTCATCGTCGTCGCCAAGGCCAGCGCCTCCTTGCGCCTCTCGGCAAGCCAACCTCGCGGCTCGCGCCCACGCCGGGTGGCCCATGCGGGCCGCGCCGCTACATTTTCGCCGTACGTGCGGCCGCGGTTCGATCGCCGTTGGTGCCAGGTTGCTCGTTCTCTCACACTGGTAGTTTGTACGTGCGGCTAAGCCTCTCCTAGCTATGATTCCCTCATTCATCGTAACCACATCTTCTAGAGTATTAAATGATACGATTTATACAAAATACTTTATATATAAAAGTTTTTTTAGAAAATAAATGAATCTAAAATTTCAAGTTTGTAATACATTAACACATCCGGCTCATCAGGTTTGTCTACCTAGATAATCAAATGTTATTAATATTACAACAAAGATAATACTTAATTATTCGTGCATTAATGTTTTGTTTCATTTCGGTCGCCACAAAAAAAAAATCTGAGCCATAATAAGCTGATTGTTTCATTAATGTCTGTTTCAACTGGTGAAGTCGGTAAAGAGATTTTCTTCACAAAGTTCCTCATGGTATACATACAGTATGTATGAAGCCGCAAAATTACATAGGTAGGTAACATTTGCCACGGTTTTCCCAAGTTTTTACTGGATTCCACATCTGCAAAAGGGTGCGAATTGCACTGTGTTCATATGTGGCAACCTCCACACACAGATAGTAGTAACAACTGGTAGAAAAAAGCACCAAACCACTGCATTTGGCTGAGACACCACCCCATGTTGCCTTGTACCTGTAGAACTGTACTCCTACCAGAACTATACTTGTATTTATACAGTGACATACCAGTATGGCTACGGACGACACACGGTGGAAACGGCTATTTACACGGCGTCTTTTCGGCGGGTCCCACCATGATGCTCCGAGCTCCGCGTTGCGGAGGCACAGCGCCGCCCGGAACACGCCGTTGACGGCGTCGGACAGCCGGTCCAACGGCGCCGTCAGCTCCTCCGTCCGCCTCTCCACCTCCTGCGCCGCCGCCCGCAGCGCCGCCTCGTCGAGGTCGCCGTCGCCGTTGTCGAGCACGGATTTGAGTCTTGCCGACGGCCTCGTCGACGGCGTCCACCTCGCTGGGTTTGGTGGCGAGGGCGGCGAGCTGGATGGACACGGCGTTGAAGGCTTCGGTCCACGGGAATTCGCCGGAGACCAGGGGAAGGCGATCTGGTGGAGGGCGTCGCCGCAGAGGACGGCGGACGCGGCCGCCGCTGCGAGCGAGGAGACGGCGTCGACGGCGAGGAGGACGGTCGCGGCGCCGGAGACGCGGTCGCGGGGCTGGTCGAACGGGAGAGAAGGGAGCGGCGGGGGAGGCGACGCCGGTGCCCGCTCGTCACGGTCGGCGAGCGCGGCGCGCGCGCGGCGGACCGAGGAAGGCAACGGTGACGACGACGAGAGGAGGTGGAGCGCGAACCGGGACAGCAGGCGGCGGCGTCGGAGCCGGTCGAGGCGCGCGGTGATCCCGTTGCAGGCGTCGAGCAGCGCGACCCGGCGTCGGAGTGCGCGGCGACGGCGGCCGCGTCCCCCTCACCGCCAACGCGGGAACAGCGTCAGCGAGGGCAAGCGCGAGGAGATCCGCGAGCCGCGCCAACGCAGCCAACGGCGACGCCGGCAGCGGCAGAAGACTCCCGAGCCTCGCGGACAGCGCGGCGCCGAACCGGCGGACCGGGACCACCACCGCGCCCCGGGCACCGCCTTGCCCGGCCTCCGCCGGTGATCCTTCACGCCGCCGGTGGCGTGGAACGGGAGAAGCGCGTGGTACTTGTCGGTGAGGAACATCTGGGTTGCTAAGGGTGATCGGATCGGATTCAGGTGAAGCTCGCGGCGGAGACGAGGGGGAAGGATGTGGCGGGAGAAGGATATAAAGGTGGCGTGGCGTCCGCGGGGGGTGTGAACGGGGGCGAAGGTGAAGGTGACGGGACGTGAGGCTTTTGTCCCCGGCAAGAATGCGTTTCCGGGAAGGGGGAGATGGGAGATGGCCTCTCTCTCTCTCTCGGGCTGTGAAGAGGATGGGAGGGCGGCAGCGTGGGCCCGCCGCGTAAGACGCGTATCAGGAACACTTCGGAATAAGAATTCGCCTTTTCACTCCTCCACGCCTCTCTCTCGTCTCTCCTTTTGGTATCGAGAAAGAAAAAAAATTCAGAATCTAATCAGGGTTAGCGCTCCACTTGTCAACTTTAATACTGGACTTAATCGAGATTATCTGTCACATGGTTTATGTGCGGTAATCCACCATATATATGTACTTTTACTTCGAGTATGCGCGTGGTGTCATCTACTTTTTACCTTGGCATGACGTTTTCTTTCTTTTCTTTCTGAACATTGGGATCAGCTCTTTTTATTTTTTCTTCTTGTTTTAGCGATCTTGTAATTGCACAACAGCACACCGTAGGTACTTGGCAGACTGGAATGAACACATACACGTAATAATTTCTTCTCCTACCTTGCGGGCTAAAGATATACGAGCAGAACATACTGGAACGTTTGGCTAAGCCCTAAAGATATTTTTTTTCCTTATCGTACCATTAAGGGCATTAATAACTAGACTGGGATCACTGGCTTATTACCCCCACTAATAGAGCTTTCATCTTTATGACATTTGATCTTAACAATCTCCAGGCACTCAAGCTCCGTGCAGGCCGCGCGTTTCCACTGGTGACATCGCATCCTACATCATCGTACAACTACAAGTGCAAGGCTTGCACTCTTCTGCAGTTCACACTGGACTAGTAAGTTACTGTCAGATGGCATATGTGCCGACTCGATCAGCTAGGCTTATAAACAAGAAAAGGTACGGGCTAATAGGTACGGATGGGGCCATAATATTTTCTCTGGGTACATATTGATCAAGGAAACAAAAAAAAAAATCTCCTCCGATATGGAAGTTCTACTAGAATGTGCCTCTGCGATTAAAGTCGTAACGAAAATTTCATAGGAAACAGTTACAAAAATCATCTTTATGACATTTGATCAAATCGATTCCAATGCTAGGCAAATGTGTTGAGGCCTGGTTTAGTTTCCAACTTTTTCTTTAAACTTTCAACTTTTCTATCACATCACAACTTGCCTACACATATAAACTTTCAACTTTTCCGTCACATCGTTCCAATTTCAATCAAACTTCTAATTTTACAGTGAACTAAACACATCCTGAAGCTGATCGAATCATAAAGTAGCCTAGCCTAGGTTATGACGAGTCCAGCGTGAACAGCACGCCCTTTTTATCGTGATTTTTCTTTGGGGTGTGTGTCTGTGCCCATACCACGTCATTTTCTGATTTCTGCCGAGCCATTTTTCTTTACTTACCGTGGATGCCACACAACAAACCGTACATCACTTGCAGGGAAGATACAGATATTTTACCCGTGCAACGAACCACCCCGTCTTTGAGGGTGTCGCGCACACGTGTAATGGGTATGTTCCCATGTTCTGTTACGCCCCCATTCTGTGCATGACGCAACGCTACAAACACTTCACTTCTGTATCATGCAATGCAATACCGACATCATCAAATTAGCAGAAGTAGCAAAGGCCATACCTGATGGTTTCGGATCAGCTACAGTAGTAGTATGGACTACAACTTAAGCAGTTGTAGCTGCTACGTTGGATCTAAAATCTAACGGTAAGGGTTAGTCTGATACTATAGCAAAAGTACTGTAAAATGAAATATTATTTTGGGATACTGTAGCACGAACACTATAGCAATTGATATGGACCATTGATCATAAAAAATGAATGGTTAAAAATGCATGTAGTTGTAAGGTGCAGTCACAGTTACGACTGCACCCAATCTTTCCATACCTGATACATCTCCTGTGTCCTGATGATAGACTCGTTGGGGTGGCAACAGCAACAGGTGATGGCCAAAAATTTTTACCATGAGACGGGGTCCAATGCTACAGTTGCCACCACGCTAGCTTCGCTTTGGCTCCACGCATCCGAAACGGTAGGAGAGAAACGTGGGCGCCAGATACTACTCCCGTTTTATTGTTCGCCCATTGGCTGTTTTGAAAACCAGGTTCGGGCCATCGACTTTGACCTGCTGAAAACTTGATCTGCACACAACATATGGATAATGAGCGATAATGGTAATTTGAAAAACTTTATAAACCTGAAATTAAGGAGCCGTTGACGCAGACCCTTTTGAATTGACGTGTATTGTAGGTTCAGATGGCGACTTGGCCCCGTTGATCTTGAAAAGAATAATGTACAAGTGGGATAGGTACATCTAAAGTTTGGCATACATAAAGTATAAACTATAGCGATCTAGCAAGCTAGTGAAAATTCTAAAGTTTGGCTTGTATAAAGTATAAACTATAGCAATGAAGCAATCTGGCAAGCTAGGGAAATTCCTAAAGTTTGGCATATATAAAGTATAAACTATAGCAATCCGGCAAACTAGGGAAACTCTAAAGATTGGCATACATAAAGTATAAACTAGCAAACTGGCAAGCTAGGAAAATTGTGAATTCAACGTTTCTGGACCTAAATATGAAAATAAATAAATGCCTATTTAACACCGTAGTATATAGCAAATAGAAAAAAAAGGCATTTTGCATGTAACATATGCCTTGATACTTGAGGAGAAAAAACAATGTATTACTCAGAGAAAGAAGAAGATAAAATCAAAATTAGAGCTTTAGAAGTATGAAAAAAGAACCTGCAGATCAGCACACACATTTGGTTCTCGTTCCACTTTGATGCTTTGATGTGCTTAAAATGATCTCATGAGCCATGACTATGTGGCAACTCATAAGTCCTGTCTACAACTGTAACATATGATTGAAAAACACGAGGGATTTAGTGTGATAAATGATATGAGCATTTTCAGAAAACCTTGAATTAGTGCGTCATAGACAATAGAATGTCTAGGACAGGATATGGTATTTAGTTATTTGCCAGATCAATGTTGGCACACAATGAAGGAGTACCAGATCAACAAAGCTATCCATATAAACTAAAAGAGTTCTCCTTCCACACACTGTATCACTCAGGAAGCAAATCAGCTAAACATCACAATCAACACAGCTAATATTTCCTGTTTTTTCAATTTTTTTAATTAGGTAGAGTATGCTAGGAATGTTCTTATCATCTTGCATGTGCTCAAACCAATCCAGGTGGTGGCCCCACAATATCAAACTTTAAGAGTAATCTGTTGTGGCACGAAAGAAAGCATCTTCCCTATCGCTAATCTGGTGTGGAATTTCAGCAAGGTGGAAAGCTGTTGCCGGATTGGCCCGGTCAGCTCTGAAGACCGGAATTGCAAATTCAGACTTCAGCGTTGTGGGTCATATGTGAACCCACTCAGGCGACAAAAATACCTGAACTTCCCGCAAAATAGGGGAGCAAACGATCTGTTTTGATTAGGTAGGGCACACATGGAGTCCATGGTGGTTGAAACTCAGACATAAGATAAGAACAAACTTATCTTCCTTGACAAAAAAAAGGGAGAAAACACCATGGTTTACAAAAGTAAAAAAAGAAAGATAAAAGGAAGTAGCATGCCAAATGTAATGTATCTAACATAAATTAAGTCTTGGAAAATAAAAACAGTGATGACTGTTATTGGGAAATGCTTGGCTACTAAATCTAATAAATGTGTTAGTTCATAAGTGATGGCCCAGTCATACATTATTTTAGCCATTTTACTTGTTGCCTCTTTCCATTGTGTATGTTCAGAATTCAGAGATATGTCTGATTAACTGGCACACATTTCTCAACTTACAAACCAATCATTGTTCTGACAATATCAAAATAATAGCAAACAGAAGGTAGGAAAATGTGAGCTGTCGGTCAATACCTGAGCTTAAAAACGACAAGGACAATAAAAAGAAAATGCCTACTGTAGGTGGAAAACAGCAAAGCTACTTAATGAGGAAATAGCAGTAAGTTTGTGCTTCCACAAAACCAGTCAACACAAAAAAAGTGAATGCCTCTTCCAGCTCAATCAGATGCTACCAAACTCGAGTTCCATAGGATGAGCTTGCAACTGCTTGCAAATATACAGTAAATAAGCTGAGGAAACTAACTTCTGAACCATGGTCTGAATATCATAATATGTTTTCTTTAGTTCAACGGACAAAGCACCCATTAAAATTTTTGTAACACTCAAAAGCACCTTCCTTGATTATTGGAGTGCACACTTGAGATTAAAAAAAGCTGCCGCTATACAAAATAACTACCAAAGGCTAAAACCATATTCAAGTCCCACTTTACAGGTACACAAGCAACATATGTAAGAGAGAGAAGTACACAACACAAGAAAGGAGTCTATTTAATAAAGCACAATCAAACACATGCTAAAATATTACTACCTATGTTCTTTTTTACTTGTCGTTTTGGACATTGACACAATCTCCAATGTATATGTCTCATACTCTCATCATTACTTTTTCTAGTTATATATGTATAAAACTTATTAAAAATATAACCATGTGAATGTGTTTTTCATGACAAATCTATCAATGTCATTTTCACATCTTAACTTTTTTTTTTAATTTTTAATGATTTAGCATATCGAGATTTGAATGTGTTCTCTAGGATGTCATCCTTTTGATAACAGAGGTAGTACCTCTCCAATGGGCACCTCTTTCACTCTTTGTCACTAACCTCAGAAGAAGAATGTATGCAAACCGTAAAATGTAAATGGATTTCAAAAGATATTGAAAAAGGGTACATAAACCACAGATTGAGTTATTTCTCTTAGCATATCAGTACTGATTGAGAGGAAAGTTGTGATTAATGATATTGACAAGTTTAAGCATTTGTGAGGTTAATGCATGAAACGTATGCTTACCTTGCATGGCATCTGTTTGTTAGGAACCCAAAGGGATGAAATGATGAACATGTCAGCAAGGTAGTTAATTACATCCAATATCAGAAGGAAATGTTTTGATTTTTGACATGTAGAAGTGTGGAGCATTGCCATCCACTGAAATTTCTACTCAAGCCATCAAGCGCCCTGTCATTTTCCCATTAGTTAGCTTTCAAATGAGTTCATCTAGAACTCTGGAATACACAGACGAAAAGAAAGAGGTAGATATGTAATATGTTCAACAACTTTTCCAAAAAAAAAAAAATCCTCCATAGAATATTTAGCTAACTATATTACCTCATTGCTGAAATTGTGATATGCAGTTAGAATCTTCAAAAGAAATAAGATGGTAGGATCTCCCTGAATCCTGATACAAATATCCGCTTCTCTCAGGCTCAGTTTCAACTGACAAACATTACGGTGAAACAGAACCATCAATCCATAAAGTCTTTGGTTGACTGCGGCAACCGTCATTCTGTGACCTATCATGCAAATGAATTGGTCATGATAGTGTAAAGTAACAGAAACTTGACCCTATCCGTCTTGGTTGATGGGTTTGCTCCAATCATTATAAAATAAACCTTGAACAGGAAATCAGTCTACAATATATACAAAATGCAGTCCTCCGGGTGAAACTCAAATGTAACTGGCAGGATATGATAATATGCAAGTTTCTGATTCATTCGGGAACTGGTGAAACATCATATCATCCCTTTTTTGAGAAATCACCCTCTGGGAATTATTAAGCAGTTTATTCAATTATGAATAAAATCTAAGAGAGTATGTGTAAGCTTAAAAGCTGTGGTTAAGTGTATAATTTGTCCATGAACAAAAAAAAAAGGGAAAAAGATAACATTGAATAGTATAAAAAAATAATCAGAAGAAGAATGAGTGAGTTTTCATCAATGTTCTCCATTAGATATTTCATACCTTTCGCATTAAGGGGATTCAAGCTGAATCATGGAAGAGCTCTGAGAGAGCCTAACAGGAACAACCGCCCATATGCTGGTAGAGTACATCATTCGTATGGAAGAATATTTTACTGCACTAAGAGTATCAGGGGTGTTTGATATCTATTTCTGAAATGAAACTCCGTATAGAACACCATAAAGAAAATCAAACATTAGCAGTCTCAGGTAGATTTAAAATAACATACGGAATTCGAAAGAACTGTTTGAGGACTACAGACGTCTCTATTCTGGTGACCCCTCCTGATATAACTAGACACTACATGCTCAACTCTTGTAAAATCCTTGAAAAGGATACATAAACGCTGAACTATATATCATGTGGTTTTCGAAACGATAAATTCAACAACCAATACATACAAAACAGTAAACAGATGCACGCCAAACCACACAGATGAACTTGAGGCGTACAATACCAGCAATACTGAGCTTGAGAGTTGAGGCGCGCTACAAACCAATGGAATCAGAGCCTTAACAAATGGGACACGAAATGCCATCTTCCAATCTCCATGTCAATGTACCAAACCAAATCCTGTCCAGCGCCACCCAAAAGTCTGAGCAATTACCGAAAGCTCACGAGTTGTCGAATTCGTTACCCTAGAAAAAACCGCACGCGCATCCGTACGCAAGCTAAGCACGAGCATACACGCATAGATAGAGAAAACTCGGGTGAAAGGGGAGGGGAGGAATCCGTACATTACGCGCTGCTGCCCGATCGAGAGCCTCCTTCTCCGGCTCCGGCTCCGCCCCGGAGATGTCCCCAAACTCCAGTAGAGCTCACCCGCACCTCGCGGCCGGAGAGACCCGCGGCGAGAAGCGGCAGCCTCCGACGGGGAGCTGCTCCCCGAATCGCGCGGCGGCCGGCGGCGAGAGATGGAGGGAGTGTGTTTTGCGTGTGAAAAGCTTCTGGCGGAAGCTATACGATGGTTGGGCCTTAGTGCGGGCCAAATTAGTAGGCCGGAACGGGACTCCACACGTGCAGCGTGCGGCCCGTTCTAGTTTGCCTCGGGTGCCACACGCGCACCGTTGGAAATTGCACGACGTCTTCAACGAAAAACCAATGATATGATAGCGAAAATTAGACAATACGATATATACTGGTGAGAAGTGTTATACGTACGACTCATACATACGACTAGCGACTAGCGTACGTATTACCTCATCATCAGACTAATCACGTAGCTTGGATTACCTTCATGTGAGTCCAGATTTTTCAGAGCTAGCTATGAACTTATGGTTGTACACTTGTACGGGAGTCGTATGCAAGTTATTATGTATACTGGTGACAGTTTGAGGGTCTTTTTGGGAAAGTTTTTAGCAGTTGCAGCTTTTCACGTAATCTTCCGTTCTTCAAATAATGTAGACTGTCACCCAGATTCTAAGAATATGAAGTTATAAAATCAATAAAATAATCTAGAAACCAGAAGATGAAAATTCAGATTTTCGGAAGCTGGTTACCAACCAACAGATTCTCAGAATCTTAAACTCTCCAAACAGGACCTAATACACACTGTACACTGCTAAGAATTATTAATGACTGACTTCTCTTTAAAGATGATGGAAGAGCATTTTCCCGGCCTCCATATAGAATGAGTAAAACTAACTAGACAGGAATATTTCCATGTGTTTCACTAAACTATTCACTATTCAGAATTTTTCACATCCGCCCGTCAGATATACATTTCTTGCCGTGTGAAACTTCCTCCTGTTTGGATGGACTATGATGATGATGAAACATCAGCATTGGCAACCTTCTCCCGTAGCTTTTGTACACGAGCCTGAAACAAGGGAGGTTGAGGTGTGTCAAAATGGAGAGTTCACAGTGTTACAATTGCCGTGCGTGTGATACAGACACAGAAAAAACTAACCCTGAACGACTTGGTCCGGCGAATGGATGGATCAAGGTCCAGGGCATCAGCATAAGCATCCTCTGCAGCTCGGTACTCTTCCATTGCAAACAGAGCATCCCCTCGTGACAAGTGAGCCTGCATAGAGCAGCACAGCCATGACAAATAGGCCCATGGAAAAAAAAAATTACAGATAGTGAATTTAAAGACCGACTCTCTAAGAAACTCCATTTTATCCGTGCATAGAATAGAACGTTATGGTGTTTCAGACTTTCTGTTAGGCAGGGGAAGGCTCCATCTATATTATACAAGTGAATTTCATTGCATATTATGTGCGAACATAAGCTATATGACAGAGACATATAAATCAATAAAACTATTCTTGCTATCACCAGTTATCCGAAGGCTGAGGGCACCTGTGTCCTGTTGAATTAAAAATTGAGCATTTCACTGTCACTAGTACTATTAGTTTGGCAATCATGGACAGCCATACTGTTTGTGTTTGGTTTTGTTGATCATTGTAGCAACCTTTCCTCTCTGCATAAACGACTAGGTAGTTAATCTGTTTGCATTTGAAAATGTTTGTGGCACACACTCATCCAATAGTCTGCGACAAACTAGCTAAGAAACACCAATTTGATCGTATTGTACTAGCAATCAAGAGTATGGCTTGGCTGTGGACGAGTAGTAACAAGAAGATGATAAATTCAATTTACAAGGCAGGTGTTTACCTGAGGAAATTTCGGAGCAATCTTTGTTGCTTCCTCGGCATCAGCAAGCGCACCAGTGATATTCCCCATTGACAATCTAGCCCTAGACCTGCACATTAAAGCATCAAGCACTCATTTCAGTTAACGCAGACTCTCATTCTCACTTCCCAATAGTTCAACGGAGGCAGCATCTCCTAAGAGAAAAACATCACTTGTGTAAAATTAAGCTAACACACGTACTCCCAGTCCCAATCCCAAACACTTGTTCTCATAATCAAAGCTACAGAACGGACCTGCTTCTGTACACTAAGTGGAGACCGCCACCAGCATTCATCTCGATGGCCTGCAGTGTATACAAGCAACAAGTTAGAAATTGGAACAAGAACACTACATGATAGTACCTGTAGCACGGGACATGCAGCTTTCTTGACGCCATTTTCAAGAGAAAAGAAAAAAAAATTGGCAAGCACAGTTTGCTTGTAAGAATGGGGTGAATACTCTATTAGAGACCTCAGTCAGGAGGGCTTCCGCTTCGGCGGCGTCACCCTTCTCGAGGGCGGCCTCCGCCTTCTCCCGCGCCGCGAGCGCGGCGAGCCCCGGGTGATCAATTGTTCTGATTATATTTCAAATAATTAATCAGATTATTCTCATGTTATATGCTAAAATATCCAGCTCCCTAATAATTAGTGTTCCCAATTTTCTTGATTTTTCCGTCACCTGCTAGTTTGTTGATCTGCTTGATTTGTTTGTCGCCTGCTAGTATGTTGCAACTATCGGTGCTAATCGATTTAGGCGATTCTTGCACATCTTTCTGTGTTGACTCGCTGGTGTTAGCCTGTTAGGAGTGATGCTCTCTAGCTGTTCGATGAAATGCCTGATAAAAGCACCTTTCCACACCAATATATCTATCGATATTTATTCGCACAATCTGTTCCCCTTTGGTAATGTACCTATCACCATCGATTTGCATGCGATAGGATCATTAGATTACTGGTGAATGTCGTATAATGATTTTTACCATACAAAGTATTGAACAAGAATGCAAGTGGCTTAATGGTTCATTGTTCTTTCCGATTTCTTTTTGGTTTGTAGAGTCATGCAGAGGGCGCGTGTTAATCTGAAGGGGTGGCAACAGGCTGCTGTTGCATTCGGTTCTGCATTTGGGGCCTTGCTTGACCCTAGAAGAGCTGATCTGATAGCTGCTCTTGGGGAGACTACTGGGAAGCCAGCATTTCAGCGTGTGCTTCAGCGGATGAGGAACAGTGCTGAAGGCAGGGTAAACTCATGTTACCCTATATCCCCTAAAAGTGCAGGACGTTATATCGATGCATCCATTTGTTGTGCTTGACCATCTCTTTATATATAGCCTTTATTACTAGCATATTCTGTAAATAGTATACATATATACTCAGCTTCTGAAACAGTAACAGTTTCTCTGCCAACAAATGCTAAGGAGCATATGATGATTATACACCAATACTACGAAGTAGATTTTTTTGTGTGAAGTAGCATTATCCTTTTTACTTGGTTGTTTCGGGGAGCAATGTTATACTGAAAAATGGAATAGTGTAGGTCTTTTCATAAGCTGTCCATTTTTTTTGTTGTTCATTTGTTATTTATGCATTTAACTCTCCAAAATATCTTCCTTGTTTGGCTGCAGAGACTTACCCATTCAATAAATTTAAACCTGCAATTGCTATACTTTGATGATTTTTTCCTTCTTGTTACATCACTGCCATGCAATAGCAACACATGCCAGCTGAAAATGTGTACTCAACACTGTGGACTTCTTTCCCAATTGACTTAACTAAGATACTATTCCTACAGGATGTTCTCCTGGAGCGTCCTCGAGTTATATCCACACAAGTTTCTCATGCCTGGGACATGCCTCAGAACACATTTGGTGCAGCATATGCTCAGTTCATGGGATCAAGGAACTTCTCACCGGATGACCGCCCACCTGTCCGTTTCATGGATACAGATGAGCTTGCGTATGTTGCGACCCGCGCCCGTGAAGTCCATGACTTTTGGCATGTGCTGTTCGGCCTTCCTACGAACCTGATTGGAGAGACTGCCCTTAAGGTCATTGAGTTTGAACAGATGTTCCTTCCAATGTGCATGCTTTCAGTCGTTGGGGGCTCTGCGAGGTTCAATGAGAAACAAAGGACACTGTTTTTTCAGCATTATTTCCCATGGGCTTCAAAAGCAGGTCTTAAGTGCACAGATCTTATGTCTGTGTACTATGAGAAGCATTTTCATGAAGATTTGGATGAAGTGAGGAGGAATTGGGGAATTATACTATGCCCTGATCCCAAAAGGAGCAGTGTTTAGACTTTTAGATCGGTACATTTTGCATGAAAGATGTCTGAACTTGGTTTTCACTTTGTCTACGTTAGTATTAGCTCTTCCCTTTGAAGAATAATAGCAAGAGTTATGCTATTGATACCTAAAAAAACTAGTAATTCTCTTTAACTTAGCATAGCAACTAAGCTTGCAATGTTGATGTTCCCTTTAACAATAGTGTAGATGAGTTAATTACATTTTTATGTGTAATACTAGCTGAATGCCGGTACTTTGCTATGGACAGAAAACATATCATAATATTGTCTGAAATAAATAAAATTATATTTTCCATGAAATGTGTTACCCATCCTCCTTTTGCAGCACCAGGTACAACTATCCTTGCATGTGCAAAAGCAAAATTAGAACCTCATACTAGATCAGAATCAAAATTATTTGGCAGGCCCCTTGTTGCCAGTGGCTGAGGCAAAACTATCCTGAAACCTATCAAAATTATTTGGCAGGCCCCTTGTTGCCAGTGGCTGAGGCAAAACTATCCTGAAACCTATCAAAATTATTTGGCAGGCCCCTTGTTGCCAGTGGCTGAGGCAAAACTATCCTGAAACCTATCAAAATTATTTGGCAGGCCCCTTGTTGCCAGTGGCTGAGGCAAAACTATCCTGAAACCTATCAAAATTATTTGGCAGGCCCCTTGTTGCCAGTGGCTGAGGCAAAACTATCCTGAAACCTATCAAAATTATTTGGCAGGCCCCTTGTTGCCAGTGGCTGAGGCAAAACTATCCTGAAACCTATCAAAATTATTTGGCAGGCCCCTTGTTGCCAGTGGCTGAGGCAAAACTATCCTGAAACCTATCAAAATTATTTGGCAGGCCCCTTGTTGCCAGTGGCAGTGTTGCTGGTACAAACGTACAGTAACACGGTTACACCACCTCTGAAGAGAACTGCATATCGGTGCGTATCCCAATACGAACGGCAGAAGTAAACAAAGCTGAGACCAAATGGTAGTAGGAGTAGGTAGTACGTCCAAAAGCTGCACTGTAATTATGGACCAAATCACCTTAAAGTTACAGCAAAAGAACAGAAGAAAGAAAGCATGCAGCAAAGGGACAATGGTGAAAAAAGAAATTTACATCCCCTGTCAATCTTGCTCATCTTCATATATCTTACTCACACCACCAACGCAAGACAAACGAAAAATCAAAAGGGAGAGCCCAATCAATGCAGTAGATCATCAACTTAATTTACAGGTGAAAAATTAAGGCGAGCTATGTAGTTAAATGCCCCTATGTGATGTGGTGGCAATCTTGACCAACAAAAAGAAGAATTCAAAGAAGAAGACGTATTACTGCTTGATCCATCCATCATTAGCACAGCCTAGGCAAGCCTCTACCGCCGGCTTGATGGCAGGCGGCGGCGCCGAACGACGACGACGGCCTGCCGCCCTTGGCCATCTTGGACATCTGCCCTCGCATCTCCTTGCACGCTCTCTCCAGCTCCACCACCCGATTCTGCATCTTTTGCAGGTTCAGCTTGAGCAGCTCCTTCTCGTCCATGGCGTCCAGGTCCACGCTCCGGGCGCGGCTGCCGCTGACGATGATCTTCCTCGGCGTCTGCGACGGGTCAGGCCTGCCGCCGCCGGTGCCCTTCGCCGCGGCGGCGGCGGGTCTGATCTGGAGCTTGGACTGCTGCGAGGCCAGCGCCTGCACGGCGATCCCCGGCGGGATCCTCCGGTTCTTGGCCAGGTCCTTGCACGCCTCCAGCGTCAGCTTCTCGTAGTTGAGGCACCGGCATAGCGTCGTCCGCTCCTCGATGGTCAGCGTCGGGTGAGACTGCATGCAGACATGGAATAAACTTCAGTCAAATTTGCACAAAGTTCAGCCAAGTTTCATCAGCATTCAGCAACACTCTCTTGCAGCCTAGTTATTTCATTTGCAGAAAATTCTGCAAAGTTTCATCAGCAAACTAATGCCTTGATCAATGGTACTCGCTGTTAATTGTAGCACAATTAATTAGGCCCAATCATGCATGCAGCTAATCACATTAGATAGTGTCAAGGTGCAGCACCAAAAGAAGAGAACTACATCGCAGAGAGAATTAAGAATTGTTTAGTTCCTTTTTGCGCGCGCTTTACCACGCTTGAGAGAAAGGCAGTGGATGCGATGGAAAACAGGAAGCACAAACATGTAGGAGAGGATTAAAGAAAGGCCATTTGCACATAGAAAGCACCAAAGCCAGGATAAAGGCAAAATCTGGGCAGACCGGTCACTTGTTAAAGCCTCCCTAGGTTTCATTGCTGATAAACAAATTGGCGAGATCTCAGTTGCAAAAATGATCGGTTGGCCATTTGGCCAAGACGAAATGGTCACCAATGTGATGGGCTAACGACAGTGTCATGGATCAAAAGTGCAACGCAGACAGGGAAAAAGGTTAAAGTTTACGTCTGCATGCATGCAAAAAAAGCTTGAACGACTATGTCAGAAAAAGCTTGAACTCTGCAACTGTGAAGAAACAAAGGACCACAGTCCACAGAAAAAAAAATGTGATGCAGAAGTGCAGAAATGCAGAAATGAATTCCTGAGGTAAGTATGTGATCAAGACATAGCGAGTTTCAGTAAGTTGAATTTATCAACTTTATGATTTTGAAACAACTTAAAGTTAGCATTTTTTTTGAAATGGGATCAGACTTCAGTGGCTAGGACTGGTAGGACAGAGGAATGTATGGTGGCCAAGTGACAAGGTTTCAGATCTGACGAACGAAAAGCTCACACTGCACAGTGCAAAAGGGTTAAAGGCAATGGAATTATGGAAATTGGACAAATGAATTGTTCTACCCATAACACAGAGTACTAGGCGATCTATCTGTCCATCATTAGCGTCCCATGATAGTACTATCAAACTTTATTCAGTCCTTTGTAAAAGACCAGGCAAGAACAGGCCAACACACAGGAATTATGCAGTGGCTAAGAAAAAAACAGTTCGAAACAAAGTTGTTGCAAAGAAAAATTGGAAAGATATGCAGTCCTGGAGGAATGGTATATCCATGACAGAAGTTCCAATCAAAGAAGCTGTATTGAAGACAGAACTGACAAAAATGTAAATGTTGAAATCATAGCCATTACGAAGGTGACCTTCAGGTACAGCAAAAGCATACTACTACCTAATATCTCTCCAACTATTAACCTTCCTATCACAGTTCTTGCCGCCTATTGCCACCTCCAGGAACTCATCATGGCTCCATCATAGTGTGAGAGAATGCTCCTATTCACTGTCAGTGTCAGGTGAAATTCCCGGTGCCCTAAACTACCTAGTACAAGTCTGTTACTACCCAGTCATGATCAATCATTCACGAAGTCAGAAGCTCAGAGAAATACAGGATTCACGTCGAATTTTCCAAAATGTAAAATCTGGATGCTTACTAGACGACCAAAATGCAATCTTGTCCCACGCACAACGGTAAACTTTACCTTGGCATGCAAAGAATTTTACCACTGCTACTAATCCAAGACTAGACTGGTACTGCCGGCCCCTATAATTAGCCTCTCAATAGCATCAAGCTTTTTGAACAGCCTATCAATCATGTTCCCAATCATGAATTGAAACAATCAGTAGTACTATCCTATTATTTATAAACAGGTATTACTATTAGGACGAAATTAACATATTTTTTTTTTTCACTGAGCCAAACACTACTAATGAAAATAACATTCTTTTTGCTGAAAAAATATGAAATATAGATTTCATAGAAGGTGATCTCTTTAATTACCTCAAGGTAGATATCCAATGCCCTGTACACGCCGTCGTAGCATTCCCGCGCCGAGTCCGGCAGGCTCTCGGCGACGGCGAGGAACTTGGACACCCTCAGGCCATGGTCCGGCGAGATCTCACCGAGGTACTTGTCGACCAGCCTTCCAACCTTCCTCATCCTCTGCGACGGCAAGTCGGCCTCCTCCTCGGAGCCGACGAACACCCTGACCAGCCGCATGACCAGGTTCACGTCGTACACGCCGCCGTCGTCGCCGGAGACGAGGAGGTCGTCGAGCGTGGCCTGGTCCAGCATCAGCCCCATGAGCCTCTCCAGCTTGTGCCTGCACTCCTTGCTCAGCCCCACGGCCGACACGATCCGGAGCACCCAGAAGAGGCCCCGGCACGAGAACGCGGTGCCGCCGACGAGCGCCACGCCGTGCACGGCCGTGTCGGCGAGTCCGGAGAGGCCTCCGCCGCCGCCGCCGCCCTCCCTGCACAGCGCCGGCCTGCGCGTGGCGGCGCGGAGGTAGTGCAGCAGGAACCGCGTCAGGATCAGGTTCTTGTTCTCGATGCCGTAGCAGCCGAGCACCCTCATCGCCTTCTCGATGGTCTGCGGGCACAGCGACGTCATGTCGTCGAACCACCACTCCCTGGCGAAGCACGGCTTCATCGACTCCGGCGTCTTGGTGGACGACGACCGGCCGAACCCGAGCGGGTCCGGCGACGACGAGCACGACGACGACGACCGGTTCGGCGTCCCGACTGCCCCCGCGGCGACGGGCGTCTCCGGATTGGAGGTGATCTTGGAGAACAGCGCGGAGATGAGCCTCTCGAGGAGGCCGGAGGCGTCGGCCGCCGCGGCGAATGGCTCGCAGCCCTTGACGGCGGCGAGGACGTCGGCCCATGTCCAGTAGTAGAGGCCGTCCACGAATGCCTCTGCCTGGGACAGGAGGTTGCAGGTGCACACCTCCTCGGTCATCTCCAAGAACACGGCGGCGCAGTGCAGGAGCGGGAGGTTGGACGGGCAGAGCGGGACGCGGCCATTGTTGTAGCAGAACCTGGCCACGAGCTCGAACCCCTCGCCGCCGCCGGGGAAGTCGGCGAGCTTGACGGACAGGCTCTCCGCCCGGCTCGTCTTCCTCTTCTTCTTCTCCTGCGTCACCATTGTCCTCAACCTCCCCGAGAATGCACACATGACGCTCTGCACATGAAACAACACCAATCACTTGTGAGAATAGATGATTTCTTGATTACGTGAACCGATTTCAAAGATTTACGCAGGTCGCACGTACCTGATGAAGAAGAAGCGTGTGATGGCCATTGATGTGCACCTTGAGGTCGCAGAGCTCATTCATGGCTCGAGAGAGAAAGAGAAAGGGAGAGAGAGATGGAGGCAATGACACTGCAGCGAATGGAGTATAAATGTATAATAGTATCTAGGAGCAGGTGAGAATTGGGAAGATTTGGTTGCTTGGTTGCTGCCTCAGTTCAGTTGCTTGGGACCTCAAGGCAGATACAGTCACAGCTCACAAGCTCACAGTGTAGTAGACTAGTAGTACCACATTGCTTGAGTGCATGTGTCCTGTGGAGAGATATGGAGGAACACCTCATGATCCCTGAGAAGAAAACAAAAGCAAGTTTTGGTCTGGGTAGGCAACAGGTTCTCTGAACTCTTCACTCTTCAATGCTGGGCTGATGGGCTCTGCATGCAGTTCAAAGAATGGAGGGGAAAAAAAGTACCCCTCTGCCTTCCAAAGGCACGAGAGCAAGCAAACAAAAACGCTCCCTTGTTGGCTTGTTCTATTCTAAAACAGAGAGATCTCATATGAAAATATAGAAAAAAAAGAGAGGAAAGAAACAGAGGAACAGAGAGATCTTGTTCATGGCCACTATGGATTGAGTGTTTGCACTGCTCAAGGAGATGATTCAGCATCTGGATGCTAAGATTGCTAGTGCGCCTGGCTGGAATTGATTGGCAACATGTCACCAACTTGACATCAGAGCACGCAACAACTGTAGCTATGCACCCTTATCCTGTAGTATTACTCTAGTTCATGCTGTGCATATTTGTCAAAGTGCAGTAAAAATTCTGTGGCTAGGCAAGGACCAACTTTTGCAGAATGAAAGATGAACTTGTAGCTGTTACAAGCACTGTTGAAAATTTTCCCCTTCTTTTTGCTCCCTAGTCCCTATACCCTAATCCAGACATTCTATGGCTATAGTACTGTTGAAAATCCTGTGCTGAAAAACAAGCTTAGAGAGTTAAGAGGACATCAGGACACATGGCCCTTACAATGTATTCAATTAACTAATCAGAGAGAGAGAGAGAGAGAGGTCGTGACATTTGTTCAGGCATGTGTGCTCTGTCAGGAGCTGGTGCAATTGCAGTGGCTCCATCGCTCCAAAAACCTATTATGCCAGGGCTGTCATATTGGCAATTTGATATGGCTTAGGCCACTCAAGGCTTTGGTATTGTCTTCTCCCTAAGAAATGGGCTTTGGAGTTTTACTGGTGCTCACAGTCACAGGCTTATCATATTCCATATGGGAGTTGGAGAGGAGCCCTCTTTCATGCTTAAATTATCTGTAACAAAAAGTGTTCATATGAAAAGATGAGGAGGATGGAGTATGGACCATTGCTACTACCTTTTTGGTGACATATTAATGGATGTAGCTCAAGAACCTTCAAACAAGAAGAAGAACAAACACGCAAAACAACAACTTCTTCTAGTTCAGGCTGAGCTGTCCGCCGGCCATACTAATAGAGGTAAGCATGGGAAGATTTGCCAAGCGTTTAGTTTTTCATGTTCAGATGTTTAGGATGTCTAATATCAGGTTAGCTGATATACTGATATAAACACATGAGTTAACTAAGGGACAAATCAATTGAAAGGTAGGTACAGCATAGTCCACTATTATAATCTTATGGACAGAAATTCAGAGGGTCAAGACGAATACCGTGATAAGATATTGCTGCATATGCATCCAAGCTAGCACGGCGAGAACAGCAGGGAGCAGCAGTACGACTAGCTAAGGAATCCCGCTCACAAGTGCCAGAAGAAATGCCACTCGTGTTAGTTTATCATCAGGCTCGCAGCAACTCCAACATGTGCAGTGTTAATACCACCATCAAGTACATCCAATGTGGTACTGTAGAAATTAACCACCTAGGGAGTAGAAGTGTATGGTCAGTTCGTGTTTGATCAGACAAACCTGGCTCTGAATTGGTTTTGACTGTTTCGGACAAAAAAAAACTACATATTTGAACATCGCATTCGAGGAATGCGAATTCGACACATTGTACTTACAAAACTTTAAACCACAGGATTAACACGTCAAAGAAATGCTACTACAATGTATGCTACTCTCAAAATTTCGGTTGGCCTATCTTTCAGCTGAACTGATTAAAAAACATATGCTACTGCGGCACCTGTTTTTCCGGTATCTTGATAGGTTAATCTAGAACCAATAGCAATCAAAATCAAGAACAGTAGCAGCCAGCAACCTGTGTCAAGAAACATATGTCTAACAGATATCCACATATCGCGGCAATTATTCCCGCGGATGGATCACGGGAGAGGGTTTCGGGAGACAACCATAGGTTGGCGATGGCTAAAATACGGGTGTTGGGAAGTGGAGATGAATGTTCTCTTGGCGCCCACTCACCAACTGAAACGGATAAGCGATTGATTCCCCTCTCCCTGGACGCCACGGCATCACCTGCCGGTGTTGCTCACGAGTGCAAGAGAGACCAAAGATGATAAAGAAATGCCGTACTCACTTAACGGCCACCGTTCTTCCTCTCATTACCATCAATTCAGTCAGTGATGACTGATGACAACCTAATTGCAGAGGTTAATTGCTACCTACTACTTTTTTTTGCCGGAATGACCCAAGGAGGTCATTCAATTTGTTAATTTGTTGTAACCTTTTCTTCCAATTGCTACCTACTTCTATTTGTTAATTTGTTGGATGCTTGACTGCAGGGAGAAAGACTTACGTTGTTCAGAGTTGAGTTGACGATCTAGTAGAAATATCCGAACTTTGTACACAATCTATCTGTGTGGTTATTTCTGAACCGAAGCGCCGCATTTTTATCAGCTTTTCTCTCCCTGCATTTGAAGAATGTTCAGTCCAAAAAATCCAAGAGCATGAGCATTTGAAAAGATGAATGATCAAGTAAATGTACGGGAGAAAGCCAAAAGCCGCCATGAATGAGAAGGTGAAACGAGCAAAGGAGTTCACCTCACGAGGTAAACGAGATCCGCCTGCAGAGGAATGGCGATGGGCACTAACTGGGGTCTCTGCAGGTCGCCGGAGAGATTTGATAATTTAACACTCTTTTCAATGGGTTTCGATTATTTGACATCCTGGCCCACTTTCATTCACTCAGATGGTCTCACATGTCATCCTCACAAATGTCAATTAAAGTAATTGGGCAACGAAAAAAGTGTCAAATTATCAAATTTTTCCCGCGCGTGCCCGCGTAAACCAAGTCACGGATCCGCCGCGCCCCCACCCCGGCCGATCAGTCCAACGCCACGCCGCCGGCGTGATGTGGGCGGCACGCACGCACGCACGCACGCCCTCGCGTCGCCATCCTCTCGCGGCCGCCGCCGGCGACGGCCGCTCACATGCTCTGCATTTCTGCAACTGCAACTCGCACGCGGCGGCGAGGCCCATCCCGTCGTCAGGCCTGTCCATGGGCCGAGACAACATCGAAGCCCGCGTCTCTTCTATACTGGGCCAGCGAAGAGGAGGACGCGGCGGCCCATCTCGAGTCCCCTCGCGGCGGCATCGTCTCGTCTCGCCTCCGCGTCGCCGCCGCCGCCTCCGCCTCCGACACGTGATTAGTTTAATCAGGAAGCTTCGGGAAACGCACGAAACCGCGAGCATTTCTGATTTCTCCTCCCCTAATTACCGCCTCCTCCTCCTCCTAAGTACGAAAAGCCAAAACCCAAATTCGCTTCCCCCCCAAATTGCTCTTGCGGCGCCGCGGGTTCTTCGTCTCCACCACCGCCCTCGACGTCAGATCAGGTATAAAATCCGTACGCGGGGTTGAATCTTCTGGCTGGTTGTTTCGATCTGGTTCCTGCCTTTGATCGAGTTTTGAGGGTGAGGGTTTGTTTTGGTTTTCGCTTGCGCGGTTGCAGGTGGTGCGGTCGATTTGAATCCATGGCGGCGACGGCGGCGGCGAAGCTCGCGGTGACGGACGAGCTGGCCTTGCCGCTTCGCGCGGTGGGGGATCTGGCGGCCGCCGCGGGGGTCTCGCGGGAGGAGGTGGTGGTCATCACGCAGTGCGCCTCGCTTGGTGAGCTTGTCGTCTCCTTGCTTCCCTTTTTCCTGCTATCATATGAGCCTCCGATATCGATTAGGATTTTTTGTGAAATTCAATCTGGAACTGTGCCTAACCCTATTACGAGTGTTCGTTCGTTGCTGGTTAGGATCAGTTCCAACTCAACAAATCGCAACAGTTCAATCGATTCAGGGTAGAGTTCTTCGAAAAACTGTTTGGAGCTCACCATTCCTTTAGTTTCCGACGACTCCCCTTATGATGCTTCGTATGCTAATTCCTATATAGATTCATTTCACCGTATATGGGACCAAATAGGTTATGAGACAGTGCTATTGGTTGACAAAGGAAAGAAAAGAGTTTCATATTCTCACATCAATCATGAGGAGAAAATTTTGGAGATCATCTCCCTATATGTTTTGTATTGATTATCTAGATTCATTAGTGGCAATATTCAATTCTCACCCATGACTACTACTCCAAAATTGGAGTATGTTCCAAAATTTGGACCCTACAATTGACACACTGTTTTGCTCTGTTATATGTTCAGTTTTGATTTCTGTTATGCTTCAGTATACCTTATCCTTGTAGTATACATGTTGGTTTGTCATAAGCTCATTTTGAACATTTCATGTTGTCATGGTTCAGGTGGGAGGTTGCCTTTTGATGATGCATCAGTTGGTTCTGTTCTTGCTGTCATTAAGAAAGTGGAAAACTTGGGGGATCAGTTCATAACTGAAATAAGCAGGGTTCTCAAAGCTGGAGGCATGGTGCTTGTACAGAGTTCCCCCTCTGATCAGGATGTATGTACTGTTTTTCCAATGTACTCTATTTTGTAATGTTTAATTTGCACTCCTGATTTTCTGATCTTCTCTTCATCAGCCCAATAACTCTATTGAGCGCAAGCTACTGTTAGGAGGATTTGTTGACGTGCAAGCTTCTGCTGCAAGTTCGCAGGATAATGAGCATTCTGTTACTGTGAGTGATCTAGTGCCATAATATGTGTTAATGCTTCTGTGCGGTCACACTTTCCTGTGCTAACTGAATCACCATGCAGATTAAGGCAAAGAAGGCCTCTTGGAGCATGGGCTCTTCCTTCCCCCTCAAGAAAGCCACAAAGGGTCTTCCAAAGATTCAGATTGATGATGACTCTGAACTGATTGATGAAGACAGCCTCTTGACTGAGGACGACTTGAAGAAACCAGAACTTCCAGTTGGTACTGTTATATAGAACCCTTCAGCTTTGTTCAACATCTATAAATTAAATATGTAGATCCTGAAGGTTTGCTTATGTTTTACCAGTTGGGGATTGTGAGGTGGGAGCCACAAGGAAGGCATGCAAGAACTGTACTTGTGGCCGGGCTGAGGCTGAGGAGAAGGTGGAGAAGCTAAATCTCACATCAGAACAGATCAATAACCCTCAGTCCGCTTGTGGCAATGTGAGCATGACTGCTTTTTAATTAAGTGCTTTTTTTTTTTGCCTTTGGTCCTCTCCCTCTGAAAATCCATAGTCTCATCCTGTTACCCAGATTTGTTGCCTTCCTGTTATGCTTATGTGTGAAATGATAATTGCAGTGTGGGTTGGGCGATGCATTTCGATGTGGTACTTGCCCATACAGAGGTCTACCAGCATTCAAGCCAGGCGAGAAGGTAATTATCTCTCCTGACCCTAAATTCTTGATTCATGAGAACACCCGAGATGCCAGTTGAACTTGTTTTTAAGAAACAACTCACTGTTCTCTGATTGGCAGATTGCCCTACCTGGCAACTTCCTTGCGGCTGACATGTGATGATAGAAGGGAACATCGGCAACAGCAGCAGATAGGAATTGGCTTCTTTAATTTGTTCGTTCGTTAGAATGTTGAAGTTGCTGGCCAAGTATGGGTGTGATAGTAGATGGAAAGAAGAGGACCATTTGCTGTAGTCCCTGCTAGGGGATTGGGATCCAGTGCAGTTGCTAGTGTAACTACAACTTAAGCAGTTGCACTAGCACCACACTATAACAAATTAATGGTTCAGATCAACACAACACTGTAGCACATGTACTGTAGCAAAATTACTGTTTCACGTGTTTTGTAGCAACAAATCTGGACCGTTGGATGAAAAATACAAATGGATCTCAATCCCCCTGCTAGTTATCACCACTTTCTGGTTCCCAGGTTTCAGGTGTGAGTGTGACTCGCCTATGCGTTCTGTTTTGAGGATATATGTAACTGAGAAAATACTGCACTGTTGTTTCATTGTGAAACTGTCAAATCTCAAATCGCACGTTGCTGCTCTCTGCTGATCTTGCAAGACAGTGACCCCTTAACAAATGGCATGTTAGTTTCAACGCAGTGGGATGTTGTGTTCTTATCTGCTGCGGGCGGCGTGGTGGTGTTGTTTTTTTCCTGATTATAGCCTTTTATGGCTGTTGTTTTGTTTGTTTTTCTGTTATATATAAATAATATGAGACCTAGGACTATCTTGGGACTATGTTGTGCGATTCGTTTAAAAAAAATGTATGTTTGCAATATTGTGTGTAGTTTTTTTTTTTAAAAAAAAAACAAAATGGCATGTTCATGATCCCTGAAAGTGCAAGCTGCAAATATAAACTTATCTCCGTGGCATGTAACCCACTTGTATCAACTGTATGTACACAATAACAACATAGTAGTAATAACATAGTACTAAGCATCCTATGCTGTTGAAACCTGAATACGACTAGTTAGCAGGAGCATAGGGTCCAAATAGGAACAGTTCTGCACTTTAGCAGTGCACACAGACTAGCGACAAAAGGAGAGAATTTATCATTCGAGACTTCTTGTCCGAGATACAGGATATCAGCAAAGTAGGCCTTCTTTGAAATTGAACAAAAAAAATCATGTAAAATACCTTTGTTCTAAAGAAGTCAAGAGTTGTGTTTTGCGATTACATGGTAGAGACGTACACACGCTATTACAGACGCAATGCTACACTAACGTCACGAGTGCACCCATAGCACGTCATGTTTGACATTGCTTCGTAGCTAAGGGTATGTTTGGTAGTGCTGAACTGCGGTTGTACAGCCGCAGCCAGGGGCGGATTTACAACCCGGCTACCCTAGGCAACTGCATGGGCTCATCCACTACGCTGGACATGCTCGGCAGTAGGTAGAGTGCAGCAGTAGCTTAGTTTCATTGGGTGCTTGGCTACTTAATTAGGCAAGCAGAAGCAAATGGCATGCTAGCAGGAGTAGAGTACTTAGACCAGCAGAACGTAAGAAATAATCTGAATGAAGTGATTTGCATTGGATTTGGATCCTCCTGTTTATTTGTAGCGAATTAGCTCTTGTTGAAATTTCGAGAATCCATCCATCAATAGACTTGCCCAGGCTCATAAAATTTTCTGGCTCCGCCACTGGCCGCAGCGCTGCCACTTTCCTAGTATCTTTTTTGTGATAGGACTGTAGCTGCTGGCTGTAAGGCAGCCAACTAGTAGCACTACTGAACACACCCTAAGTTTTTTTACGAATCATTTGGATCTGAAGTTGTGACAAAATTGATAATATTTTAATGAGCCATTTTGTTTCTGCAAATATCTATATACCTAATTAAAAAATACATAAGGTTTCCGACAATTTTTTTTCGTCCGTGCGTTTTTTTTTGGGAGTTGCTAGACAACTGCCTGCTGAGAATTTTTGTTCTATCAGCTGAATTTGAGGGCGTTGGATTTGTTTCCAAGATTCGTGCTAGGAGTTTTAGGCCAACACATTCATCCGGGCGCTGGACCCGTCGCTCTCACTGGCTCGTTGCGTGTCGTCACCGTGGACCCCATGCGAAACTCAGACTCGATTTTTTTTCCTCATTCACTCACGCAAGAAGAGCAGAGAGAGAGTGGGGATTGGATAACGCGGGGGTTCTCACCGGCGGCGACGCCGCATCGTGGGTGTGATGCTATCGTCGTCTCCTCCGGCGGGTGGAGCTCTAGAGCTTGGTGTCGGCTCCAGCGGACGCGCGCGCCGCCTGCGGTTGCGCTTATCTGCGAGGCAGGGATGGCGGTAGGGGAGGCAATCTCGACAGCTCCGATGGTCGTCAGCGTGTTTCTACAAAGCTTTTTGTCGGGAATGGCGATGGAGCCTCAACGCTTCCTGTGTCACTAGGAGAGCCGAATAGGACCAATCTGTTGGATCTCGGCATGGGATCCTGCAATGGCTCAACCAGCGAGCAACTCGAAGGCCACACAGCTCCACACGGTGAGCTTACCTTTAGCACGATGCTATATGATTTTTGTATTTGTTCCCTATTTTGAATATGTTGCATATTTTGTCTAGAAACAATTTATTGTAATTTTGGTAGTAGATGGACGGATGGAGCCATGGAGGAGTAGAAAGTTTTTATGATATGTGTGCCTTTTCAGATAGCTGGTTTTTTGGTGCCCTGATCTGGTTCAATATGTGAATAATATTTTGCATTTCTAAAAATTTTGTGGCCATGTAGATCCATATTTCTTGCATTGTTATCAATTTAGTTATCCAAAGCTAAAAGGTCTTATGTATAGGGGGGTAGAATTATGTTTTCAGTGAATAGCAGTAGTTGTAGATGAAAAGCAAGAAGTTGGAGTCGGGAATTGGTGGTGGAGGCAGTGCATGATTATGCAGCTGGAATTGATGGTGGCTTGTTTGTTTTATTTTGGATTAGATTTAAGGAATAATTGTGGATTTTTCTTATAAATTTTGATGGACACGTATTGATCTATATATATGCTTTCTGTTAAGAGAACTTCGCAAACCTACATAAATCTTCAGAACTTTTGAAGTTTTGTAATACATTATGTTTTTTCACAAGGAGAGCTTAGTGACTCCATATCTGAGTAGCAAGTTTTCTTAGCATGCTACTGTAAGAGCAACTAGTCTGATACTACTATTTAACTGCATTTTGTTTTGTTATTACATAGATATGTGATCCTGAGTACCTACTTTTTTATGGTCGAGGAGGAGAGGAGAGGAGACTCTCTAGCTAGGAAGTACTCTTTGATTTGCAAAGCTTTGCTTTTCTTCAGGCAAAAGTAGTGTCAGGGGGTGCCCACCGTATGCCAGGGAGGAGATGGCTCACTGAGCAGTGTAGTGTTTAGCTGGTACAATCATGTGCTCCAGCTTCTCCTTATTGACATGAGGAAAATTGTCTTCTTTTTTCATTATCCTTGGAGAAATTCTGACTCTCAACTATTGAGCGTGCGAGTTTGTATACTAGTGTGTGTATTTTTGGCCTCCTTCTTCTAGTAATTACTCTTTGCCAGATGTGGGGGAAACTATTAGAGAAATTGTTTTGTTCTCACTATAAATGAGTAGTTTTTTAAAGTAAATTTCAATCATTTAGTTTTTGTGATGAGTAGTTCAATTAAGTCTTAGATTTGCAATTAATTGACATTTTACGAAAGATTATTTACTTTGGTTCAATTAAGTACAATTTCTACTAAAATAGTTTTGAATTAAAATTTCTATCAGTAGTAAATTTTCTAAGTTTTTTTTGTCATATACTTACATTATTTAGTTTTACCAGCAATAAAACTAATTATGCTACTAACAGTACCTAATTCTGTCAATTTTGTTAGCTACTTCATCCGTTACATATTATAAGACTTTCTATCATTACCCATATTCATATATATGTAGATGTAGTTTTGTCAATTTTGTAGGTTTTTCCTTTGTTATTTTGTTTTTGTCTATCATTTTTGTCTTTGTCAACTTTTATAATTTTCCTACATATTAATCAAATTAATGCTCTATCTTCATAATAGTAACTAGCGTCGACGTGGCCATGATGCTATCGATGGCGGCGAACGGATTTTTAAGCATTTTGTCATTTTTTTTATATATTTTGTCAGCATCTCACAATTTTAAAATTTTGTCATATTGGTGTTTGTATTTTGTCTGTCTTTGTCTTTGTCAGATTTTAAAATTTTCCTACATATTAATCAAGCTGGTGTGCTATCTAAATGATAGCAACTATAAAATCAAATTTTCCTCAAATTTTAATCTAAAGATCTACAGTTTTTTATCCCTGTCATGGCGGCCGTCTGTGTCCTCATTGTAGTCGCCTCCATCCTCCTCAAGGGCCTCCTCCACCACCTCGGCCAGGTACGCCTCAAACTTCCTGCTGCTGTATCTCCTTTCTCGGAACCATTCCCCAATTTGTGCTGCTTTCTTGCTCAAGTTTCTGATTTGTTTTTCTCAGTAGGAGTTCAGAGCAAGAGGAGCATAGGGGCCATGGCCAACAATGCAACCAAAAAGCAACTGTAACTGTGCATTCGGTTTTAAAATACTTTGAGAAACGACAATTCCAAATTCCAACTAGTAGTACATGTTTTGTGTTTCTTTTGTTAGAAATTTTTTGTCAAGTTCAGCTAAGCTTATCGACTTGGCAAGTTCTTGTTACATGGGATAGAACATGTATGCCACACACTGGATCACTGTTACCTTCTCCATTTTAGTTCACTGTTATATTTTAATCTTTTTTTACACACTACCAGTTCTTTGTGCGGATGCTGTTGATTGATTTTTCCTATTTTTGGCAGGCACACAGGATTGGTGAGGTGACATTGCGTGCTGTACATGATTTCTTTGTATTTGGGCTTTTTTTTTCCCGTGATGGGATGTGGGCTCTGGGCTCTGGTCACGCGAACCAGTGGACTTCTTTTTCTCATGTGGTGTGTTGCGGGCTATGGGCAATGTGAACTTAGTGGGCTTTTTGTTGTATTTTTGTGTACAAATTGTGACGGGCCTTTTGTTTCTTCACAAAAAGAGGTGGGCTGTGGCCCAACAAAAAAACAGAAACAGAGTCACGCTACTTTTTTTTTCGCGCGCATCGCTCATCTATGCGCGGATCGCACGGTCAGCCAAAAAAACGGCTGACAAACCCAAAATTTTCAGCTGCTTGTTACATAGACAGTCCCATAAAGAAAATCAATCCGGGCAATTTATGAGCAGCTAACTTAGCTTACTTATTAAAACAACGAATTCGAGAGGATCCGAGTCATCAGCTTCGAACTTTTTTGTTCACTCCTTTGTGCGTCCATGTATCGTGGGGGCGGCATCCACATACGCAAAGATTATTGATCAGCAGATGGAAACAAAGATCATGGGCGTGTTTAGTTCACGCTAAAATTGAAAGTTTGGTTGAAATTAGAACGATGTGATGGAAGAGTTGAAAATTTATGTGTGTAGGAAAGTTTTGATGTGATGGAAAAGTTGGAAGTTTGAAAAAAAAATTTGCAACTAAACACGGTGCATGTTTCTTCCACATCATGTTACCTATCATCGATCAAATAGCCGTGTCCACATCTGTCATACATGCTGGCCAGTACTCCATGTTAGCCAAATCCATCCTCTCTACCAACCTCAGATCCTTGAGAGGGTGTCAAATATCCTGGCAAAATGCTGGTTGAACAGATTAAAACTGCTGTGGAAAAAACAGATTACAATTGAACTATAGTGCATGATTAATAAAGTTTTAATTATTTTAAACCTGAAAAAATATATTTATTTGATATTTTAAAGCAGAGAAAATTTTCAACGAAACATATCGTTTGATAGATAAGTTTAATAATTTAAAAAACATGCTAACAGAAGCCGAGATAAAATCTATCTCTTACTCCTCTTCTGCCACACGCTCAAGCTTCAACTGAAAGTCCATAGAAAGCAAGCGGCGCAATGCGCGTCCAGTGCAGCGGCGCATGCGCGTGAGAGCGTCAATATCGTTAACAGTTACTTGTACCTGTCAGTGGCACAATCGGGAGCTCAATAGCAGTGAGGTTTTCATCGAGGCTAAGACATATAGAAGTAGAAGAGATGGTGAGCCAATCAAAGCAAACCAACGCGTAGTAGCTGACGGATTTGAATTGTCCGCACATGTGCTCTCCCAGCCACTAAATCGGGGAGCCCAAAGGAAAAAAAATTCTCTCAATTATTGCTGCGTGATCCACTGCATTATTGTCCGATCACTCAAACAGTGGTCCATCGAAGCTTTCGGCTGCTCGATCGATCAGTTGCCATTGCCGTTTGCCCATCTCACCTGCATGCTGTGTCCATTCCGACTGAACTGGGGTCTGAACTGAACTGTTCAGATCAGAGAGAAGAATATAAAAAAACATTGTACATTGTACCAGTGCTAATGTGGTCTCGAATTCTCGATAGGTTACATCTGCTGCTCACAGATGCATGGACCAACTTCACTGGCCAGTGTAGCGACTTCCTTGATGAAAGGACAGGCTGCTCAGGAAGAAGGGAATCGCACAATCTGTAACAAAAAAAAGAAAATCATGAAATATTTTAATCAAGAGAGTAGTGTTCTTGTAGGAAAAATTGCCACGAGTCCTTTTCGGAGTACCAATTACTGGAGTATAAACCCCTGGATTGGCTTGTTCCACAGCCACAAAATATGCTGATTAAGGTACCATCACTCCATCAGCATCATTGTTGTGCGAACTGAACGTGCTTCTCTTGCTACAAATATAGACCAAACACTTGGGACTCTCAAAAGTACACACCACCATTGGTGATTGTTTCATCCTACATACTAAGCTCAGAGCATCCTCACATTGGGCAGCGTTACACCAGTACCAACAATATTAGAAACCTACCAAATATGCCATTGAAACACACTATGGGTTGCCAACTCCAATACCACCTTCTATAAGCCCACAAAACTTGTTGTAGAATGCATCCACCAAGTTTAGTGCTAGATACCTTGAAGCGTATCAAACTATACATAACCATGAAGCTCCTGTTACCGAATTCGGAGGTGCTTCGGATCTATTGGGAGAAAGCTCAGCATCTCTGTGGGTTCCTGTCCATGAAGCTCATTTCCAGAGCCAGATGTGTGGCAAGTTCTGTCAAACAATCTTACAGTTTTCTGGTTTGCAAAAGTAACCCTTTGGTAGTTCAGCTCGTTTACTTTGTGATAATCTCATTTGCTGGTTTCCTTGCTCTGAAGAATCTCAAGCCCCAGGGTAAACCAGGTCCAACTTATAACTGATACGCTTTGGTCTGGATGGTGATTTGGCTTTAGCCTTATAACTTTGTTGGTCGGCCCAGACAACGACTCTATGACCATGATCTTAAGTTGTAATGCAATTCAGAAACACGGATATTATCTGTGGTAAAACTGACACGATATTTTACAACAATGTGCTCCGAGAATCACTAATGTACACTTTTTTTGTTGGTAAAATCTTCTGAAACAGGTACTAGCAACTTAAAATAAATTTAATTTGTGTTCAGAAAGAACCCAGAGATAGGCAGTTAGCACAGCATAATCAGTAAATCGTGTTGACATTGAACATCATTTATAATACATGATTGCAGTTTTGTTGATTTAGATATGAGTGCTAAAAGCTGTGCTATCTGTGCTACAAATCTCAGGGGAGAAAATCTGTTATAAAGAATTGCTCTTGAATAAAATTCTGTGCTCTTGGCTCAGTAGCAAGAATGATATTCCCTAAGTTTCTTGACTGAAATGATAAACAAGTCAAGGTTGTGTGTTACAGTTTGCAGTTGTTTTAAGTTGGACTAATATTCACTACAGTAATGCGCTAATTGCAATTGTCCTTCCATTTAGGTAGAGCAATGTGTAACATCTATACCAGAAGATCATGAGGCCACTTGTTGGGGATGTGGACTCCGTCTCATTTTTGCAAGTTATGCTCCTGTTTTTAAGTGTGGCTGGTGTGGAGCAATCACACAAAGTAACCAAACTTCACGAAAACCTGACAGTGTATGCTTTTCTCATTGGAGGAATTTCCGGGACAGGTTCTTTGTGACTGTGCTCATCCTCTTCATGCTCTTCGTCATATGTAGGTTCCGAGTCTATTGTCATCTGCTTTAGATAAAACTTTCCATCTTGATCTCTCCATGTTTATTTGTTTATTCATGCAATTTGTGCTGCTGTTCCATATGACTAAACTTGTTGTCTCACAGGTGGTGGGGTCTGGGCGGTATATCCAGTTATTTTCTCGATCAGCACATTTTGTGGCATCTTTCACTGCATATTAACAGGTCTACTAGCTGTATTTACCATCTCAAGTTATTGCTTGGCCTCTTTTAAATCTGCTGGTGCACCGGCAGACATGCGGTGGGGCAGCTATCCCATGGTTGGGAAAAATGACCTGGAAAACTATACCTTCTGTACATACTGTAGTAAACCAAAGCCCCAAAGGGCACATCACTGCCGATCTTGCAAAATGTGTGTGTTAGACATGGATCATCATTGCCCATTTGTAAGTCAGACAACTCTAAAACTAACTTCTGATACCATTATTCCTCACTACTTATTTGACTTGACTTGGTTTGTTTCCTTTTTCTGTGTCCACCTGCAGATTGGGAACTGTGTGGGAGCTTCAAATCACCGTGCTTTTGTATTTTTTCTTATTTCTGTGGTCATCAGTTGTAGTTATGCTGCTGGTATGACCATTTATTCAAGTTATCGTATATGGCCCCCACTAGATTTTGAAAATCTAGCATCAACTCGCCGTTCAATGGGTTATATAAAGATGCTAATTGAGATTATTGGTACCTTGGCAAGCTCTGCATTCTTCTTGTCAGCAAGGGGTCTTGTTACAGTATATATTGCATTTGCTAGTCTATCAGTTAACGCCGGTATAGGTGTGCTGTTGTTCCAGCAACTTAGTTATATATATGAAGGAAATACATACCTTAACCGTTTAAGTTCGCTGAATGTCATGCACGGCGAGAGAGGCCTGCAAAACCTTATTCGATTTTTTGGGTGCCCCTACTCAGTTTCTAGAGTATTATCGGGCTACTCAAACACTGGCAAGTTACAGGACAATTCGAGTTCAAAACTTCTTTAGAGGTACATAATCGCAAGTCTTCAAGCACTGCTTTCGTTTCATATGTTGGTTCATACATTTCATAAGCCATTTTTTATGAACTCCTTCCCGATAGATTATGTAATTGTTGGAGTAAAAAAAAATGTGGTCCTTAACTAAACCTTCCTTGCCTCTTAAATCCTTTGGCTTGGTCATAATGATTCATCTTGCTGGTTTCAACTACTTGTATTTCTGCAAATTTTTCTTTTTATTTTTTCAACTTAAGGAAATGAATAAGCATGCAATCATGCATAATGTGAGTATCTAGGTAATACTAATTTCTCGTTGTGATTTTCTTTAAATTAATTTTAGCCTACTCACTTGAATGAAAAAGGACTGGAGCCAACTAACATCGAGGTTTGCCCGTCTCCCCCCTTTTTCTTTTGCCGCGTGCTTTGGCGGCATCGCCTTGTAGGGGTTTCGTGCTGTTCTAGTGCTCTTGCGTCGAATTGGGTCCATGATTGGGAGCATCATTGCGCCTGATTTGCAACCCGTCGGCGCTCGGTGTTGCCTAAGTTTCGCACCCATCTTTTTGGTCTCCGTTGCCAACACGCGAGGGAATTTCTAGCCTAGGATAATCAATAATGGGTCGGGGCATCGCCCTCTACTTGTTATGTAGGGGTGTTTCTTTTTGTTTCTTGGGTAATCGGCGCATCCAGTTGGATCATGAGCTTAGGGTTTATCCTTTTGTGAGCTTGGGTTGTCTATTATCACTCATTCAATTGGGTTATTTTGTTAGAGGAGACGTCTGATGCCTGATATCTGGATTATTTGTAGTATGCCAAATGCTCTGGGAAGTAACTGATATTCGACGAGTAACCCTGCTGTAGCCTTATAATTGATACGCTTTGGTCTGGATGGTGATTTGGCTTTAGCCTTATAATTTTGTTGGTCGGCCCAGACAACGAGTCTATGACCACGATCTTAAGTTGTAATGCAATTCAGAAACATGGATATTATCTGTGGTAAAGCTGACACGATATTTTACAACTATGTGCTCCGAGAATCACTAATGTACCCTTTTTTTGTTGGTAAAACTTCTGAAACAGGTACTAGCAACTTAAAATAAATTTAATTTGTGTTCAGAAAGAACCCAGAGATAGGCAGTTAGCACAGCATAATCAGTAAATCGTGTTGACATTGAACATCATTTATAATACATGATTTCAGTTTTGTTGATTTAGATATGAGTGCTAAAAGCCGTGTCTATCTGTGCTACAAATCTCAGGGGAGAAAATCTGTTATAAAGAATTGCTCTTGAATAAAATTCTGTGCTCTTGGCTCAGTAGCAAGAATGATATTCCCTAAGTTTCTTGACTGAAATGATAAACAAGTCAAGGTTGTGAGTTACAGTTTGCTGATTGGAAAATGATATGATGAGTTGTTTTAAGTTGGACTAATATTCTCTACAGTAATGCGCTAATTGCAATTGTCCTTCCATTTAGGTAGAGCAATGTGTAACATCTATACCAGAAGATCATGAGGCCACTTGTTGGGGATGTGGACTCCGTCTCATTTTTGCAAGTTATGCTCCTGTTTTTAAGTGTGGCTGGTGTGGAGCAATCACACAAAGTAACCAAACTTCACGAAAACCTGACAGTGTATGCTTTTCTCATTGGAGGAATTTCCGGGACAGGTTCTTTGTGACTGTGCTCATCCTCTTCATGCTCTTCGTCATATGTAGGTTCCGAGTCTATTGTCATCTGCTTTAGATAAAACTTTCCATCTTGATCTCTCCATGTTTATTTGTTTATTCATGCAATTTGTGCTGCTGTTCCATATGACTAAACTTGTTGTCTCACAGGTGGTGGTGTCTGGGCGATATATCCAGTTGTTTTCTCGATCAGCACATTTTGTGGCATCTTTCACTGCATATTAACAGGTCTACTAGCTGTATTTACCATCACAAGTTATTGCTTGGCCTCTTTTAAATCTGCTGGTGCACCGGCAGACATGCGGTGGGGCAGCTATCCCATGGTTGGGAAAAATGACCTGGAAAACTATACCTTCTGTACATACTGTAGTAAACCAAAGCCCCAAAGGGCACATCACTGCCGATCTTGCAAAATGTGTGTGTTAGACATGGATCATCATTGCCCATTTGTAAGTCGGACAACTCTAAAACAAACTTTCGATACCGTTATTCCTCTCTACTTATTTGACTTGACTTGGTTTGTTTCCTTTTTCTGTGTCCACCTACAGATTGGGAACTGTGTGGGAGCTTCAAATCACCGTGCTTTTGTATTTTTTCTTATTTCTGTGGTCATCAGTTGTAGTTATGCTGCTGGTATGACCATTTATTCAAGTTATCGTATATGGCCCCCACTAGATTTTGAAAATCTAGCATCAACTCGCCGTTCAATGGGTTATATAAAGATGCTAATTGAGATTATTGGTACCTTGGCAAGCTCTGCATTCTTCTTGTCAGCAAGGGGTCTTGTTACAGTATATATTGCATTTGCTAGTCTATCAGTTAACGCCGGTATAGGTGTGCTGTTGTTCCAGCAACTTAGTTATATATATGAAGGAAATACATACCTTAACCGTTTAAGTTCGCTGAATGTCATGCACGGCGAGAGAGGCCTGCAAAATCTTATTCGATTTTTTGGGTGCCCCTACTCAGTTTCCAGAGTATTATCGGGCTACTCAAACACTGGCAAGTTACAGGACAATTCGAGTTCAAAACTTCTTTAGAGGTACATAATCACAAGTCTTCAAGCACTGCTTTCGTTTCATATGTTGGTTCATGCATTTCATAAGCCATTTTTATGAACTCCTTCCCGATAGATTATGTAATTGTTGGAGTAAAAAAAAATGTGGTCCTTAACTAAACCTTCCTTGCCTCTTAAATCCTTTGGCTTGGTCATAATGATTCATCTTGCTGGTTTCAACTACTTATATTTCTGCAAATTTTTCTTTTTATTTTTTCAACTTAAGGAAATGAATAAGCATGCAATCATGCATAATGTGAGTATCTAGGTAATACTAATTTCTCGTTGTGATTTTCTTTAAATTAATTTTAGCCTACTCACTTGAATGAAAAAGGACTGGAGCCAACTAACAGATTGTAAGATGGTTGTAGATGATGTTATTAGTTATTCCACCTGCTTGGTTACTGCATGCAATTCATTCATGATGTTTTATAATCATTGTAATCATGGACTAAAGCAGAGGTTTCATTTACATGTTTTCAGTGGTAGAATGTGTATATTATCATTTGAAGAAGCATTTATGGACCTTCTTGCAGACATAATGGTTCTGCTGCTGACACTAAAACAGTGGATTGACAGTCAATAGCCAGTTAGTTTGCATAACTGAAGCTAGTTGTGAACATAACATTACACAAAATAGTCCACGAAATCTGGTAGAGGACTTCATTTTGAAGGGAAGTTATACTGTCGGCATTAGTCTTGAGCTGGAACTATTCTCACATTGATTTACTGGATGCAATTTCAGCAGATGCTGAAATATAATGTGGTCCAATATATTCATTGCCTACAGAGTACGGACGATCTTGAGGTGCTGATGGTTGAGGCCATAAATTGCTCTATCCGTAATTGTGAGCATCGTCAGTACTTGTTCTGTGTGAAAGATCCTAGTCTGATGCTTCGGTGTTGCAGGAGAAATCAACGTGAAGATTAAATCTGGCAGTGATTTCGGTGTTGTAAAATGCTTGGACCACACCTGTTTGTTGTCGATACATTAACACGGTATATAGGAAAAGGAACCCCACGGCTGCTTTTGTACTATTTACACACTAAACTAGCCTTAAATTGGTCGGTAATCTTATAAACGTGTCATATACTGTTCCATGTGTTCTTGCCATTTTTGGCCAGATTTTATGTAATTCATTCAACTGAGCTTTTTGGCCTGGCAATTGTAACGGGACACAGCTCACGTATTTAATATTGCTGCTGCCCTTGTAACCATTTGACCTCATTTTTGTTCCTTACGGAGTATGGCCTTTCATGAAATCATCAAAGTTTGGAATTATGGGAGCTGCCTGCGTCAGTTTGTTGAATGGTTCGTCTGACCATATATGCAAATGGACATGGTTACTCTGGCCATACATGCAACTAACCAAGCTGCATTGATTTCATCATTTCATAGCAACAGTACATTATATTAATATTATTATATACTAATGATTGCGTTGTCTGCCTTTGAATGGAGACTGGCTAGTGGCTAGGCAGACTTGTCTTCAGTTTCAGCTTCAACACTTTCTTTCTTCTCTTTTTCTTTTGTGAGGGAAGGAATTTGGAGTATGCAAAGATTGCCTTGGAGTAAGAACCTTTTTTTTTTCCTTTTTTCTGATTAGAAGGATAAGCTTCAGTATTACTTCTTGGCTTGTTGCATTTTTTCTAACCTTCAAGCTCGTATGATTTGATGTTGTTGTAATGGTCTGATCATGGGCTTTCCTGCACTGCAGATCTGAAGAAATTGGTTCAGCTTCCACTGCATGTACGGATGCCATCTGACAAGGATCTACCGTGCAATTTCACGTTGGATCGGGGAGAGATATTGATCATATTGTTAACTACAAAATCACTCTAAATTCACACAGAGAGAGAGGGAGGAGAATGCGGCAAAGTTAACTGCAGGTATGTATGTCTCTCAGATCTTAATTCCTTCACATGCTTTCCTTCGATCGCAAGCAATTTTATCAATTAATTGCCTGTCCTTGCATTGCATTTGCATGCCCCGTTGTCCCAGCAGCAAGCAGGCTACCTCTCTCATCTCATCTTTCCCATGAATTAATCATCCATCTCTCTTTCTTTCTTCCATTCTTTTTTTTTTCTTTCTCTGCAGCCACATGACATGTACAGATGTACTGCTATGCCATATACATATGCTCTCTTCTGCAACATCACAATATGCAAGCTGCACATTGCTACGTGGCACTTACGATTCCGTACACACTTACGAGGTTAAACAATGGCGCATTATTTGATTACTTCTGATGGAATTTTGTGCTCTGAGCTGCACATGCAGGGGCAAGCTAGCCTGATTTGTGCATACGATGCATTGTATATTCATCACCGAGAGATACAGAGACCAATCAGCAGTTGCAAAGTCAACATGTAAAATGGCAAAAGAAAAAGCCGGCCATTGCTATGTCCGGCCGGTGGGAGGAGAGACAGTGCAGTGCAAGGCTAAGGCCAAAGCCAAGGCAAGGCTGGCTGGCCGGTCGTCGAATCAATCGATCGATCGCCATGTTGCCATGTGCTTTTCCACCGTTGCTGTGCCGCGGCACTCACCGGCAGCGCAAATATACTATTGCGACTCTGCTTGCTTATTATTTGGAGTGGGTGCAAGCAAACGACAAGCTTATTACGAGCTTTGCTCGCACGCAGATTACTCCATCCCGCTTACAGCATGACGGGTTTCGGTGCCTTCCTCCGTCTTTAAATAACTGATAACTTTAGCTTTACTATTTGAACTTCTTTTTTTTTTGAGAAACACAATACAAACGCAGGCGCTCACAATGTGCGCACACTCTACCCCTATGAGCACCTCCGAAAGACTGGGTCGGCATATCTTGAGATTGACGAAGTCACCACAGGCGCCTCGCTGTCGACGGGTACGTCGCCTACCACTGAAAGAATAATTAGCCGTAAATGCGAGCACCCGTGTCAAATCTAGGATTTGAACCCGGGTGGGCTGGTTCCACCACAAGGAACCTAGCCAGTTGAGCTATGCTCACTTCGCTTTACTATTTGAATATTGACTAGTAACTACTCTGAAATGGTTAGTGTAATTGAATAAAAGTTTCATGTTTTATGTTTAGAATATAATACAATTTAATAACATATTATTCCTTTTAGTCCTTGTAAATACTTTGTAAAAAACGACGAGTGGTTAAATTCAAAAGGGAATAGTGTCCACTATCAGTCATTTAAAAACATAGGGAGTATTTTGTTTTTGTTTTACATCATTGGCAAGTATGAGGAAGCTATCACTGACTTGAATTGTCAACCAGTAGTAACAATTCTCAACTTATGAAGGGGAAAAGGATGTTTGTTTTTTTATCCTTTGGAGTTCCAACAATCAGGGCCCAGCTAAAGAGGGGGGAGCAGCGAGCGGAAATGGAGGGAAAGCAATCTCTCGTTTCGTTTCATTTCATTTCAACCTGACGTGCGTGTTGCTGCACAGGGGAATTGCAGAGGAGGAGGAGGAGGAGGCCCGCTTGTCTTTACAGCGCAAAGATTCACTCACCAATTGCCACATGCTCCTCCTGCCTGTCTGCCTCGCCTCATGCTCATCCTATCTTCCTCCATGATCCATCCATCTATCCGGTTAGCTGGCGAGAATTCCATTAAATTTTAATATTGATAAGTAAATTGATGATAAAATTTTATAACAAATACTTCTTCCGTCTCATAATATAAGAGATTTTGGGTGGATGCGACACATCCTACTACAATGAATATACTCGTCTGTCCAGATTCATTGTATTAGGATGTATCACATCCACATAAAATTCCTTATATTAATTAACGAAATGAGTACTAATGATATTGAAGTTTGTCTGGACTAAAAAAATCTTTTAGCTCCGTCACTGCATCCATCCACAGGAGAAGAAGAAGAAATTAATCTCAATCGGAAGAAAGGAATAAACAATAATTTTCCATGGATCGATCTCACAGCTGCCGATTCAGGCCTCAGATCCAACAGAAATCCGCTTTTGTACCGTGAATTCGCCGCTCTTTCTTCCTCCTATCGGGAGTACGAACCGGGCTGGGGCCCCGATCCGTCCGTTCATCCTCCCCGCCTTTTCCTTCCTGTTTCCCGCGTCCTTTTCTGAGTCTTGTTTGCCTCTCTGCTGCTGCCGTTCGCCGCTGCTTTTATTGATCGGTCTTTTTTGCTACTGCCCAACCTGTTGCCGCCGTGCTCTTGCCGTGCTCGATTAACCTGCAGCTAATCCGTCATCAAGAAGGTAATTAACTGGTATCTGAATTGGTTTGTCTTTTAATCTGCTCTGCATAATCGTCTACCACATGGCCTGGCATTCAGAAAGATTCATCAGAGATCAGGGATTAATTCATTCAGTACGTGCTGATTGATGTTGTAGTGTAGTAGCTTTTACTCGTGTGGCTGCACATTCTTTTCTCCTTTTGTTGCAACAGTGGTGGCCATGCATCATCCACATCTTTCTGCAACCCCAATGATATCCCCCTACATGCTTGGTTAATCATATTCCAAAAGCTGTGTACACTGTACACTGCAAGTTTTCATACGCTCATGATAGCGACTGCATCCGACAACAATCTGAGTAGCTAATTAAGCTAAGCCAAATTAGCCGTGAAAGAAAAAAAAAGTTCATAAATCATAGGACGCAGAGTAGTACTTGCCATGTCGCTGCAAGAATTCGTGAGCTGCAGTGTCCATCAGATTAACCTCATACTGAGATGAGAGAAAGATCAGGTTTAAACAGTGACCTGGCCAAGTGAATTTTCTTTTTTTTTTTGGGCCCTCACAAACAGGGCTTGTCCATTTCTCTGACAGTACATGTGGTCCAGATCCTCTTTAATGTGTTAGTGCGTACAAAAGCCCTTGCATCAACTCGATCAGGGACAGGATTAGCCTGGCAATTGCCTCTAATTGGCCCAATTAGTTTATTTATCAGGAGCATATGCATGCAGCCGGATGTACAGTGGATTATATATGCAGAAGAACACATGGCCATGACGTGATGGCGATAGCATAAGCAATGGAAGATGGATTAGAAAAAAAAAAAACAAAAAAAACGCCTCATCACTAGCTGCAGCTGCTGCTAGCACATGGAAGGGACAATGAATCATATCGATACACTAATCTGCACGACAAGCCATGGTTAAAGAAATTCCTTGCACAACTGGAGGCGAAAGTTTTCTCGACTTCTGTTTTGGAAGAATGTGTGTATGATATTCGGTTGCTGCCTCTCTCTGGCTCTCTGCTCGTTCGTTCGTTCGATCGATCGATCGATCGCTAGCTCGTGGTTGGTAGCTGGTGAATATACTGTATTATAGCTAGATTAGGAGTAGCTGATTTGTTTCAGTCCCAGACTAGCTGCTACTGACCGATTGGTAAACTGTAGCTGATCATTGAGCTCTTGCAACGGCCAGTTGGTACTGCATCCACAGACTGATCGATGATCTGATGAGATCGATGCATCTGCTTGTCCCGGCCGGAGACATCTTCTGACTGATCGATTGATCGAGCATGGAAAGGAAGGAAGAAAGTGAGGGAAGAAATTAAAAGAATTCATCGATCGATCGATCACGGAGATGAGGGGGGGCAATGTGTGTCAGGCATGGGATGCTTCGCAGTTGCAGATAACAAGATGTGGCCGATTTCATTCACGAAGGCCACAATATCAATCCTGGGAAACTATTCTAATCCCTCGAGGGATGTTCCCTCGTTTGCTCAAAAACCATCTAAACGGTTATGAAAAATTCTGGAAAAATTTGACAACATTCATACAACACATATATGCAACTTCACAAAATCTTAAGTCCAAACTCAACTCACACGTCGAGATATAAAAAAGACAAATTCAGCGTATGAATAGTAGCGTACTGTTTATATCTAAATTTGTCTTTTTTGTTTCTCGATGTGTAGATCGAATTTGAATATGAATTTTGGTGGACTAGTAGGTATCATTATACTCTATATTGTCAATTTTTTTCAGAATTTTTCACAACTAATTGCATTAAATTTAAAAGAAAAAGGTATACGAGGGGATATCCCCCTGAGGGATTAGAATCCACTCCCTATCAATCTTTGCGTCGTGTGGAAGATAAGCGGCATGTGTGAAGTGTCCTGGACGACTCCGGCCGCTGCAGCTAGCAGCAGTGACAGCAGCAGCAAGCAAGCAAATGCAACGTATATCCGTGATCTCATTCATCCATCGATCGAACCACCTGTCACCGGAAAAAAATTCATGGCGATTGATCGATTGATCTATCGGATCCATAGCTGAGATCGAGCTCTAGCTAGCTAGCCCGTGCACGCAGATGCAGGATGCAGGGGCTGTGTCTCTGTCCGATCGAATCGAGTGAGACCAACCATCCAAGCGTGCATGCATCGGTGGCCGGCAACTAGGCCTCCTAGCTTAGCCCTGCCTTGTCGATCGATGAGCTGGCCCTGCATGAGATCGATCGATCGATCGATGGCCAACGTCATAATAACCTTGGCCGGTGAGTGAGGTGAGAGTTCGTGCGTTTCTGATATTGCGTCATCACCTATGCTTCACTCCTCCGTCCTCTGACCCCTCTCGCAGTTTGGAGTAGCTTTTGTCCACGGTAGTTCACCTTCCTAATATATTGACCTGCAATCTTTTTGCGCGTTCGCCGGGATCGTGCAATTCTCACCGGAAAAGCGGGAGCTAACAACCAAAGCCGGCGTGTGTGTTGTTGTTTTTTTTTTTTAACTAGTAGGTTGTGGTGAGAGCTGAGATTGGGTGGTGGTGGCAGAGCATGGAATTCCGGGAGTCCCGGTGCGGTGCCGGCAGGTGCACGGAAAAGGAGGGGATGCGTTTGCGTGGGGCAGCGTCGCCATGAGGCCGAGCCGAGCAGCCTGGCTGGCTGGCTGGCTGCTGCTGCTGCGTGCAGAGCAGAGCAGAGCAGGACACCGTACTATATACCGGCCCGTGCCACACCATCCTCCCGGTTGGTTATCTCCTCCCGCTATTTATATCCCCCCGCCTCAGTGGGCCGTTGCCCCTCTCACTCCATCCATCTCTCTCTCTCTCTCTCCATCTCTTCCTCCTCGCAACCACCTCTGCATCTTCTACTTCCTCTCTCTCTCTCTCTCTAGATAGTTTTCTTGCTGTTCTTGTGTTCTTGGGTGGTGGTGGTGTGATGAGGAGGTGAGAATTGTGATTGTGGGGGAAAGATGTGCGGGCATGCTTTCCACAGGCTTTCTTGAACTGTGAACTCGTGGGGGTGTATGTGCTCATGTTGGGATTGTGGTCGGTGGCCTCCAATTCTCTGAAAAGAAAGCTGAATTGTCGAGCTCCCCGTTCTGTCTTTGGTCGTCTCTACCTGTTGATGGTTCAAGAAAGCCCATGGAAACCATGCCGCGTCTTTGTGTGCTTCCCGTTCCGCCACCCGGAGAATTACGGCCACACCGATCCCTGGGGATGTTGAATTCTGTGGTTCTGGTTCTGAATTTGGGTGGTTTTTGGCTCTCTGGGGCGTAATTCTCTGAGAATTCTCTTTGTGGATGTTCTTGGACCATTCAGTACTTGTTGCTCGCTTGAATTCCGCCGTTGTGGCGGAGAATTTTGTTGAATTCTTGGTGTTTGTTGACTTCTGTGGCTTGAGAAAGCCCATGGCAGTTTATGCTGCATATTTACTTTGGTTAAATTCAGCAACAGGATGGTTCTTCTCTTCTGAATTTCGCCCTTCTTAAATGTGTGTGGTCAGACGCAATTCGGCAAAGGTTTCCTTGCTTGGAAGTCTGCCTTCTCTGGATCTTGGTTTTCCTCGTTTTGTTTCTTCTGCTCGATCCTGCAATTACTCTTGCTGCTGATGTACTGAATTCCCTACTCTAGGAGAATTTGGGTTCAACAGTTTGTCTAACATTGCCTTGTTCTTTGACACACTGTTTATGAAAATTCAATTCAGCACAGGTTCTTATGAAACAATTGCCTGACGAAACACTAGAGAGCTAACATCTGGATTCAGTGCAAAAGATCTTCAGATCATAGACGCCCATGGAAGTTTGATGAAGCAAATGCTGCGGAGAATTGCTGAACGGTGCGACAGCCGCGCAGAGAATTCAGATCAGAAGTACGCTCAGAAGGTTTGGCTGAAGCAAATTTCAGAATTTTTTTCACTGAAGCAATCTTCAGAATTTGATAATTCAGAACCAAAAACGTTCTGGCGTTTTCAGAATCCATCTAGAATTCATCATGTATCCCAAAAACTACTTTTGCATCCGTATCCTTAATTTCAAAATGAAACCACTGCAACCAACGCGTTTAAATTTCAAAATTCACCATTCACAATTCTCATTGGATCTCTCTGTTATTTGCCAGAATCCGAGCCCCGACAGCTCGTACTTGGCCACACGACCGGAAGCTACTGACACTTGGGTTTCCAATTCTAAAACCGGCACGAAATTAGCATACCATGCAAGCTCTCTCCTAATTACTGCAGCATTTACGACAAAAGCCCTTTTCCAAAGTAGCCCCCAACCCAGCCTCACATCCCTGACAAAGAAACAAACAGAAAGGCGAGCTACCTTAGCCTTTGCTGCTTGTCCTCATCAGTACTTCACCACTGTATAATTAGAGCTAGGTCAGTTCACTGCACAACATTTATCTTTCCCCCGATTTTGGCAAAAAAAAAATTAGTTAATTAGAACACTACAAAATTCATGTAAAATTTTAAACTTATTGTATTCCAAACTGCCATTTCTGAGTAAAAAAATTAAGAGAGAGAAAAGAAGAAGTGAAGTGAAGGAGGCAGAGGCAGAGCCGCCAGGGCGGTGGTGGGGGTTCTGTCCTGAGCAGGTGGAAATCACGCTTGTGCAGAAAGAGATCTGAAGGAGGAGAAAAGAAAAGAGAGAGAGAGAGAGAGCAAAAGCAAAACACCATCCAAAAGCTAACATAACCCCCACATAAAAGTCATGTGATTCTCCCAGCAAAAAAAAAAAAAAAACCATAAAATCTCACTCGATGGATCCATGATCCGTCTCGCGATTAATTACTGCATCCTCCTGCTGCTGCCTGTGCCTGCCTCACCTCACCTGCAGTGCAACAACCCAATCCGGGCCTGCACTGGCAGCAATCAGGGGGAGGATGGAATTTTTCGCGCTTCTCGAGGGGCAAAGCGAACTGAATTTTGCAGCTGCCTGTGATGCCCATTCCATCCAAATTCCCCCAGATCCACGCTGTGTTACTGTTACTGTATCCTCTCTAATTTCTTAATTAGTACACGGAATTGCATGCAGTGTACTGTCCTTCAGAATTACACGGAATTACATGTTAATCTCTGCAATTCTGCAGCTGTTACTACAGGCTGATCTCCACTTGTAACCCTTCTACTACCTGATCTCTGAATGTAGATTATTGCAGTATATTTTCAAGTGAATTCCTGCAATGTTATGTCGGAGTGATTAGCTAGCTAGGAGGTAGTAGCATGGTGGATAGTAGAGTTATATGGATCACATGACTCTCAATGATGGAGAGGCCGGCCTGGGCTGGCTGGCTGGCCCTGCCTGACCCACGCTGGGCTGTGCAGATCCAGACCCTTCCTGCCCTCCGAGGGGACCAACCAGATCTCCCACAGATATTCGCCTCGCTGTATTCTCCTACCTACACACATCAACCTGACCTAGCTACTTCCTCCCTACTGCTACCTCCGTCCCAAAATACGACAGAGTTGTATGTAGACAAAATCAATTATTTTTTCAGTCTCATGTTATAAGTCGTTTGATTTTTTTTTCTTAGTTATTTTTTAAAAAAGTTTGACTAAGTTTGTAGCAAAATAAAGTAACATTTTCAATACAAAACAAACATTGCATCAAAATATATTCAACGTTAAGTCTAATGGAACTAATTTTGTGTCGTAAATATTTTTTTTATAAACTTGGTCAACCTACAAATTTTCACTAAAAAAAAATCAAACGACTCGTAATATAAAACAAGGAGAGTACTTCATCATTCTCGCCCTCACCTAGCAAAAAGTAAAGGCGAGGAGAGGGAGAAACTACGTACTGGTTCATGCGTGCAACCCAAAAGGTAAAATGATCATGTTATCCTACTATAAGTCGTAGTGCTAGAAAGGTACGCACTTGAAAAGTTGAGAGCCCAGGTAGATCAGATTTGGTTGCTGCTGTGTGTTGGTTGTGGTAATATTGACAGTCCAAATAATGTAGTACTTGCATTGCTGCTCGGTTCCTAGTAGCTATTTATATGTGTCACATGCATGCATGCGGGCTACTAGCAAAGGCATCTGATTCTAAAAGGAAGCAAGACACGAGGAAGCTACGAACTCTAGACAGTACATTAATGTATGTGCTACTGCTAGCTATATATGAAGTTGTCATGGTTGAGTGAGTGGTCATGAGCTAGATGGAGTAGATGGCTAGCTCGTCGATCAGCTGCATGGTAGCTAGGAGGAGGGGAGCTTGGCGATGAACGCGTCGACCTTGATGTTGGTGGTCCGGGAGAGGAATTTCATGCAGATGGGAGGCTTGACGCCGGCGAGGGCGAGCACCGACTGCGGCAGCGTCCAGATGCCGTCGCCGCAGATGAGGCCCGACGCGACGGGGGGAGCGAACGCCTTGGCCCTGGCGCCGTCGAGGCGGTCCCAGACGAAGCGGATGAGGCTGCCGATGCACATGTCGATGCCGAAGTAGGGGCCGAGGTAGAAGGGGATCGCCATGGCCATCGGCAGCGGGAGGAACCTCGCCACCTTGGGCGCCGCGAGGTCCCTGGCGAGGTTGACGGCGATGGCGGCGACGAAGAAGCCGATGCAGAGGTCGAGGCAGTGCTTGGGCAGCGAGCCGAGGCCCTGCACGCCCAGGATGGCCATGTTCCGGTACACCAGCGCGTTCGGCGACGGGTACTCCGACCCCGGCATCCCGATGTCGTGGAACGCCTTGTAGAAGAGCCAGAACACCGACGGCGCGATCACGCACCCCATGGCGGTGCCGATCACCTGGCTCACGAACATGGACCGCGGCGACGCCAGCGTCATGTACCCGGTCTTGAAGTCCTGCGTCAGGTCCGACGCCGTCGACACGATCCCGATCATCACGCCGCACGCCGCCAGCCCCGCGATGATGCCGCCGTCCGACGCGTCCGCCCACGCCCCCACCGTGAAGATGGCCAGCTTGCCGTACGTCGTCGCCAACGACCAGTCCGTCAGCCCGCACCCGTACGCGTTGCAGAACGCCAGCACCGGCGCCACCACGTACGACACCGCGACGTGGTACCACCTCAGCTGGTGGAAGATGCGCGGCACCGTCGCGATCGACACCGCCGCGATCACCACGTACGCGCTCAGCGCCAGCCAGTTCGGGATCTGGTCCTTGAGGAACAGCTCCGTCCGCCGCTTGTCGTCGAACGTCTCCTCCGGCGTCTGCCCGCCGCCGCCGCCGCCGCCGCCGGAGACCGGCAGCGTCGGCTCCGACATCATCGCGCGCACCTGCATCACCAGCGCCGTTGTGGTCCTTGTCATCACCTTCAGAAAGTTGTACAGCCCGTCGCCGAGGATGAGCGAAATGGAGATGAACACCTGCATCGATCGAGAATCACAATTACTCCATTGATCATGCAAGAGATGATCATTTGCAAGAAGCTCGTTCTACCCGGTAGCCGACGATGCCGCGGAGGCTGCTGGGTTTGAGGTCAGCAGGATACTGTAAATATTAAAAAATAAATCTAAAAATGAAAAAAATCAGTGTTCAACAGCTACTCTGAAACAGAGCCAAATATTTCCTGTAGTGCCAAATATTTCCTGCATCCTTCGTACGGCCCACAGCTAAATATATTTTCTCCACTACAAAATGTTGGTACCTAGAATGAAATTTAGACAACGAATATGGATAAACTTTTATCCAGATTCGTTGTCGAATCTGTACATAATTTCTATCCAGGTTAGTTGTTCTAGTATGGATTAAATCTCATTTTATATTACAACATTTTAAGACGATGGTACCTTCAGAATAGACAAAATGCCAGGTAAAACCTCAATAATATAAAACTCGAAAATGTAAATGAAGACTGCTCTGCCTTGTGAGGCTAGGCTGTTCAGGGAAGCAGGAACCAAGTCAAGCATGGACTGTAACATATCCATCGTGGCATCCAAAAAGCATGAATGAACAGGACAATCTGCAGAGTGCAGTTATCAAAGATACAGGGTATCTCAACTCCCCAATGTTGAGATGCATTGCAACTCTGCAAGTTCAGTAAAATTTAAAAGAAGCTTAGCATGAAGATTTATTATCACATATTGGCAGAAAAGGTGTCAACTGTAAGGCCTTAGTTGTATTTCTGCATAATCTGACCTTTAAGGCTGTCATAAATAGAACAGTATCTCAGTGCCTTATAATTAATGGAGAGCTCATAAGATAATCACACCTCACAATCCATGCACGTAAACTCGGTTCATACAAGTGAAACTCTCATCCATCAGAAATGTCTAAAACTATTATCCCATTTACAAGTGGTCCTACTTATTATTATTATTATTATTATTATTATTAGTGATTGTTCTTTCGTGTAAACACCATATAGTATGAAGACTAGGTTAATGTACCACATGAGTAAATACCAACCTTAGTACTGTTCCGTGAGTCTTTTTACCGGGTTTAACAGTTGAGAGAGTCGTTATACCCAATTTTTTTTACGATTGAGGCGAACGATGATCGTACAGAGTCAAACTAGACTTTATTTAAAGCTTTTATCGATCGTAGTAGGCCAGGGCAAAATCACTTCTCTATCATTGCCCAGCTCTTGATCCGCAAGTACGTTCGGCCCAATTCCTAGCAACTTTGATTGTTTAGGCCCATATTTCTTGCAGGATACTGGATTTCGCTCTCGGTCTATCCCGTCTTCGTCTTCACGCGCGGGGACTCGGGGAGGCTCAAAATTTGCCGTTGCGAAGTGTCCCTCCGCGTCGCCGGCGCCGGCATAGGCGAACACCATATTTGTCTTGAGACCCAGACTGTGCCTGTGACGTCGTTGCGTTGAGGACAAGAAAACAACATGGGCCATGTCCTGATCGATCGATCCAGAAATAAGTTCACTTTAGGTTCCTTACTTTGATGGTGTTTGAATCTTCTGAAGATGAAGATTAAGCGTTAAACGAGGTAGGAATAACGTGTGAATAATTAAGTTTTAATTATTACAAACTTGAAAAATGGATTAATCTGATATTTTAGAACAACTTTCCTATAGAAAGTTTTTACACGAAACGCACCATTTAGCAGTTTGAAAAGTGTGCCACTTTGATCCAAAATTTAATCCACTATTTTTAGTGGATTCGAACAGGGCCTTTATCATCGAGTATGAAATTTGTCCCTAAACCAAAATACCAAATATAACGAGTCTTCCAATTCACAAAACCGAATCACTCGAGGTTCTAGACATGGCAAGCTGAGTCTGCGTGGGATCCACACGGGCCCCACATGTTAGTTGAAACACTTTCTTCCACCTCTCACTTCTCTCCCCTCCCTTCCTCATCCTCACCGCGGATCTTCTCACCGGCTTCTTCCCAGCCACACCCCTCCCCTCCTAGGTGGTCGTGCGGCCGTGTGCCGCTGTTGCCCTCAAAACCATTGTCCCACCTACGTCGGTGATAAAATAGTAGAGAGAAACGGAGAGAGGGAGGAGAGGATGGGTCACTAATGTGTAGGGTTCGCCAAATGCTATTTTTTTATTTAGACTGAATTGCCCTGACACGTGGATCTCACACTGACTCAGCTTGTTACGTCAGCTAAAACCGGATATAATACTACCTAAGACCTCGGGTGATCCAATTTTACAAATTGAGGAACCCGTTATATCTAATATTGCGGTTCATGGACGAATTTCGGATTTGCCGATAAATTAAGGGATCTAAAGTGAACTTATTCCATCGATCGAGCATGAGCAGCAAGGAAGGCCCTGGCCCGCTGCTCCTCGTTGGGCCTTGTTCTTCTTCGAAGGTCTCTCCAATCCGAATTTTTTTCATTTTTAATTTTTTTTCTTTTAATATTTACAGAAATAATCTACCGGCGCAAAAAATTATAAAAATAGACCCTGCCGCCCTAGTGGTGGGCGGCAAGCTGACGTGGCAGACGGCGGCTCGACGGCGCCGTCTGCGTCCCAATCCCTCCTCTTCCTCGTCCTCTTCCTCCTCCTCTTGCAGTGCGAGCTCTCCCACCGCCCCATCCCCTATCCATGGCGACCAAAGCGGCGCTCCGATCGTTGTGGTCGGCCTTCGACAAGCAAGCGTCATCCATCATTGACAAGCTCGTGTGGCCTTGGCTGATGCCAGCGGACGATACCGAGGAGGGCGCGAAGAGGCGCGCGGAGGAGATTACTGAGGAGCTCGCGCAGCTGGAGAAGACCAGGATGACGACGTGGGCGCGATCGGTGGTGGAGAGCTTCGACACGGCGCCTCCTCCTTCCCCTCCGCCGCTGAGCGCTACTACGCCTCATCCTCCTCCTCCGTCGCCTGCGACCAGCAGCAGCAGGACGGCGACGGCGACGGCGACGGCCGACCTCACCGACACCGACACCTCCCCCGACCTCGGCCACTTTGCTGTGGCCCCCCATCGTGTTCACTCCTCCGCCTCGCCCGACGAAGGAGGAGGAGGGGGAGGGCCTGCAGCGACGCACGGACGCGGTGCTCGTGAAGAGGCTGAGGAGGGCCCGCTTCGCGGCGTGGACGAGTGCGGCGCTGCACAAGTTCGACTTCGACGACGCCGCCCCCACGGTGCCTCCTCCGCCGCCGGCCACCATGATACCTCCCCCGACGGTGACGGCTACGATCACGCCGCTGTGGCCTCCGCCTCCCCCGACGAAGAAGGAGGAGCATGAGGGCCTCCAGCGACGCACGGACGCGGTGGTCGTGCTCGTGCGGATGCAGAGGAGGGCCCGCTTCGCGGCATGGACGAATGCGGCGCTGCACAAGTTCGACTTCGACGACGCCGCCCCCACGGTGCCTCCTCCGCCGCCGGCCACCATGATACCTCCCCCGACGGTGACGGCTACGATCACGCCGCTGTGGCCTCCGCCTCCCCCGACGAAGAAGGAGGAGCATGAGGGCCTCCAGCGACGCACGGACGCGGTGGTCGTGCTCGTGCGGATGCAGAGGAGGGCCCGCTTCGCGGCATGGACGAATGCGGCGCTGCACAAGTTCGACTTCGGGGCCGCTCCCCCCACGGCGCCTCCTCCTCCGCAGCCGCTGCCGAGTCCGAGCACGTCGACGGTTGCCGCGCCGCCGCCACCGACTACTCCGACTCCTTCCCCGAAGTCGACGGCGACGCCAAGTCCTGCCACTGAGATCACCTCTCCGCCTCCCCCGACGCCACCGCTTGCGACGGCAAGGCTTTCTCCGACCACCGCGCCAGCGACTTCCTCTTCGCCTCTCGTCGACTCACCACCACCAGCGGGCACGGATCCTTCTCCCGCGTCGACTGACTCCGCGCTGACATCGTACAGAGTTCTGGGCGGAGCTGTCGCCATCATTTTAGGGGTGGCGATTTACTACATCGTCACCTAGCACTGGACCGGACGGGAAGCCGATCGAACTGACGACTGCGACCTCTGTCAATCAAAGGGACATCGAACTGGTTCTTACTCGTCTTCATGTTGCTATCTAATTTTTTTTCTTCATCTGCATTTGTGTTCCATTTCTGATGATTTCTCTTTTGAGATAGCTGCTGATTAGTATGTCTGCGTTTTGGTTCTCCTCTAAGCTGAAGCAGACAATTCATTACTGCAGTATTTGCCTCTATTCATATGTTGGCACTTGGTATTCAGAAAATTCATGAGCCTAGTAGCTCTCTGTGTTTGTGCTTGAACTTTTTGTGACCACTTTGCATCATTTTCTGGATAAATGGAGCTACAATCTGTCTTCAAGCTGAAAGAAATCTGAATCATTTTGTTGTTCTAGAACTAGCAGAGTTGCAGTACATATGCTTAACTTTGTTTACTATACGCAGAGACTAATCACTGTGTGGTGTTTGTTCTCATTGGGTCCCCGGGGCTAGTTCTTATGTGTTTAAATGCTGATGCAACAACCATACTTGTTGTAATTTGTATCAAACTCCCTCAAGATCTTAATGAATTTGGTCGGCGAAACTTTAGTCGCCCACGAAAAGCAAAATGGGAATATTGAGCCCTCCATGCCCGAATGATGATTTGCTGGTGATTGAGCTTGGCTGTGTGCCTTTCTGATCTTATCATCTGAGATTTTCGTTCCTGCAGATTCATAACTACTTTGGTTCCTGCAGATTGTAGTCTCAGAAGAAATAGCTTGAAGTCTTTGAACTAAAATGTGTGACATGTTCAGACTTAAGAATGCACGGCTAGCATTACTTCTGTTCAGTAAATAGCTTGTTTTACATCCCTGAATTTGCGAAGCTTCCCAACTGTGAGCACAGATAGCTATACCTCTGATACCTGCATGGCTGCATATCTATCTGTTCCTCTATGATTGTTATACCACTCTATTCAGAAATACTCAGTGTTTAGAATTTAGTAATTTGCAACTTTGCAACTAATATATTGCCCCAGAGTCATGCGTACAGTTGCAGAGGCCAGAGATTACCTCTTGAATAGTCTTGACCTTCCATTATCTTTTTTTTAATAAAATAAATTCACCAACCAGCGGGCCTCAAATGATGTTTTATTTGGAGAGGAAGCACGAAGATGAATACGGTAGTCATACAGACAGACAGTTGGCTTGACTTCGTTTCACTTCCAAATAAGATCTCTGCCTTGGCCGGCGCCGGCGACGCGGAGTGGTACTACGCAACGGCAAATTTTCAGGCTCCCCCAAGTCCGCGCGCGTATTCTGAAGACGACGGAATAGGCCGAGAGAGAAAATACAAGGAATAAGTTCATCTGAGGTCCCTTAATTTTACACCGAATTCGATTTTCATCCTTATAGACATAGTATACAACCTAACGATTTTGTTTCCCCTATGAGGTAAAAAGAAAATTAATGAACCCGCAAATATTGGCAAAACAACAAGTATTGTTAACAAAGAAAAATAACTCATGATAGTGTGATAAAAGACGATACGTTTTGACCAGAAAAGCCCATGCCGTTGTTGGACGAAAATCGGATTCGGTGTAAAATTAAGAGACCTCAGATGAACTTATTCCAAAATCCAATGCACGCCGTTGTTGGGCCTTTGGGGTTTATGGGCCTTAAATAACTAGATCAAGCAACAATTGCTTACACATGTAATGGAAGAAGAAAAAAACGTATGCAGAGAATAATCAGAATATTGTGCTACATATAAAGAATAACAAGTATGGGGATCCTGCAGCATAGATCTATATAATTTAATGTTTCCTTTTTGAAGTGTTTAACTTGGTTCTGAATAAATGACTTGTTGTTTGCCCTTGTATATTTAGCCATCTTTCTGAGTTTACTCTCACTTGTACTGACTGTTCCTAAACTTGTTGATTGGGTCACAAGATAGCTATTGCTAATTAAGGTTACATTCAGACCTACCTCTCGTCCCAAAAAGAAACTAATCCTAACCATAAAACTGAATATATGTGTGTCCAAATTCGTAGCTAGGATTTGCTTTTTTGAGAAAAGTACGAATTACCCCCTGAACTATTAGGTGAGTATGAATAACACCCCTAAACTTGAAGACCAGACATCGCTCACCTCGAACTTTTAAAACCGAACAAGAAACCCCCTGAACACTGTTGCGAGCGGTTTAGAGTTTTAATATTACACGTGGTAGTCCAGTCAGCAATATTTTTTTTAAAATAGTGTGCCCATTTGTCAGATTCCCCACCCATCTTTTCTCTCTCTCTTCTCCGTCTCCTTCAGAAACGCGCGGCCGCCCCGCTGTCCCGCACGCGGGAGAGAGGGCGAAGCGGCGGGGCGCCTGCCGAGGCCGGCGTCATGGAGACGGAGGCGAGGGCGGTGCAACCGGAGACACGGTCGACGGCGAAGGTGCGGCGGCGGAGGCGGCCATGGCTTGTGTCAGCACCGTGACAGCGACGCATCGCCAGCTAACCACCGTGCCGTCGGTGGGGCGACGGGCGTTGGCTGCCGGAAGTCCATGGGGCGGAGAGCTATAAAAAAAATAAAGAAAAAGAAAAACTTCTTCCTTCTTGGTGGCGTCCAAGCTCTGGGCCACCGTGCATGGCGGAGGAGCTCAAGTGCTCAACTGTGAATCGATTTGAAGCAACAAACGTTCCGAATTCCATGGACACATCAGATCGAGATCGATTATTATCTCCACCTCAAAAAACTGAGTAATGATTTTATCGAACTCGGGCGACCGTGGTACATGGCGTTGTGCGTGGTGGTGGCCTGCGCCTTGGTCCTCTCGTTCGCCGTCTTTGTCTGCGGCCACAGCTCCGGCGTCGTTCTCCCCCGGAAGAGGTTGTGGTGGTGGCGGCAGAGGCTATGGTGGTGGTGGCTCTCTATCTCCGCCGCCCCACCTTCGCCGTCGACCGCGCGGCACTCGCCTCCGCCTCCATGCCACTGGCCGCGCCCCGCCGCGTCAACCCCTCTCCCGCGCCACCGTATTTCTCCGCATGCACACTCGCGCTACTCCTCCAGAGCGGGCCGGCCGCCGCCGCCGCCGCACTCTTCAGAACGAGAGGAGGAGAGAAATAGAGGTGGGGATTCTGACAAGTGGGCCCGCTATTGTTTTTAGAAAAAAATTGCTGACTGGACTGCCACGTGTGCTATTCGAACTCTAAACTGCTCGCAACAGTGCTCGGGGGGTTTCTTGTCCGGTATTAAAAGTTCGGGGTGAGTGATGTCTAGTTTTCGAGTTTAGGGGTATTATCATACTGATCACCCAAAAGGTAGGGGGGTAATTTGTACTTTTCTCTTGCTTTTTTATGGGACGGAGTAGTATTTGCTACTACCGGTCTTCTGTTCCTAACCATGTACGTGCAGTTAATTAAACACTCAATCGTCTTTTGGATCGTCGAAAGTCCTTGCCTGACACCCCCAGTCTAAGAACACACACACCTATAGCATGCCAGTGAGCATAAATGTAGAAATTTACAATGGTAACACATGTCTAGGATTATTGTCTATATATTAATTGATCGAACCAATCAAGTTAAACATTCATTTATTATGCAAGTTTGAACATTCATTCATATCAAGGTACATGTGTGCTGCGTAGTACACGATCAATCTTAACCATTAAAATATAAACTCACTATAATCAAACAGTTAAGTTTTTTTTCTTTTTCTTCAATTACTGTGAGAATTTCTAGCCTCCACAGCGAATATGGTGCTTCCTTTCAAAACTATCTTATTATAATATAATAGATAGATAATTAATGTAAAGTAAATCAAATAATTATTGTTGACTAGAATGTGATGATGCATACATAAAGGTTATGACCTATCAACTTGAATTGACAAATTACAAGTCCATGCATCATCATATCTTACAATCTTCCTCTACTCCATGGTCGTGCATGGGACGAGTTGATCTTATCTAGGACTAAATATATAGTGTTACATGTCACAAACGTGCCTCCCATGAATACACCATACCAAAATGAGTGTAAATAACATTCGTAGGTATTGTAGCGATCCAAAAAGCGGAAGCAACAAAGATATCCAATCTCCCAAATAACTCTTGCTAATGGATCGGCATCCTGATCCCCTAATCGAGGCATATCCTTGCATGAAAGTTATGTACCTGAAAGCACATAGGATTTAGGATAAATAACACAGCAGTTAATTACATAAGAAAAAAATGGCACTAAAGATGTCATCCAAAACACAACAAGCCCAGGCCAAGACAAAGTAGTCAAGCCACTCAATAGTTTTTCAAGTTAACTTGCAACAGCGATCTGGATATGTATAAACAAATTAAACTTTTTTTCCAAAAAAAAAGATTTAAACGAAAACTAGGAACGATAAATAATTAACCAGCCTATGAATTAGTGGCAAGGTAACAAAATTAACAAAAGAAGGTAACAAACACTCCCAAAGGTGTAATGGAATTAATTTCGCGGATACCTGATCCACCTAACACAATAGTAACCGACATAGCCTACCTAAAAAAATGAAGTGGCTTATATTAGTAAAAAAAAATCTTTTTTTGATCATTAGTAAAAAAATTCTCGATGACATAAATTGCAACATAAAATTTACAAAATTATAAAAATTCCTTCCCCCTAACATTTTTTAATCTCGTTAGAAAGAAATCAAGCGACAAGGAGCTGCACCAACTGTTGTGAGAGGGAAGTAGAATAGAAGAACATAAATGTAGGACTCGGTGATGGTACTTGTCGCTGGTGACCGTGCACGACCAATTGGGGGAGAGAAGGTTGTAGCGGGGAACATGAAGGAAGCTCTGGAGGAGGATAGGGCAAGGAAGAGGCACACTTTGGGATGATCTGCATTATACAGCAGCGGTGTTGGTTGGCTGGTTGCCCGATGAGGAGGAGGGGAGAGGTGTAAGGATTGAACATGGACAAGAACAAGTCTACCAGAGGAAGCTAGGATGGTGAACGGTAGCAAAAACCAAACAACCAAATCTTTTAGCAGAAATAAAAAGAACACCAAAACTTAATGGACTAACCTGTTGATCACAGTGTGATTGTCCTTCTCCTGCTGATCCGTCTGCTTACAAAATAAGGAAACATAATTTGACTAAAGTTTTGAAAGTGCCCACAAAAAACCCTCTCTCATCTATTAAACTCAAGTCGTTACCCTAGATAAACCCTAGCTTTTCTCTATTCCTGTAGTTACTTGCTCTTGGGTTGAGCCCTTGTCTATTTATACCGAACATCTCTTGCCGTACGGATCCCTGTTTCGTCGCGCGCGCCGATCTCCTGTCGACTACGTACACGCTCCGGCCTTTTGTCAGCTGGGCTTGCAGCCATGGGCCGCCTCCAGCTGCTGTTGCCTTGCTTCCGATAAAATAAGTTCATTTAAGGTCCCTTCTCTGTTGCTGAGTTTGACATTCTTATGGATCAAGAAATTGGGTCTTGAGGAGAACCGTTTCTAGAAGGGACCCACATCAACGGCCGATAAAAGCTGGCAAGCCGCAAGTCTAGCCTTTCCTCGTCGTCTTCCCGTCTCCTTGCCCGAAATCCCCAAATCCCCCAACCGCCCACCTCGCCATCCACGACCACCACCATGGATGGGTTTCCGGCGCCGCCATGGGCGGAGCTCCCGGACGCCGTCCTGCTCGGCATCGTCCGCCGCATCCCGTGCGCGTTCGACCCGCCGCCACGTGGGAGAAATCTGCCGCTCATGGCGCAGGACGCTGCTACAGATCCCGCACCGCGGCCGCTCCCGGGATCCTCCTCCTGACACCCCACGGGCCTACCCTGTCCTTCGTCGTCCGCCGGCGACGCCTGGTGCACCCACCCCGCCTTCGTCCCGAGGCCTCCCGCCGCGCGCGCTACTTCGGCTCGTACGACGACTCGTGGCTCTTCCTCGCCGTGGCCAAGACAACGGCCACGCGCTCTTCAACCTCACCGACTCCCAGGAGGAGGAACTGCCCAACTGGGGCACCTTCCAACTCCACGACCGCGAGCTTGGGGCCGAGATTCTCCTCGTCGCCGCCACCCTCTCGTCGAGTCCAAATGTACACGGATCCGTCGCCGGCGGCATCCTCACGGCTGACCTCCGCCCGCCAACTCCATGGAGCACATCGCGTTCTGGCGCACGGGTTCTGATGTGATGTCAAAGGCCATCAAGGCAAGCGGGGTTGGGCCATTGGAGGACGTCACATACCACGACGAGGCCTTCCATTTCCTCACCCTGGACGACATCATTGTCGTGTGCAGACGTCGATGCAGAGCCAGGTCCACCAGGCAAGATCGTGGTCGTGGATGAGGTGCATGTGAGTATCGAGCTGGGCAACATCGCGCCACGCGATGAACTCGGCTATCGCGACCTGCGCATCGTAGCCAGCTACCTCGTGGAGTCCCGCAATGACCTGCTCATGGTCGAGAAGCTAGCTCCCAACTTGCTGTCGCCGGCATCGGCGTTCCGGGTGTTCCAGATGATCAAGGAGAGGTTACACGACGGCCAAGTTCGTTACTCATGGGAGGAGCTGACGACCAAGCTGGATGGCCGGATGCTGTTCGTCGGACAAGGTTGCTCCAGATCATATGAGGCGGCTAACTACCCCGGTTTGGACGCAGGCGTCTACTTCTTGGATGATCGGAGCACCCGCCACGACCCCAAGATTCCATTTCAAGAAGCCCGCGCACGGCGGTATCTCTGCAGCGACAACGGGAAATGGTCAGGAACACCTCCCCAGATCAAGCTCTGCGTTCCGGATCCAGGCCCATCGAACCACTCTCCTCCCGTTTGGTTTTTCCCTTGAGACGACAGATTTCTGACACCTTGTTACTCTGTCATGCTTCATCTGCACTGAGTTCTCTGTTTCTGCTTGCTGAGTTCGTTGGCTCTCCTCATGTTGATAGTTGCCTGATTAGTCTCATGTAGTTGTATGTGTTTTGTTTCTGCTGGAGTAGAACTCCTACAGTGCACAAATCGGCAAATCACTTGCAGCAGATCAGTGTGTAGTTCCTGTACTTTACATCCCTTCCACCATTCTGGAACCTTTTCTGATGATAACCGTGAGCTCGTACATCTTTGCATTTTGATTGATAACTGATTTCTTTTTTTGAACGGAACTGATAACTGATCTCTGAACATCTGCAGTTGTGCATGTTTGTGCTCGTTTTTGGGGTGGATGGAGTTTTACTTAGCTTTTCTTGAAATTGCAATGAATCTGACTTAGTTTTCTGTTGCACTCATTCTGTATGCTTTAGCTTTCTAAAATTTATTTAGTCTCATGAGAGCTCTCTGATAAGTTTTTTTTTTAGAAAATTAAGCTCTCTGATAAGTAACTTTTTTTTTATAGACTCTGATAAGTAACTGAAGAAAGTGAGAACATTGATGTTCTAGCTGAATTTCAGTCTGATCAATGGCCATTGTAAACTACTCTGATCTTAATTACTTTCTCCCCTTATTGTTTCTTGGCTTGGTTTGGCCGTTGTAAATGACTCTGACCTTAACTACTTTCTCCCCTTTCTTGTTTTCTTGGTTTGGTTTATCCACTGTGAATTACTCTGATCTTAATAGTAATAGTACAAAGATACACAAAGTGTATTCCCGGAAAAGTTTCAGACTCATCAATGGCCGAATGATGACTTATTTTATAATCCCTTTTCCATACATTGCTAGTAGAATTTTAATGTCAAGCTTGGTCATGTGTTCAGAGCTTTGTGCACATCTCACCTGAGTGTGTATAGGCTCAAATTATTTTATGTTTGGTGCCTGCAGATTATTCTGATTCTTTCAGTGTTGTGGAGTTGGTAGCACTAATAGTCCTTTTCTAGCAGAGAAAACTTGAAACTAAAAGATGTCTGGTTCAGTAATCGTTCTTACAACTTTCTGGTTCTATTGTTCTTGATGAAATTGTATGCAGAAATAACTGGGCTGGCGTTACATGATCTTTGTGTTGAAATGGATAATTCAGTGTGAGAATGTGATGTTAATTACGTCAAAAAAAAAGGAATGTGATGTTAATAGTGTTTAGACATTCCTGATAGTTGAGGGTTTCACTTGTGAACCGGGTTTACATGCACGGATTGTGAAGTGTGATTACGTTATAAGCTTTCTAAATGATAAGGCATTGCTGCATGGAATATTGTTCTATTTATTATATTATTAAAACAGTTTTGAAAGTAGACATCACATTTGTTCTGGATGCTAAAAATTATCACATTAATCGAAGAAAAAATTCAAGTAAAAATACAATTTAAAAATAACTGAAATTCAAATGGTCTCCCTACACCGCCACATGAGCTAAGCGGGGACAACGATCGACGGTAGTGGCGCGACGACGGCTCCATGGCCTCGTCCAATGGGCAGGATGAATTGGATCATCGTGACACCGGCCTCCCTTCTCGACATTGCCATCCTTGTTCGCACTTCCTCCTTCCCCAAAGGCGGCTGACGTGGAGCATAGGAGGGTGGTCGTGCAAGGGCGGCGGGGGTCGGAGTGGCCTGACTCCATCTCCCTCATCTAGTCACGTGTGTGTACGAGCTCACCCCCTCCAACGAGTTCAATGTCACCCACCTCGCCTTTTCCATGTCGCGTGCAACCCTCATTCTCATCGCCTCCTGTTCGACCTTCGTGCTCCTTTTCTCTGGGGATCTCCTCTTGTCGCTTCCTTGGATCTCCGTCTCCGAGGAAGTCACCTATACTCGCCGTCGTTTTGCTTCGACTGTGCCCTCCTTGCCTTCAGCGAAAAGAAGGGTGTCATCCACGTATTCTGTGTCGACAAGTAGCCATCATTGGACTTGCCCACATGCTCAACGCCCACTCCATCGAGACATGGGTTGTCCAGTACCCCTATCGTTGGCGGTGACAAGGTCCACCTCTTTACCGCTGGCAATGTGCGCTCCTCCTCTACTAGGATGTGTCCTTCGAGATGGCTGTGTTCAACGTCCCCGCCTCTCATCGTGACTACATCCGCGCTGGCATGGTGTCCCTTGCCAACCACAACAACTTCGTCGCAGGATCCTACGACCACAACATCAAATTGTGGGATGCCCGCATTGGGAAAACCTTAATGTTGTCTTCTCTCGTGGCAAATTGGTGGAGAATGTGTTGTTTCGGCAGTTCAACAGGATGCTGGCAATCGTTGGGCTCGTGCGAATCTTGGCCCATCGTATTGATACGAGGGAGTTAAATTACACCACTTTTAATAATTTAGGGGTGAAGATATCCAGTATTACGGTTGAGAGGTACCTTGGATCTTTATATGAGAGAGTCAAAGTGGACTTACTCCAAAAGATTGTCAAGATCCACAAGAACCAGACAAGAGACCATTGAGGCCCATATCGGTAGAAAGGATTTTCAGGCCTACTTCTACGCTCAACTGGATTTGTTTACGGCCATGAGCTACTACCGAATTCGACTTCGCTCACGGCCCGTCTTGACGGACAAGAAATCTATTCAAATTTGAACGAAAGGGGCATGACACGTGTTACTGCCAGCTCAGCACGGCACCGTCGTTCCGGCTATAAATGGCCCCACGCTTCAGCGTCTCGTGCAGAAAGTCCATTACTCTCCTCCCCGCATCAGAAGTTCAGAACACAGAGAGAGAGAGAGAGAGAGAGAGAGAGAGAGAGAGAGGTAGGAGAAGAGTGGAGGAGCGCCGCGAGGAGGCCATGGCGGGAGGAGGAGGAGAGCTCCAGTGGATCGTGATCCATGGTGTCCGCGATGCGGTCCTCAGCGCCACTGCGATCGTCGACCCGCGCCTCGCCGTCATCGGTGACGTTCGCGTCAGCGACGCCCCTGCGGTGCTGGCTCTGCTGGAGAAGGAGGGGCTGCGCCAGGGCTGGGAGATCGAGCACCGCCACCGCCTGGCCAGGCTTGCCAGGCTGGACCACGAGCTCGCCATCGTTCTCGAGGCCATCGTGCCGATGCTGATGCATACTCCGTTCCACATCGTCGCCGGCCGGGAGCTGCAGCGCTACGGGTGGTCGATTCAGCATCTGGCGGCGTCGATCTTCGGCCCCGTCCACGCCCTCCACGCCGCCGTCGGCCCCGTCCGACGCTTCCTCCGCCGACATGCTCGACATCAGCACCACGGCACGAGGGATGCTGCTTGGCTCGCCGGCAACATCCTGGAGGTGCGCGATCGGGTTTCGGCCCTGAGGTCCCTGGTTGTGATGTTCCCGGAGGAGGACCCTGCTGCCGCTGCGGGCGACGACAACCACGACGACGACGGTGCAGAGTTCGTGGAGGACGATGCTGGTTCTGATGTCGAGGGAGGAGGAGGAGAGCTCCAGTGGATCGTGATCCATGGTGTCCGCGATGCGGTCCTCAGCGCCACTGCGATCGTCGACCCGCGCCTCGCCGTCATCGGTGACGTTCGCGTCAGCGACGCCCCTGCGGTGCTGGCTCTGCTGGAGAAGGAGGGGCTGCGCCAGGGCTGGGAGATCGAGCACCGCCACCGCCTGGCCAGGCTTGCCAGGCTGGACCACGAGCTCGCCATCGTTCTGGAGGTCATCGTGCCGATGCTGATGCATACGCCGTTCCACATCGTCGCCGGCCGGGAGCTGCAGCGCTACGGGTGGTCGATTCAGCATCTGGCGGCGTCGATCTTCGGCCCCGTCCACGCCCTCCACGCCGCCGTCGGCCCCGTCCGACGCTTCCTCCGCCGACATGCTCGACATCAGCACCACGGCACGAGGGATGCTGCTTGGCTCGCCGGCAACATCCTGGAGGTGCGCGATCGGGTTTCGGCCCTGAGGTCCCTGGTTGTGATGTTCCCGGAGGAGGACCCTGCTGCCGCTGCGGGCGACGACAACCACGACGACGACGGTGCAGAGTTCGTGGAGGACGATGCTGGTTCTGATGTCGAGGGAGGAGGAGGAGAGCTCCAGTGGATCGTGATCCACGGTCTTCTCTCCGATCAATTTACTGTCATCTGCACTGAGTTGTTTTTTTGAGTTTGTTGGCGCTCCTCATGTTGATAGTTGTCTGATTAGTCTCTGTAGTTGTCTGTGTTTTGTCTCTGCCATAAGCTGAAGCACAGCTCGTTTACTGCAGAAATCTGTAAATCACTTACCATCATTGCTTTAACCATTCTGGTAACCCTTCAGATAGTTCGTGAGCCTACTTGATCTTTTTTTCTTTTTTTGGTATTCTGAACTTTCTATGGGCATCTCGCTTGCTTAGGAACCAAAATGCAGGTTATTTCGTCTTAGCTGCCTGCAGATTATAATCTTTGTGTCGCTACGATGTTAAATGAATCTAGGAATCCTCCTCTCTGAAATCTGAAGTAAAACTTGTGATTCAATCCCTGTATTTGGTACTTTCTGGTACCCTTTTGTTCTCTGTGAATCTGAATGCTGATGGTTGTGCATGATTTGTGCGTTGAAGAGTTGAACTGTATAATTCAGTTTCTACAAACTGAAAATGTGGTCCTTAGCTAATACGCATCCATGATAAATGCAACTACTCATTCACTGGAGTATCCCATGAACTGGATTTACATGCATGGGATGTGTTCTGGCACTGCGCTCAAACGATCAAGTTACTTTGTCACCCATGCTTCATCTGCGCCTTGTCTGTTTGTCAGTTTAACATCTTTTAACCTGTGTGGAATGCAGATTATTTCATCTTTGATTCCTGCATATTCTAGTCTCAGAAGAAACAACTTGAAGTCTTGAACTAAAATTGTATGAGATGTTTAAGTTCAGACTTCAGAATGCATAAATAGTTGGACTAGCATTACTCCACTGTTCTATTGAAATAGATTGATTTACCATCAAATTAGAAATGAATCAAATTAACTGACTTAACATGGAATCATTTTCTGCTTATATAGTTTATAAGATTGCTTGTCAATCTTGTTTTATATCCCTGAATTTGCAAAGAAACCCAACTGTGAGCACAGATAGTTGTACCTTTGATATATGCAGATCGATTTGCTTCTTTATGGATTGCTAATCCCTATCTGACCACTCTATTATCACTACCAAATAGGTACCTTTTGATACCTATTTGAGCACAGAAAATTGTATGTTTGATAAACTATACATTTTATTTCTACTGTAAGCTGAAGCAGGACTCCTTTACTGCATAAACCACTTGCTGCTAAGAACTTTACTTATCAGCATTGCCTCTCTGGGGAAATTTCATGGTTAGTAGCTCTCGGTGTCTCATTGGATGATTGAAGTGCGGACATATGCATGTTTGTGCTTGGACTTTCAGTTAGCAGTGCTCATCATTTTCTTGCTAATTGGAATTATATTTTACCATCCAGTTGCAGGAGATCTGAATTAGACTGGTGCTGTAGGTCTTTCTGTACATATTATATTGCTTGAATTTGTTTACTGTATGCAGGGATGCCTGAGAAATAACTGAAGAAAATGAGAACATTGAGGTTTCAAAATTGAAATGCAGAACCCTGCATGGCTGACTGATGATTTGTTGGCTATTATTTTATTTTCCATGTATTGGTACAACCTTTTGTCATGCTTGGTTATGCCTTTTTGGAGTAAACATTTAACCTGTGTAGAGTGCAGATTATTTCATCCTTGGTTCCTGCAGTTTGTAGTCTCAGAAGAAATAACTTGAAGTCTTTTTTTGCGAACGCGCAAGAGTCTTGAACTAAAATGTGTGAGATGTTAAGTTCAGACTTCAGAATAGAGAATTGGTTGGATTAGCAACTAGCATTACCAGTCTACTACGGCACTCTCTCACAGTGTGAGCTACTTTTCTATTGAAATAGACAGATTTACCTTTAAAGCAGAAATGAATCAAATTAACCGACTTAACGTGAACTCATTTTTCTGCCTATATGGTTATTAATAAATTTATTAATAACAAATTTATTAATAATATGAGCACAGATATTTGTTTACACCTCTGAATTTATTAATAATGTGAGCACTGAAATAGACAGGCTTGTTTACACCTCTGCCTATATGTCTATATATGATGCTCGAGCCAGCCACAAGAATGTCAATTAAGAATGTATAGTAACAAGCTTACTAGATAGACACTGAAACTAAAGAGATAAATCTGAAGCTAACTTATCCAAACTAATCCTGCGCCATCTTAGCTCCTGTGGTGTTTGCCTGTTTTTTCTTTTCCCGGCGACGGCGCTGATACTGAAGGCCCCACATGATGAGACACAGCATAATTAGCATGATATACGCTGTAAACCTTTTGCATGGCACCTACTGCAGGGCTCCAGAACAGTTAACTTAACTGTAGTTGGGACTATCTTTTCAATGTACCTCCTAATAGCTGAGAGCGCTCTAGGGGCTTCCATGAGAATATCCTCCTCTATGTGATTACAAAATGGAGAAGTTTTTAGGTAACACCTACAATCACCATGAATGGTGTCCAATGTAAGAGACTCGAGTGACACCACGTTCTTCAGAATATAACAAGTTAGCTCAACCAAGCTCTTTGCAGAGCAGAAACCAGAGATCTTCACAGTCTTGAGGCTGTCATGGCGGTTTTCAGGAATTTGCCTCAAACCCGAGGATTTTGCAAAAACCGATTCATGCTCCATGCGTCGCTGCTGCACCTGAAGATGGAAAGGAGAACACGATTGAGATAAATGGACCCAGAGTGAACAGCTATGTTAGCAGGGCAGAGTTAATGGACAGTGCCTTACATCCAAGATAAAAGTTTCCAACGAAGGAGAAGCGTCAAGGAAAGAAACCAGAGAAAAATAATCATAGGACGGGGAAAGTGTCGATACTGCTATCAAACTAATGCTCAGGTGCTTGAGGTAGAGGAATTTGGTAGGCAGCACTGGTGTATTTACCGCCTGTATAACAAATATGACACGTCTAAAATCATACACAGGTATGACTAATGTAATACGCATATATATATGTATACATACCTCAGGTCCTGAACGTATGTTAAGAGTTTCAAGATTTGGCATAATGGAAGGCAGCTCAGCACGAGCATAATGCACAGCATTCGCACGGCCCATGCCTAGCTTCTTCATTTTCAGTGTTTCTCCAAGTGAGAGCTTTGCCCCGACTCCTCTACAGAAAAAACTGGAGAGATTTGGAGTTTTGTTCTCTAATATTCTCAGGTTAGAGCATCCAGAAACAAAAAAACTGGAGAGATTTGGAGCTTTGTTCTCTAATACTTTCAGGCTGTCACATCCAATAACAGTAAGGTTGCTGAGCTTCTGCAGGGAGCAAGGTATCTTCAAGCAAACTATCTCCGTGCAACTAGAAATGCGCAACTGCTCCAACGCAGGAGAATTGGAAAGAAGACACTGCAATTCTTCCCCCCTGATACTCACCGAACGCAGACGCAGGCTTGTAAGGCTTTGCAAGGGGCCGAGTTCAGCAGTGGGACGAAGGGCACACCAATCGAGTCTGAGGTACCTAATTGAATTTTGAATCCCATCAGATAAAAGTGAGCATGGGAAATTGTACTCTCTCTTGGTTTTACACAACACAAGGGTCAGCTCTTCAATCCCTGGCTTAACAACCACCTGAAGCCAACTGTCAAGATAGCGACTGGCATCAAACCCCACGACGCCAAGGTATTCAAGCCTGAATATTTTCACGCCAATGCCTGAGTGGTTCCTCATAATATGGTCAACTTTGCGGCTGAAATTCCCTCCACAAGCACTCGCATTCAAGCCAATTGTATCCTTATTTAAAATGAGATTGGGATGACTTCTCCAGGACTGTAAAAAGGTTCTAGACAAACAAGCAGCACGGGCAGCATCACGCATTGGCATTAGGGAATGTATATGATGCCAGATGTCCTGCGTACACAAGCATGGGATGGAAGATCAACATTGCAGTCGTAAATCCAAATGGTTACTTCCATTAGAGAACGAAAAACGGTAGAACATCATGGCATGCAGCGTTACGTAGAAAGATGGTGCAGTGAAATGTAAACATGGCATATAGAGAATTTTTGCTACCAGTGTCATTAGTGGGTTTTCCAAGGAGAAGAAATAAAGTTGCTAATGGCTAGCACGAATTAACTACCATGAAAAATACTTTTGACTTGGATTAAAAGAATACTTTTACTTGCTGTAGCAAATCTAGCCATTTGTTCTGGATTAAGGTAGCAACATAGCAAAACCAATACTCTTGTACGAAATGTGAAGCAGGTGGAAAGAAAAAATATTTTTCCAATTTTTCTTAATGCTAATAAGTGCAGCATAGCACTAAAGCACCCCAGTTATGCCAATTTATGAACATGGTACTAAATATGTAAAGCATCGCACTTAGGTAAAATTCTGAAGAGATTTGTTAGTAATACTGCCAGCCTTTGCAGAGAGAAAAGTGGTAACTAGAACGAAGAGAATCTGCTAGTTCAGTACGAGTGTAGGACTGTGGCCACATTGCAGTACTAAAATACTATATCTGACTTCTGTTTATATAAACAATACTGTAATATTCAGGTATTCAAGTATAGTCCCAAGAATTAGCCCTATCAGATCACTCATGGTAATATCATGCTTGGAATCTAAGCCTGCATCATCAGAATTTCATACAGCAGTACCTCAGGAAGGCATGGGTATGGGGTAGAACGTTTCATTGTTTTGACAGCTCGAGAATCACCATGTTGACAAGGTGATCCCTTTCTTTTACACCACCTAATCAGTTCATCTGCGACACAAAAAAAAAAGGATAAGGATGGCTATGGTTGCAGGTTGCTCATACATGAATGCAGAAAAAAGGAAGAAACGAAGGCCCAATCTCTTGAGTTCAGAGTAAGAGTAAGGTGCCTTACTCTGGGCTCTGATTTGGCGGCGGCGCCGCTTCTGGTTGCGTTTCGCAGGCATGTGGAACTAGTAGGTCGACGACGACTCTGGTTCTTCGTCAGATCTCACCGAGAAATCACTTCCGTTTCCCCTCCTTCAGATCACTATTTCTCTCCTATCTACTACTATCTGTTTTTGTACTTGAATTTTGACCTCAATTTCGGCAAATTCGACTAGGCATAAAAAGGATTGCGATGGCCCTGGTACGAGCAAGAGGAACCTGGACTCTTTTTATTCCCTTCCTTTTCCTATCAGGACTTCTTGAATTGCCTCCAAATTGCGCCCTCCTATAGAAAATCGTTAAGATAATGGAGTCATTTTCCTATCAGGACTTCTTGAATTGCTCCAAATTGCGTCCTCCTATGGAAAATCGTTAGAGAATGGGAGTATAAAATTTAGCCATATTGTAACATTTGCGCTGCAACTTTCGTTTAGATAAGCAGAACAATACTATCACGAAACTAAAAGTCTCCTGCAACGACAATAAATCTGCAAGCCTGGTTGAGTTGCACTGAAGAATGAGTGAAGATCGGACTCACCGGACTAGAGATGCACACGGCAGCTTCTGGGAGGCGGATGACGGCGGCGGCGGCGGCGGGAGGGGAGAGTGAAGAGCAGCGTGCGACAAGGACGCGTGATGTGATCGGCTGCGGCGAGAAGTCAGCCAAACTAGAGCCCGGGCGGGCGACGAACAGCAGCGGCGTAGCGTAGAGCACGTCGGCGACGCGAACCTGGCGGTGGCGGCGGTGGTTGGAGCGATGGAAGGAAAGGAGGGGCTAGAAAGAGAAAAAAAAATTATCCAAAACATTTAAGGGCCCCTTTGAATCGCAGGATTGAGAAAACGTAGGAATAGGAAAAACGTAGGATTTTGATAGGAATGTAAGTGTAAAACATAGAATTGTAAAACACAGGAATGACCGTTTGATTGAACCACAGGAAAAACACAGGAATTGGATGAGAGAGATAGACTCAAAGGAAAGTTACCAAGAGGTTCTACCTCATGTTAAATTTCCTTCAAAAACTTGCATGGGAAGAGGCATTCCATAGGAATTTTATAGGATTCATAGGATCCATTCCTTTGATTCAAAGGGCCATATAGGAAAATTTCCATAGGAATAAAATCCTCTAAAATTCTTTGAATTCCTTTGAATCAAAGGGGGCCTAAGAGTAAATTACAGTTCATGCCACGTTTTATATTATCAATAGATTACCTTTAAACTAATTTTTTATTTTAGACCATGTAACTTTTTTTTTGGACCATGTAACTTTTTTTATTATTTATGTGTACCCTCTGTTCCGGTGAAGATATGATAAGTATAAAGACGGGAAAGTGTATTGAAACCAATTTGATTCAAGTTATTGATTGGTGCTGGAAAAGTTGTTTGGGTAGTTTAATCCGAAAAAATGGTAAAGTTACTTGGTTCAAAATAAAAGGATTAGTTTAAAGATGATTCAAAAAGTGAAAATTTATCAATAAAGGATAGTCCAAACTGCAATTTACTAAAAAAAACTTAGTTTACAAGATCTCAATGGTGCTTTAACTGACAAACTAACTTATGGCCAGTATATCAAATACTAGTCATTTCCGGTTTCCACCACCAAATTCCTTGCACTCCGGTTTCCACCACCAAATTCCTTGCACTCAAGTGTCGAGTCGATATCTGTTGACAATCTTTGGCACGACGCTTCGTGATACTTTCCATGGTATATACCGATAATATAAGTATTTGGGATTCAAAACTCCGAAAAAAGATTGAACACAACTTGGGGTTACCTACTTTGAACTTGTTTCATAACACTTTTTTTTTTACTATAGTTGAATCAAATTCAAAGTAAACTCAAACTTGTTCAACACGAAGTTCAAAATTATTTAAAATTTTACATACCCTGCACATCTCGTACCCCAAATTTCACATCGATCAAGCACGTCCTCAGACGGTTGCAGGTAAGACCGTAAAGAGTGCCTAGCAGCGGCCATGCTAGATCATCAAATGGCCGTTTTGCATCACCAAACGGCTGTTTGAAACGAGACCAGGAGATCTTCAGATGCATAGAAACAAATGCATATATTTAGGAATTTAGGAACAGAGGTAGTAGAGACAGACAAATGAACATCATGAATATGCATGAATGATGATTGAATAATGATGGTGTCACCATTACAGAGTAATTACATCCTGTGTCAAAAATCAGGTGGTGTAAAATTAGACACACTGCTTATCTACCTGTTAGTGGCAAACTAAAAAAAGGTAACAGCTGTCTCCTCTCTTGTTATGTACATCAAAATACAGCATCAGCTGATGCAGGCTATAAGAGACGGCTAAGCTCAGGTTTGGTGACTACTGTACTATGGCTTGCATAAGTTCGTCGTATTTACGATCGAGTAACCAGTTTGTTGTTCTTCGCTAACAACAACAATGTGATCAATAATGCACTCGTTTTTCTTCCTTTCTTTCTTTCTTGCCATGATAAATTTGGCTCCGATTCCCCTGCAGTTGTTGTATGATGGATGCCTATCAGCTTGCCACTTCTACAGCTGGACGCCGGCATCCTTTAGAGCAGCAGTCACAGAAGCAGAGGCTTCCTCTAGGGTTCTGGTCTTCTTCACTGTGTTGAATGCCTCCACGACATCACCTTCCTCCCATTCGTCAAAATCATCTACCCCAATACCACACTCTAGCCCAGCACCAACCTAGTGGGGAAAAATGTAAATGTTGAACATCACATTACAAGGACTAATATCAAAATAAAGTGAATGTGAATATAACAAATTAATAATGTGAAAACTTTTTTTTTGCGGTGATTCTCAGGAAACACATTGTGATATTGTGGGTAAATAACTTTCTCAAAGAGTGCAGTGAAATAAAAATAGTTGATGGATTCATGTTTATCGTACATACCTCCTTTACAGTTTCTTTCACCCGTCTTAACGAATCAAGTGTACCCACATAAACTTCTTTCCCTTTACGAAGAACCCGAACATTGCAGTCATGAACAACTTTCCCTGTATTAATCATGCAACCCGCCACCTTGCCACTGCCACTACTAAAAACAGCACGAACTTTGGCTGAACCAATTGGTACTTCCTCCTGATAAAGAAAGACAATGAGGATGGACATCCAAATATTCCAGCAACTTGAAATGACAAGTAAATACTCTTAAGCACACCAAACTATCATGGAAATGGAGAAATAAATAATATTTTAGAAGAAGGATTTCCCAGCATGCAAAGGAATGTGGTCCATGTGGACCTATCAACAAGGGCATGTCCCAAGACTCAACTGATAAAAGATTAAAAGTTGAAAAGCAATTTTCTGCTTACCTCAGCAAGTTCAAGAAGTCCTTCCATGGCATTCCGCAGATCATCAATCAAATCATAGATCACCTTGTACAGACGAATTTCCACACTTTTCTTCTTAGCATAGCTTTTAACTGATCCTGGAGCTTTGACATTAAAACCAAATATAATCCCTTCTGAAGCAACAGCCAGATCAACATCACTGACACTAACATCTCCTGGAGCTTGAAGTAGGAACCTCAAGGAGACATTTTCTTGAGGCAGCACTTGGATTGCTTGCCTAATGGCCTCAACTGAACCCTATTTGATCATATGCTTGGCATATTTAGCAAATAGAAAAAATGAATAGTTCATATTCGATAATGCATATAGTTTGCAAGGGCAGTGGATACCTGAAAATCAACTTTAAGGATGATATTAAGCTCGTGTGTATCAATTCCTACTTGTTTTCCAGACGAAACAGATGCAGCAATGGATGACAGAGTGACTTTCCCTTCCCCAGCTTTTGAAGATATCCTTTCAATTCTCAGTGCTTCAGCACGTGCGTTTGCCCTTTCACGTGCAACATCAAGGTTGTCCACAGACTCAAATTCATCACCAGCAAGGGGTACATTATTCAAGCCAATAACCTGTCGTAACATATCATTTCTTGATAAATTCAGGATGCTTACAATAATACTACAAACTTTTGAAGAACATTTAATGCTCAATGGTACTAAAGTAAAAGGCAGCAAGCTATGGAAGAAATGTTTCCTTTTCAATCCATGAATTGTGATAGTATATGTGTAACATCCAGCTTCCAAAATTGGCATTAGCTTAATCCTTCTATACGAGCAGACCCATGTATGTATTGCACAGTACTTATACTCTCGTCCTTGCTTCATGAAAAAGGAGTTAATCTAGAGGAACACATGAACTTGTGATGCTCCCGGCAGCACAATGTCCAACATGGCAAATGACCAGAATCACTCTTGGTGCAATGCTGTATGCCTCCATAGGCTCATAGGCACTCGCACTCCAGCTTCCAGAATATACATTAGCCTAACCCTTCTGTAGGGACAGGTCCATGCACATATATGTCACGTGCTTCACTCGGTGAATAGCTAGAAGAATAGAGACAGTAGTCGTGATTGACAGGTATTTATTATTATTATTATCTCTAAACCTATTTTACTAAATTTTACTAAAATAGCTTATCTGTAAGCCTCATGTGCCTTCTGGCCATGTGCCCCGTGCATTTCCTCCGGTCAACCTACCCTGGTTCCTTCTACAAGTGTGGTCCCACATGGCAGATAGCACTGTACTTACACATTCTTGCCTAATGTAAATGTGTAAACCTGGAGGTTTTGTGGTTAGAACATGTGAGCTTATATGCTGACCACAAACTAAATTCTCCATTGGAGACTAATCCCACCATACTGCATAACATGGGCCACAAAGGTCTCCAATAATGGGCTGAGGTGTAATTACTCATAATAATATAGTCCCTGGAAGAAAGCAAGAGAAGTTGATAGCAACAATCAAGCTCAGGAATACCAGGGTGATTAAAGAAAACCCACTTGGGTTTTTTCTTGTCTTCTCCTGTCTACAAAATTCAAATTTTAGAATTTTCAGCTTCTTATAAAAGGGTGCATTTTTAGATCATGTAAAAGAGCTCACATGTAAGGATGCCATTTAGGACTTGAGCAGGTTTATATTTGCTAGCTAGTCAACAGCGACCTCTATGTATCCATATTCATCAATGTCATGTAACTAACAGTTCTAATGCACATAAACATTTATAGTTTCAGATGCTTTCTCTTTATGTCAAAATTGCATCAGACTTGTGATGAGTATTTTGTTTAGAGTCGTCATGGCCAGAGGGGCCATCTCATGAGGAGAACCAACTGTAATTTCAGTAACTTTTTTATCCGAAATATGGTATATTAGGAAATGTTAGGAAGGATCATGGTAAAAGGAACGGGGAAAATAAAGGAAAGGGAAAACCTGCACGGCATTGGATGGCCCAGCCTTATCGATAAGCTTTCCACCATCATCATACATTGCACGGATCTGAAATGATAACAATGCTATGTTATACTCCAATGACCCATGTTTGTTGGTTTGTGCTTCTTTTTTTCATGCAAGATGTATTACATATTCTGGATCAAATCATAACAAGTAGGAACTGAGCAAACCAACCTTTCCAAAAGCCTCACCACACACAACAATATCACCCTTGTTTAGGGTTCCATTCTGTACAACTAGGGTGGCAAGAGATCCTTTAGCTTTGTCAAGGCATGCTTCAATAACTGTACCCTTTGCATTTCTATGAGGATTGGCCTTTAATTCTTGCAGCTTCAAATCCACAACAAAAGCATGTGAAAAAATAAACTCAATAGATTAGAAGAAAAAGAAGGAACAAATCTGAAGCAAACCTCAGCAACTAGAATGATAGTCTCCAATAGTTCATCTACACCCTCTCCATTAAGAGCACTTATCTGACAGACATAACAACTAAATCAGATCAAATAGGTAACAAGTTCATGGGAAAAAAGATACAAGTTGATGTAGTATATAGCAAGGAAATTTCTCGTCCAGATTGTGAGAATCAACAACCTGAATCATTGGGATATCACCACCCCACGCCTCTGGCATAAGTCCAATTTGGGAAAGCTCTTGCATGACCCGTTCAGCATTAGCTCCTTCCTTGTCTATCTGCTTAATTAGGAGGTTACTGAAACATGAAAAGGGAATTTTCCTTTTAACAACTGTAATTAATGATGAAATGACTAGGAAATAGACCTTGTTTATGGCTATCACAATAGGGACTCCAGCTGCCTTTGCATGTGCAATTGCCTCATTTGTTTGTGGACGAACACCATCATCCGCAGAGACAACAATGATACAGATATCAGTTACCCTAGCACCTCGAGCTCTCATTGCACCAAATGCCTATTGTTGTTGAAGAATTAGGAGTTGTAATGCCCCACATTAATACAACCAGAAAGAGAGAACATATAGTAAAATATACATATACTTTTGCTATACCTCGTGCCCTGGAGTATCAAGAAAAACACAAGCATGAGGGTTTCCATCAACCTGTACAATAACCTGATAGGCACCAATCCCTTGTGTTATTCCGCCAGCCTCAGATGCCACCACCTGTAACTAACTTTATTTAGATCTACAGGTTTATAGGAAATAGGTGTTTCTATGTTTTAACATTAGTAATTACTCCACTCCCTTTGTTCACCAAAACATGATGTTTTAGCCAATGTTGCAGAGAACAATGCAACTGTTCAATGCCAGGAAATGGACTAATTAGCTCGTCATCTACTCATTAATCTAAAGCCTTCATTCGTTCCAATACCAACCACTGGTCAGGCAAGGCACGGTGAAAGTTCTTTGCCTTCATCGACTCAAGAGGCAGGGTGCCACATGGAACTGTGAATGTGATTGAACACTTTGAAGAGAAACTATGTACTATCAACTCATCCTAGAATGTGCATCATGGTAAAAAAAAAAACAAATGCACATTCCACTAGCTTTAATTTTACCCAGAAAATCCGAAATGTTTCTATTTGAGAACAAAACCAACATACTAAAATGTCATCTAAAAAAGAATGAAGGGAGTATCATCTAAAATCCCAAAATCATCAACAGGAGGAGCATGCCAAGGAGTATCTACCTTGCTCTTGCGTATATAATCCAACAGGGTAGTCTGCAAATAGAAATAACAGTGTCATACAAACAGTGCTTCAGAACAGTTAACAAATTGAAATTTTGATACTGGCTTAGTACCTTTCCATGATCGACATGGCCCATTATAGTTACAATAGGGGGTCTGTCTTCCAACTTGTCCAAATCTTCCTCGTCAAGAAATTCCTTCTTCTTTGCCATCTCTTCCACTTTCACTGGCCCACTTTCCAGTACTTCTACATCATATTCCATACAAACCATCTTAACCAGATCTTTATCAAGTGTCTGAACATTGTCAAGCATAGCTCCTCTCACAGATAAAAATCGCAGAATTTCTGATTCGTCAATTGCCAATTGATATGCCAATTCCTCAATTACCATTCCTTCTTCACTAACTTCAAGGATCTCAACTCTAACTGGCTCTTCAACTTGTGATGCCTCAAGCTGAAGTCTTGCAGCTCTGCGTTTTGCCTTGCTCCATCTCCTCCCCTTGCGCACTGCAGTATCCTCATCAACTAAACCATCATTTTTTGGCATTCGTCGGCGAGGACCAGCTGGTGTGCTTGTTTTTTTACGACGATCATCCTTGACTTTTGCTGGTGGGCCTCGTACTGGCTTTACAGGTTCTATCAGTGCTGCAGCTACAACTGGATCCACTATTGGTTTATTGGAAGCAAATTTATCAATCAGGATGGGTCCCTTTTTCTCCTTTGATGTATCAGCCTTGACAGGCCGACGAGGTGGTGGTGCTACTGAAGGTTTTGTTAGTAGAGGAGGTACTGGTTTTGTTGGAGCTGGCATAGAAGGTTTTGCTGTAGAACTAGACTGATTCCTACTTTCAGAGCGTGGATGATCTCTGACCACCTTATGTACAGTTGACACGGGGTTTCCCTTTCGCCATACGCTCTTAAGTGTTTTTGTCTTCCTCGAATTCGCACCCTCCGCTGCTGGCGTTGCCGAACTATCAGGCTTCGACGCGCCATTCTGCCTCAAGTCACCATTTCCAATTCCATTTCCAGAGGTTGATGCCTTGAGCTTCTCAGCCTTCTCCAACACCTCATCCAATGACTCCCTAACCTTATCCCTATCCTCCAACGTCGGCCTCGCCGGAGATGGTGATGCCGCATTTACGCTCTCCGGTGGCCCATTCGCCCGGATTGGCTTCTGCGGCGGCTTCAAAAGAAGATCGCTATCATCACTAGGTTTCACACTCACGCTCCCTCTCGACGAGAACTGAACCCCCTTCTCTTCATCAATCAAATTGGTCACAACCATGCATCTACACAGCCTCCCAGGCGCATACTGCCACCGCCGGATACTGCCCAGACCAGCAAACCTGATCCTCGAAGCCAAATGCGATGAGCTCGCCGCGGGCCTCCCGTTGGTCCCCAGGTTGGCAACAGAAGCAGGGAACCCCATCGAGAGAGGAGAGGACGCCCCCCCGTGGCAACGGATACAGGGTGGATGCTCACCGGGGACGGCGATGCGGGCGCGGAAGGCGAACGACGGCGCGGCGGCGCCCCCTGGTCGCGGGGTGGAGAGAGGTTGGCGCAGGCGGCGAGCTCGCTCGCGAGGAGGCGAGACGGGAGCCGAGGGAGGAGTAGTAGAGGAGATAAGATCCTCGGCTAGGGCCGCACACTCATTTTGGAACACAATTTTTAAGCACCGCTCAGTTTTCTTTCTTTGTTTCTTTCTTTCTTCCTTGGGCCCAATTTTACGCTGGGAATCTGACACGTTTCACAAAGTTACGCGACACCTCCTCCGTGCGAAAATTGTAAATGTTTATTTGCATGAAAGAAAATTATCAGCTACTACAAAATTGTAATCGTCCAGCTCTATAACTTTTCGTGTAGAATTTGTCTCCAGATAAAATCGTTTGAAGATTTTAAAAGTATTTTTTACACAAATGGATTTGGAGACCTGTAACGTATATTTGGACTTATAAACATCTTTGACACAAATATTATCAAAAATAAAATTGTAGATCATGTCAACTCTGCCAATTTTGATGGAAAGTTGTCTTTATCCAACTTAGGACTCCTTTGAAATGCTGAACTGAAAAATCAGAGGAATAAAAAATATAAATTGACAAAAAAAATACAAGTATGAAATAGAGTCAAAAGAATAAAAAAACAAGAATGGTCTTTTGATTGAACCTCTACACGTGAAAAGATACATATTTGTTGTTATGTTCTAGTGAATAGGGAATATCACTATAACTTTATTATTAATAATATTACTAAAACGGAATTTTATTTTTCTATCAATAGACTTTTGGGGTCAAAATTTTCGATCTATGTAGTTATACTGTAAATTATACTATGTAATTATACTGTAAAATTTCCAATCGTTGGATTTCCTCCAAAATTCATGCAGGCAAAGAGATGATGGTTTGTTTTTAGTTATTATATGCAACTTACATAGTTATTATAATATTATACAGTACACTCGGAATGAAAATGTAGTATAGTTATGTTTAGAAGTTATTCCCTCGATTTCCTATCAAAAAGTTACATACTACTCCAGCTACTTAAAAAAACAAATCGGGGTATGAAAATGACACTCAGAATGTAGGCGCCATACAGTAATTTTCTTCTTTAATCATACGCGACCGTGCTTTGAATTTCAGAACGCCACCACAGACCACAGTAGTACGTACTACGAGTCACCACTGATTTGATCAAAAAATTGAAAAAAAAAAAGGATATGAGACCGAAACGAACAAACTATGAACAAACACACCAGCACGCACGCACTCACGCTGTCACGCATCCATGGACACGCGACGAACTCCAAGCATATCCTTACGCTTTACGCGAGCAATTTTACTGCGTCGTACTTCAATTCATTCCTCTGCTTGCTCGATCGCGCCGGTGACACTGACGCCGACGCCGACCGGTTTATGCCCTGGCGGCGGCGGCGCCGGGCAGCTCCGGCGTGACGATCATGTTGTAGATGTGCTCCATCATCCGCCGCTCGAAGTCGCCGCCGCTCCCCTGCAGGCGCGCCCCGCGGCACCCGCCTGTCCAGCAGCCCGGCCGCCGCCTCCGTCGCCGCGCAGCTCCGCGACCGCGACCTGGACAGCGCGGCGCCGCCACCGGCGGCCAGCGCCAGCATCGCGTCGACGTACGCGTCCCGGATCCTCGCCATCAGCCGCAGCGGCGACAGCAGCACGCGCGCGCCGCCGCCCGGGCGTTCCAGGACAGGCCCGCGCCCGCGCCGGACGGCGGCGTCCTTCGTGCTCCGCGCGCCGCCGGCCGAGGCGCCAATGCAGGCGCCCTCCGCCACGCGGAGGTGCCGCGACGGCGAGCCGAGGCGCCGGTAGTTCCTCCGCGCCCAGTACATCTGGATGCTGCGCCGCGGCTGCGACACGAGGCTGATCGCCATGCGCGCGATCCTGCTGCTGATCGATCGAGTTGCTGCCGGTGCTGCACTGCTGCTGCTGTTGCTGCTGCGTTGAAGTGTGTACTGCGCAATGGATGTTTATATAGTAGTAAGAGCTCAGCTTAATTCAGATTAGTGACTGGAAAGCGAGAGAATTTGTGGTCAATATAATTGGATCAAGCACAAGCTAATCTGACTGTGATTCGGGTTCTTCCTTGACGGCGCATTGATTGGGAGTTGTAGCTCGTCAGCGTTGAACCGTTCGAACTGGGTGGGTCGAGTAAAAAAAAGAAGAGCCGCCAAAGTTGCACCGGGAATAAGCAGATACCGTGCGTATCTGTCGGCGAGGCATACGCCATTCTCGTCTCTTGCTGGAGGGTAGGGTATCGTTGACGATTGACGAGAAATGCGTCGAGACCTAGCAAGTTTTGGATGCCGCTTAACTTAAACCCAGTGTCCCAGTCGACGAGTTCCTCAAGCTGCAAATGTACAGCTCAATGCTCATGGAATCCCCCTTGGGACTGTGCACTCATGGAACCATCTGGTACAATTTGAGACAGACCCACTATTTCCCACACGGAAATTCTTGTTCTCTGACACGTCGCTCTGTTTATCACAGCTCCAGCCCCACCTTTCTTGAGGTGAAGTCGAACCAAATAATCTCAGTTCCACTTAAAATGGGGGAGCGATGCTAGGTAAGACATTCTCATAAAATAAACTAAAGAGATGAGCTGCTTTTTTAGGCTGCTACACAACTTCACTGTAGACCCAACTCCTGAAACTAAATTTACGAGTTGGAGTTCTACAGAATACACCCGTCAAATTGTGTGTGGGACTGTGAGGCCTTGTTTGGAAGTTGGAACGGCCCGGCACATTCGCATGATAGTCCGCTGCAACTGGGCCGTTATTTTTCGTTGCCGAAAGAGGCCTTATGGAGACCTTGGACCGCACGATTTTCAACCAACGTCAAACGGCAGGCGCTTACTTGCACAAAAACGAAAGGAAATGGGCTTGCCCTTGCCCTGACGAAGAGCTTGAACAGCATTTTAGACTCTTAAATTTTTGTTAGCATTAAATCTTGGGTAAATTTTGGCGAATAGATTTGGCTCAGCTCTACAAATTTGGTAAAAGTTTTTCTTCAATCCAAATGTTTATCAAGTACTATTCGTGGCTATCAAATACTACCTCCCTCACAAAAATACTTCATTCAGGTGCATAATCACGAATGGAAGACTTGTCTACGTGCATAGCCAGAGATAATAGGCTTATACTGGTGCATAGTAAAAAAAAAAACAGAGAGAATTTGTTTTTCAACCTTAAATTCAAAGTCAATTTTGGGTTTTCTTCATCAAAGTTTATTTGTCACCCTTTATTTTTAGATTGCTAAGAACACGCGCGCGCACACATATATATAAGTTTTATTCAAATTACTTTTTTTTTTTTTGTAAATATGCCGTTTGACGATGGGGCGGGAAGTCTTTCTGACGGACGGAGCAATTGGTAAGGCCGAATTAGTATCGAACCAAACATAACCTTTAGATACGTCTGTGGTTCTGTGCCAATTTTTTACAATTGCAAGATTTGATTACTGATGCAGTCGGCAATTTTTTTCAGAACAAACAAAAATCATGCAACCTTTAGATACGTCTGTGGTTCTCTGTCTGTTTTTCTTTTCAGAAGAAACAATCCTGAATTTGACAAAGTACTTACCTTTTTCTTCGCAGAATTAGACTAAAACTAAACCAAACCAAACGAAAGATTTTTCCCATACGACAGGAGGGCTGCACTCGGCGAGATGAACAAGGTCACCGTCGTACTACACGAAACGGCAAGAGCAGCTACATGCCTGTACTCCACTCCAACCTCATTTGTTGTACACTTGTACTGCCGATCAGTTCCAAGCAGCAAAACTAGTACGTTTCATCTGAGAATTGCAGTGGTAGTACCGTACGTCTCACACGCGTTGCATCATGCCATGTTGCCATGTCAAACAAGCTCAAACCGCTCTGTAAAAATCTGAACCTTTCTGATCTGAATTTTCGGTTTCGCTGTCATTTGGAGTTCTTGCTGTGTCTTTCTCTGCCTACTTTTCCTCGAAAGCAACATGGTCAGATTAAGAAACTGTACGTAGGCCAAATAAGCGAGTTATATTGATCAGCTGCAGGATTTGTTTATTTGCAAGCAAAGAATTACTAAGATACATGGAACATATCACAAATAGAACCATATATATGTTTCATTTCCCGGCTACTAATAAGTGGGAAGAACATTTATTTCTTCTAGAACCTATAAATAACCAATAGTCCAATACTACTATCTTCCTCGACAAATGACAAGGCAGTAGTAGTCGTATAGTACAAGGCTATGCTAATTTTGCTAAACTAATTTGGGGTATCTAATTAATCTTCCCCTTTACAAATGCCATGCTCGATCGTGTCACGTACCATTCGTATGTCGCGTTTAGAGGGAGAAGCAGCCCATGCCGGAGCGCAGCGCCAGGAACGGGAGCACGGCGTCGGGCGACGCCGACGCGGGGGGCGGCGCGCTCTCCGCCGCCGCTCGCCGCCGCCGCCGCCGTGATGCTGTTGAACCTCCGGCGAGCCGACGGCCGCGGCAGGTTCTCCGGCACGATGTTCTCCAGCGAGTTGGCGCGCCACGGCGGGCACTGCCGGCGGTCGCTCCACCGCGCCGGCCCCGCCGCCCGCCGCCGCCGTCGCCTCCGGCGCCCGCGCCATCACGGCGCCTTCGCCGGGGCCGCCCGCCGTCCCGAGCAGCCCGCGCACGCCGCCGCCGCCGCGAGCACGCCCGGCGCAGCTGCTGGAGGTGAGGCGCGCCGCCGGCCGGAGCCGGCGCAGGCTTGAGCTGGCAGGAGACCACCATGGTTGCTGCCGACACGTCTCACAGCAGCAGCACAGAAATTGATGGGAAAAAGGCCAGTTCGAAGCGAGATTTATAGCCTTTTTTTTTCCTTTTTTTTTTGGGTAGGAGAGGAGGGTCAGATCACGGCTGTTGATCTCGACGTGGACGCTGGATTTTAGTGCTAGCTTAGCAAGCGCGCGTGTTGCTTTGCTTGGCGTGTGGAACCACTAGTGGCGTGTGCAAAGTTGCATATGGCACGTCGGGGGCGTGGGGCCCGCGGGCGTGGTTAGATATTTGGCATACAGTAAATAGCGTAATTAGCAGTTTACGAGCTTGCAACTTTGCAAGGGGGAAATTACTCAGTCACAGCGACGAGACGAGATGCATGGGAAACCCGGGAAATTACTTGGCTGCTGCTAAAATAGTCTGCCTTGGACGGGTTCCTTCGTATACCAACCGGAGCGAGACATGTACCGGACTTTCTATTTGCGCCACGTTTCGCACTTGGACTCTTAAGCCCTTGTTCGGTTACATTCGGATTCAATTTGGATCGGGAATGACACGTATATTAAGAAATTTATGATAGATACAGTGAGAGGCTGAGATTTATTTTGAGCCGGGAACCAATTTACTTATGATAAAAACAACAAAACATCCGGATTAGTTCCACACCTCTTGATTTAGTAGATTGATTTCCGATCTCTTATTGTTCCTATCATAAGTAAATTGGTTCCTGGTCCAGAATAAATCCCAGCCTATTATTATATCTACATAAATTTCTTACTTGTCATTCTCGGCTCAGATTGAATTCGGGCGTAACCGAACAAGGCCTAATTCGTTTCAGGAGGGTGAGCTGTACGAGCCACCAAGTCGCCAACAACCTAGGAAGAACTCGTATCGCCATTCGTCGCATGCCAACTTGGAAATCGACGTTTTTTTCTCTCTCTCTCTACAGGCTACAGTTTACCTCAACTCAGTGTCAACTCTGCTTTCGTAGATGGGAGTTCCCAACACGGCGGCACACTGCAAGCCAAGGGAAGGCAATTAGGCAAAAACCCCTCGCTCTCGCTGGACACAATCGCGCGCACAAACTGTTCGAGGGAATTCCCCGCTGAAACAGGCACAGCTTCGTCGCATGATATTTTAAGTGAGAAAGCTAATCAACGGTGATTCTTTGAGGCTAGGGGAGACACTAAAACTTCATTTCTGGTGGCACCATGATTTGATTCTCTTGCCGTTCCACTCCCAGGGGCAGATGCCGTCCAATCGGTGATTTGCTCTTACATTCTGCCCTCCATCATAAAATAAACGCATATATGAGTTTTTATGTCTAATTTTAATCATTCGTCTTATTTAAATTTTTTTATGATTAATATTTTTATTGTTATTAGATTTTAAAACATGAATGGCACTTCATGCGTGTTTTATGTTTTTTTATTTTTTTTAAAAAAATAAATAAGACGGGCGATTAAAATTGGACACGGAAACTTATGGTTGTGCTTATTTTAGAACTGAGGGAGTATTTTTAACTGCGTGTCAAAAGTTTGTAATATCCTTTTTACGTGAATCATTTTCCTATGTTAGAATCACTGGGGTTCATCTGCAAATGAACTGAAACAGATGAAGAGGGACTTGGAACTTGGAAAAACTGAAAACCTCTATTCTGGTCTTTCAGGCCTCCTCTTTTTTCTGTGGCCTGCTTTGGGAGCCCATCACCGTGGAAAGGCTAGGAATTATGGGCCGCCAAAACAGGCCTTAAAGATCACAATTCTTCCAGTAGACACCTGTTACGGTAAAATTACCAGATTAGGCAAATAAGAAAAAAAACAGGTGAAAGGAGTTATCAAATAGACTATCATAGTCAATAACAGAGTGCTGAAAAAGGAAAGAGTATATATTCCAAAAATTGACAACAAATTGAGTGTTGATAGTCAGAATTTTAAATATATGACAGTTTTTGGCTTTTAAATATATATGCTATTGTGAGCTAAAGACATAAATCCTAAAAAAAAAAGTGAGCCAAAGACACAAGATAGTGATCCATTCAAGACACATCTGTTTATTGACTTTTAAATATATATGCTATTGTGAGCCAAAGACATAAATCATAAAAAAAAAGTGAGCCAAAGACAAAAGGTAGAAATCCATTTAAGACACATCCGTTTCTTGACTTTTAAATATGTGCTATTGTGAGCCAAAGACATAAATCCTCAAAAAAAAAAAAGTGAGCCAAAGACATGAGATAGAGATTCATTCAAGAAACATCCGTTTATTGACTTTAAATATATGCTATTGTGAGCCAAAGATATACTTCCTCCGTCCCAAAATAATCAAACATGTTATGTGACCTTTTTCTAGTACATTTATTGTACAGTATCTCTATCCAGATTCATTGTACTAGGAAACGTCACATTCTATTCTAGATTGATTTTTATGGGACGGAGGGAGTAAGATAGAGATCCATTTAAGACACATCCGTACAATCCTCAAGAAAGATAGTATAATCGGTAGGTCTGTATGACACTAGTACCAATCAAGAACCAGGCAACACCATCATGCATACTTTAGGCCTCTCTGCCCTCTCATCTAAGAGTGCGAATGGATAGGCTGAAATATTAACCTATCCAATTGAGATACCAAGTACTAACCTATCTCACATAGTCCAACATGGCCTAAATCCGTAGAAGAAAAAACCTATTTTTATTGTTTTTGGCGTCCACCACACAAGTGAGATGAACAACATTTCTCTGTGCTCGGCACCATGTCTCTCATTCATGACTACTATCGCAATTCCCAAAAGCCCTCACCAACGCATTGTATGACCGAGATCTTTTGGTCATATCGAGCATCCACCACAGCGTTAGGTAGAGTGACCTTACTCTAGTCGGCATCCTATCTCCATTCATGATTACTCTTCACAATTTTTCATGCGTCATGACCAACGACACCATGCGACCAAGGCCTTGTGGTTGTTTTCAACATTGACCATTGTTAGGCTAGGTTGGAGTGACCTTACTCCAATTGGTACCACATCTTAAATTCATGGCTACTCTCACAATTCCCATGCGCCTCACTAATGGCACCATGTGGCTAAGATCAAGGCCACTCTTAGGTGTTGCATGACAGGTAGGTTCCCAATTTCATTTTAGGGTCAAAATGTGATCCTTAGCAAGATGCAAAATTTCATGAATTTTAAGCGATATTTGTGAAATCCAATTTATTTCATTTTGAGGAAATTTGGTTTCTTTTGCAATGGAATTCGATGAAAATCGAACAAAATTGTGAATCACAACCCAACCTATAAGTCCTAATGCAATACTTATTTTAAAGGATTCTTTTTAAAGATTATCGATCTATTTTTTTTATTATTACCAATAAGAGATCACTTAGGAGTAACATTCACCAATGAATTTTTTTTTGGATTACTACTTGTAGTTAATGAGTACTACTGAGCCGGAATGGCATTTTATTATAATTCGAAGTACAACATGTTACTTAAAACACATTACAAGTTTAATCTGGTTCGTCTAAATTGATCGTATTGTGCTCCACACCATGTCTCCCATTCATGACTACTCTCACAATTCCTATGAGCCCTCGCCAAGACGCCAACGCATTGTGTGACTGAGATCTTTTGGTCATATCCAGCATCCACCACAGAGTTAGGTAGAGTGATCTCACTTTGATCAGCATCCTATCTCCATTCATGATTACTCTCTTAATTTTGCATGCGTCATGACCAACTACACCATGCGACCAAGGTCTTTTGGTTGTTTTCAACATTGACCAGTGATTAAGCTAGGTTGGAGTGACCTTACTCCCATTGGCACCACATCTTAAATTCATGGCTACTCTCACAATTCCCATGCACCTCACTGACGACACCGTGTGGCTAAGATCAAGGCCCACTCTTAGGTGTTGCATGATGAGTAGGTTTCATTTTCATTTTAGGGTTCAAATGCGATCCTTAGCAAGATGCAAAATCTCATGAATTTCAGACGAGATTTGTGAAATCCAATTTGTTTCATTTTGAGGAAATCTGAATTTTTGGAAATGGAATTTGATTAAAATCAGATAAATTTGTGATCTCAACGTGTAAGTCCCAATACACTATCTATTTTAAAGGATTCTTTTTAAAGATTACCGATCTAACATTTAATTCCTACCAAAAGGAGAGATCAATCAGGAGCGACATTCACACATGGGGATCCTCTGAATTAAAAGCATCGGTCAATGAGTGTGACTGCACCAGTAGTAATGTAGAGGATCCATGTCCGCCATTCACCCACACGAATGAACGGAAACAACATTTTATTATAATTTGGAGAACAACATGTTACTCAGACAACATGCATTACAACCTTAATATGGTTAATCCAAATCGATCATATTCTTTAGACTACTTGCGCCAGGGACGTGACTATATGAGATAATGATACTAGTCACTGGCTCACGGCCCAAATTGGTGGGAGAAAAAACAACTCACTTTTTGGTTGTTTCGGCATCATCCACCGTAGAGTAAGATAGGCTAGAGTGACATCACTCCACTTGGCACCACGTCTACCATTCATGGGTACTCTCGTAATTTTGACAGGTCCTCGCCAACGCATTGCGCAACCAAGATCCTTTTGTCGTATCCAGCATCCACCGCAAGGTAAGGTAAAGAGTGACCTTCTATGCATGATTATTCCCGCATTTTTCCATGTACCCTCACCAATGATACCATGCGACCAAGGTCTTTTGATCGTTTTTAGCATCCACCGTAGAGTAAGCTAGGCTGCAGTGATCTCTCTTCGCTTGGCACCACTTCTCCAATGCATGGCTACTCTCATAATTCGCCCAAGTTCCCACACCAATGGCATCGTGAGGTTGAGATCGAAGTCCTGGGCAACATGTGACGTCCTACGGGCAGGGTTTCCAATTTGGTGTCAAAATGCGAGCCTTAGCAAGATGATGAATTTTGTGAATATTGAGTGAGATTCATGAAATTTGGGCAGTTTCATCTAAGGGAGCTCCAAATTTTTGGCAACGAAATTTGTTGAAATCAAATGAAATAGTGAAGCCATCCCACGAGTCTTGGTGCAATATCTCTATTTTGATTTCGAAAGACCAGGATCTAACACTTAATTCTTACCCAAAAGATCGATTAGGAGTAACATTGATGAAATGGGATCCTCTGAATTACTATTGGTGCAGTAGCACTCACTGATATGTAGGCCGGAAAACACATGTTAGTCGTGGGGATTGCTATTTAGAGCAGCTGTGTTTTCAGCACACACTTTCATCTGAAAATGTTCATCCAAATAACTTTTGTTTGAGAATTTCCATTCGAAACACTTTTCATTTATGTGACAATTGGAAAAGTGTGTGCTAAGGGCATAGGAACACATATGCGTTAAATAGCAGTTATGGTACTTCAAAGGATCCATTTTCAACATTCACACATTGCCAATGAACTAGAAACGACATTTTATTATTAATTCGAAAACCAACATGTTGCTCTCTCAGACTAAATGCATTATTACAACTTTTAATCTGGTTCATCAAAATCGATCACATTGTTTTCCCCCACATAAGCTTCGAAACCCAAACATCCCTCTTCTTCACTGCATGATTTGGTTGAGAGCACCATGGCCACCACCACTGCTTCCGCCGCCGCCGTTGGTGTTGCTGTTCTGGCTCTCCTCCATGGCGTCGGCGGCGCCGCTAGCCATCATCGTCATCTTCTTCCCGGTGGTCGCACGCCACGCGGACGCCGAGTACAGCCTCTGGCTATGCCAGGTGAGCGTGAGGAAGCCGCCGTTCTCCTGGACGCCGAAGCCGGCGCCGGAGAACTCGCGGAGCTGCATCGCCGCCTGCCAGATCCCGGTGGCGCCGAGCGGCAGCTGCGTCATCCCCCCGCGCCGCAGCCTCTCCACCCACCGCGGCATCTGCTCGTGGCGCTCCACCCGGCTGCTCCCCTCGCGGCTCACGATGTCGGCGATCTCCCCCTGCAGGTACGCCTCGGCGAGCGGGTTGCCCGCCCCGTCGCCGCCGCCATGGCGGCTGATAGCCTCGAGCGAGTCGAACATGGAGGCGTAGTAGAAGAGGGAGTTAGTGAACCTCTCGAGCAGCGACGACTTGTTGTGATCTGCCTCCTGCTCGACCACCGTGAACACCCTGGGGTTCATGGACGCGACCCAGTCGAGCACGCCGTCGATGGGCGCCGGGAACGACGCCGCGGCGGCGGCGGCGTCCTGGTCGACCAGGAGGCGGTGGAGCTGGAGCACGGAGTTGATGGCGACGGCCTCGCCGGGAGCGACCTGGAACATCCACGGGCGGAGCCCGTCGAGCTGGTCCGCGGCGATCCCGCGGAAGGCGAAGGGGACGCTGCAAGATCTCGCGAACTCGGCGAGGCGGAGGCCCACGTCGCGGAGCTCGTCGCGGTTGCCGGCGGCGTGGGGACCGATCCCGGTGATGCGGAGGAACGGCGGGCCCGCCGGGGCGGACGGCCAAGGCCTGGATGAGCGACGGCCACTGGATGCCATCGGTGAGGGCGAAGTGCGATCACGTGCACGCTGTTGACCCCTCGAACGCCTCGAGGATGGCCTGGTTCCGCGCCGAGGTGGGCGAACTTGAGTACGGCCCCGCCTCGTAGAACCCGCGAAGAGCTCGCGCTGCTCCCCGCGGGGCGGCGGCGGCGGCGGCGCGGACTGCGGGAACGCCGGGAACAGGCGCTCGGCGAGCGCGTCGGCGAAGTGGGTCAGCACGCGGCCGATCCCGGTGCGGTGGTGGGCATCTTGGCGAAGATCTCGCGCGCGTCGGACAGGCTCCCGGCCGCCGCCGCGTAGTCGCCCGCCTGGATGGCGCCGGCGCACGTCACCAGGAGATTCACCGACCGCAGGGCCATCTTCTCCAGCTCCTTCCACCGCCTCACCGCCTCGATCTGCACGGCGGACGGCGGAGCACGCCCGGGGACCACAGCTGCCAGGGACGAGAGACGCGTACACGGCACAGGATCGTACACCGCGCCGCTGACGTTGCCAGAGCCGCGGCGGCGGCAGCGCAACGTCCATGGCGGACCAGCCACCGAAGCCGCCGAACTGAGCCATGCGCGACGGCGGCGAGGAGGAAGACGACGCGAGCGAGGGTGTGAGGGTTGCTTGGCTTGGTTTGGTGGAATGGGTGGTCGCTCTCGCCGAGGCGGGGTTTTTATAGGGGGAGGAGAGGAGCGGGGAGCGTGGTGCAGGATGACGTGGCTCGGGACACGTGTACAGGAGGGTGGTGGAGGGGAGGGAGGGGTGGGGTGGGGAACTGGGGATACACATTAACGCCTGGATTTGTGCAAAGCTGGATGGATGGGCTGCCCCTCGTGTCTTCGTGTGTGTGCCATTTATTTGTGCTGAATTTCCCTTTTTCTCCTTTCTCCTTTTTGATTTTTGCCTTGGTTTATCTTGCCTTGTTGGATGCAAAAAGGAATGGAATTTTTGTTTCATACTGCTATGCTATGTTGCATAAGTGATTCAACATGCGTGCTGTTTTGCATATTGGAGTGAAATGTGGCGTCTAAGGGATGAGAAATTTGAGGAGGTTTTTTGAGAGAGAAAAAATTGACGTTTCTTAAAAGAAAAGAGAAGATGAAGATGATAGATTAGTTGGTTTAAGTGAAAATAATGGATTTTAGTTTGTTTTATTAGACATTGAGAATGAAGGTGATATGCGGGCAATACCGCACAAGCCATGCAACTATGAATCTGTATAATTAATTTCTAAAGACTAAAAAATGAATGATAGTATTCATAATGAATTTCACTAGCATTTAAGCAGGTGCAACCTATACCGTGCGTGCGAGGAAGTTGACCATGCATATCGTCCCTTTGAATTACAACCATTACGATCTACTTGTTTGAGCCACGTAGACAACTTTGAATTTTAGAATTTAACTATAGAATAACATAATTGAATTCTTTTGACTAGAAAAAAAATCAGTATTCGTAACGGATGTTTTACTACATTGAATTTCGTCGTATCTTTCGCATAAGCACATCACTAGCTTTTAAAGCGGGAGTAACCTATACCGTGCGTGTGAGGAAGTTGACCATGCATATCGTCCCTTTGAATTACAACCATTACGATCTACTTGTTTGAGCCACGTAGACAACTTTGAATTTTAGAATTTAACTATAGAATAACATAATTGAATTCTTTTGACTAGAAAAAAAAATCAGTATTCGTAACGGATGTTTTACTACATTGAATTTCGTCGTATCTTTCGCATCAGCACATCACTAGCTTTTAAAGCAGGAGTAACCTATACCGTGCGTGCGAGGAAGTTGACCATACATATCATACCTTTGAATTACAACCATTACAATCTACTTGTTTGAGCCACGGGTTTATAAGTTATAGACAACTTTGAATTTTAGAGTTTAACTATAGAATAACATAATTGAATTCTTTTGACTAGAAAAAAATCAGTATTCATAACGGATGTTTTACTACATTGAATTTCGTCGTATCTTTCGCATTAGCACATCACTAGCTTTTAAAGCGGGAGTAACCTATACCGTGCGTGTGAGGAAGATGACCATGAATATCATATCTTTAGATACCAATAATTACACTCTAATTGTTTGAGCCATGGGTTTATAAGTTATAACCAACTTTGAATTTTAGAGTTCAACCTTATAATCAATATAAAATTGATTTCTACAAACTAGAAAAAAAAATACTACATCGAATTTCATCGTATCTTTGGCATGAACATACTAGCTTTTAAAGCGGACGTAACCTACACCATGCATGTGAAGAAGTTAACCGTGATATATCTTTGAATACCAACAATTACGATCTACTTGTTTGAGCGACGGGTTTATAAGTTGGAGCCAACTTTGAATTTAGAATTTAACTTTAGAATCAATATAATTGATTTTTCCAAACCGGAAAAACCCATCTCATAACGGATGTTTATTTAGCATTGAATTCTATCATATCTTTGGCTTGAGCATATCAGTAGCTTTTAAAACGGGCTATAGACTGTGTCGTATATCATATCTTAGGATACGGGCAATTACGATATACTTATTTGAGCCACAGGTTTATTAGTTGTAGCCAACTTTGAATTTAGAATTAAATATTAGAATTAATTTTGATTTTTTTTGTTGTTTTCTAACTCATGCTTGGCTAACAGTGTAAGAGCATAAGGCTGTGTTGGTGAGCCATTAGCGTATAAATAATTAATTACTATGTACATAGGAGATCTTTGAGATTTTGTGAAATGTACAGTAAATATCACATTGATTACTATGTTAAATTTAGAAGATAATTAGGAAATCGATTTTCAGCAACTGGCTACAAACCCCACACATATCAAAACAATCCATTGTGCTTTGTGATTTTTGAACTCCCTTTGTCCAAAAAGACAGATTCATCTTCAGGATTGTTGTTTTCTTTTTTGCTTTACAGAGAAAGTAGTGCACTGTACTCTCTAATGCACATGATAATATCGTATTGTGATATAATATATTAGTGAAATCTCTTGTGCTGCCTTTTTTCAGGAACGTGTTGCACTTTTTCATGCCCTACAGTTTTTCTTTTAAAGTTTTTGAAGAAATGTATATGTGCTTATCGGTTCTGCAGTGGGAAATGTGTTATGTGCAGAGTTTGTGCACAGATGTGCAAGGTAAAAATGATCTAGTGAATATGTGCAGAACATTTTATGTCAAATTTGCAGAAACATTTTGAGTGAAGTGTGCAGAACATTTTGTGTGAAAATGTGGATGGACATATTCAGATGTATCTTTTGTGGGTGAAAATGTGCATGTGTTTTCTATGGAAATGCACAGACGTTTTCCTTTTGAATGGAAAAGTGCACATATGTATTTTCTTTGTATGAAAATGGTGCATAAATAATGTGTGGATTGTGCAACGAAAATGTGCAAACTTTTTTGGCATATCCAAAAAAGTTTGCACATTTTCGTTGCACAATCCACACATTATTTATGCACCATTTTCATACAAAGAAAATACATATGTGCACTTTTCCATTCAAAAGGAAAACGTCTGTGCATTTCCATAGAAAACACATGCACATTTTCACCCACAAAAGATACATCTGAATATGTCCATCCACATTTTCACACAAAATGTTCTGCACACTTCACTCAAAATGTTTCTGCAAATTTGACATAAAATGTTCTGCACATATTCACTAGATCATTTTTACCTTGCACATCTGTGCACAAACTCTGCACATAACACATTTCCCACTGCAGAACCGATAAGCACATATACATTTCTTCAAAAACTTTAAAAGAAAAACTGTAGGGCATGAAAAAGTGCAACACGTTCCTGAAAAAAGGCAGCACAAGAGATCTACTCATTTCGAGAGAAAAAACACATACTGCACAGAAAAAAAAAAAACACATACTGCACAAAAAAAAATGCAGTAGGCGGACATGTCCTACACAAAATTGTATCTACACAACATACGTGAATTTTCAGTCATGAACTTCCATGAGCATACGAGAGAGTGTGGTTTTAGTCCCACATTGCTTAGCCAAGAATACAAGCATACAAGGCCAAGGCCCAAGGGTGCAAACAAACTTAAAATTCCAGATTAACAGTCTTGTACAAAACACTCAGTCACAAAAAAAAAAGGGGGAAAGTAGGAGCTGAGTTTTTGCATTCGTAGTTTGTTCCAAGCAGGAAAGAGCCCTTGGACCTTGGCCAGTTTGGGTCTTGTAGTAAACTAGTAATGATGCCAAGATAACCATGCATATCGTTCCCTTGGAGCTAGGAAGTCGAGCACTCTTGTAGTATCTTTGGAAGTAGGAGGCAGGGCACTTTTAACACCTGTTTAGAACGCTGAAATTGAATTGTTCTGTGAATTTCCTGCAAAAGAACCTTCAAATACATCCTGTAAATCAATTTCTATGCCAGCTATACCGGTGTTATATGTGTGAATGTAGAAAGATTTTAAAGAAGCACTAACACATGCTATTTTGCCAATATCTCTAGTTACATATATTCACTATCACTAACATGGAACAGGCAAAATTCTTTAGCCCTATAGTTGACACTGACAACCATTACAGTGTTGTTACTCCTATTTAACAAAATACTCCCTCCGTGTCTTTTTGTATGATGCTGGTTAGTTCTAACCAACGTCATATATTTAGGGAAGGAGGTAGTAGCATACAAAAGCTACAATATTCTCACTGTAAAACTCTTACTTGGATATTTCTTTTGGACATTGTTGGACGCAAAGATCATCTGCATGAAGCACCACTTAAGGGGACTGCAAGGAAGAAACACTAAAAATGTAAGAGAAACAATAAAGGATCTCCTTGTGATCCAACAAATAGGGTCGAAAAGACAATACCTTCTGTGCAATAAGAAATGACAAAAGCTGGAGTGCCAGTATCTGAGCTAGATTTTCAACATTTTTTGTCATGTACCAAGCTGAATACTTGCACAAACCTAATACATATAACTGAAAATTTTAACTTTGTTGATCCAAGCAGGGTTGTTGGGGCTTCTTGCTATATGCCTATATCCAAACTGCTAGTGAGCATTTGTATTGTTAGACGTGGTTAATAACTGTTGTTGCAAAGGATTTCTGTAGCAGTGCTTGCAGCAGATGCATAATAATGCATGGCCACATCTTGTATTGTTATACAGCCCTCTTTCTATAAGTTCTTCATCCATATCCTATATCTCCACATGAACAATCTCCATCCTTAAAGCAGTGTAATTGCTTAGTGTCTCTAACAGTTATCTCTCTTCGAACAATTTCAGAAATTGCCTTGAATATCATATGACAACTCTGGCAAGTGTACCGGTTCTTTGTGACAGAAATAGTGGTACCAGGTGTAGTATTGATCAAACCAAAAGCTACAGCTAATCTTTCACTGTGACCGCACAAGATGTCGTCCTCGGATACTTCTTTATCTTCTAAGGAGTCAACAGGAGCAAAACCACATGCTTTCATTCGCTCATATATGCCATGTAGAACAACATTTATTTCTTTTATCTGTGGATGTGATTCATCATCTGTAAGAAATGCATGAGTTACTCCCTTAACCTCAACCCAGCTACATCCATTATCTTGCTCCAATCCCTTCTCTCGCATGATTTTTCTCACTCTAGCCACTTGAGCCCATTTGCCAGCATCAGTATATAAATCACACAGAAGAACATGATATGCAGCATCATTAGGTTCCAACTCAAGGATAACTTTTGCAGCAAGCTCGCCAAGTTCAACATGTCGGTGGATCCGGCATCCATTCAACAAGGCTCCCCACACTGCGGCATCAGGTTTGATAGGCATTCGATTTATGAGGTTGTAAGCTTCTGTTAATTTCCCAACACGACTCAATAGATCTACCATACATGCATAGTGCTTGAGATTTGGAACTATTGAAAATTTCTCGGTCATCATGTGAAAAAGCTCCCAGCCTTGAATAACCATTCCAGCCCTACTACAAGCACACAATAAAGCAATAAATGTAACTTCATCCGGATGCTCTCCCATTTCTACCATTTGGTTAAAGAGTGATAAAGCAATATCTCCATGCCCATGAGCGACAAAACCAGAAAGCATTATATTCCAAGAGACAACATCCTTTTCACCATGCACACTGAATTGTGCCCAAGCATAGCTTGTCTGGCCACATTTCACATACAAGTCTAGAAGAGCATTGGGTACATAACCTTCAGATCCAATACCACACCTTAAAACATGTGCATGGATTTCCTTACCAGATCTCAAAGCCCCAGTAGCAGCACAAGCACTTAGAGCAGCTATAAATGTAACAGAATTGGGTTTTACATGTCCTAGCATATACCGGAAATAGTACAAAGCCTCAAAACTCCTGTGGTTAAAGCAAAACCCAGCAATCATTGAACTCCATGATACCACATCCTTCTCAGCCATGAACTTAAATACTTCAATAGCCTTATCAATGTGCTTGGATTTAGCATACATTTCAAGGAGCGCGTTAGCAACGACAACGTACCTGATGAATCCCTTGTTCTGAGCAAGCTTGTGCAATTTGATGCCTACATCTAACCTCCCCAAGCAGGCACAAGCAGCAAGGGCACTTGCAATTGTAACATCATCAGGGCTTACATTATGCAATTCCATCAGTGCATAAACTTCAAGGGCTTTATCTGGGAAACCATTTTTCTCATACCCCGATATCATTGCAGTCCATGACATGGCATCTTTAGTTTCCATTCTTGAGAATATTTTACCTGCATCCCCCATCCTCCCGAGACTGGTGTACATCTGAATCAACGAGTTACAGAATGCAACATCAATGGCGAAACCTCTCTTTACAGCAAACCCATGCATTTCTTTTGCAAAACCCACTTCAGACAACATTCCAGATGCAACAGTCACACTGGTTATTGTCATGAGATTCGGTTGTACCTCATTCTCCAGCATGGTGAGAAACAACTCCAACCCTGCCTCACACTCATGATTCTCAAAATGCCCAGCTATCATCGCATTCCATGATATGCAGTCTGTCACGGCCATTCCATCAAAAACCTTCCTCGCCGCCACAATATCCCCACATTTGGCATACATGGTCACCAGAGCATTCAATACATCGACCTCGTCTCCAAAACCAAATCGAAGCACATGAGCATGCACCTCCCTCCCCATCCTCCAGTCTGGGATGCCCCCGCAGGTGCGCAGCACGCAGGGGAACGTGTAGACATCCGGCCTCATCCCTGCCCACAGCATCCTGTAGTACAAGTCCAAAGCCTCCTCGAGGAAGCCCACCTTGCCGTACCCGCCTACCATGACGTTCCAGGAGAAGACGTCCCTCTTAGGCATTTTGGCGAACACCCTCCACGCGTGCCATATCTCCCCGAACCTGACGAGCATGCTGAGCATGGCGTTCCCGAGGCGGAGCCCGAAGCTCGGGTGCTCGGCGTCGGCGTGCGCGCACGCCCGCATCCCAGCGTCGACCGCGCGGCGCCACTCGCAGAGCCGGAACAGCGCGACGTAGGCGCCCTTCGTCGGGCGGCTCCGGGAGGACTCGAGGAGCCAGAGCGCTGCGCCAGTGGCCATGGCTACAGAGCGCCCGCAGCGCGGCGCTCCGGTCAGAGTAGGTGGCCTCCGGGGAGGCGCGGCACGCGGCGGCGGCGGCGCCGCTGCGGAGCCGACTCCGCGGGGACGGTTCCGCGCGGGAGGTGACCGTGCGCCGGCGTGAGCGGGAGCGGCTGCGGCTGCGGCGCGCGGTGGGAGGCGAGGAGGTGGAGGAGGGGAGGGTTCGGGTGGGTTCTAGCTGGCGGTGGCGGCATCGCGGGAGGCGGCCACGAGCATGGCGGTGAGAGACGCGGGGGTTTAGGAGAGGTTTGGAGAGGAGGAGGACGACGAGGTGGTGGTGGCGCCTCGGTGGCCACCTGATCCGGGAGCGCGAATGGATAGAGCTCGCCTCGCCTCGACGCGGTTGGGAAGTGAGGAGAGCAACGAAATTAACCGTCCTAGTACGTAAATGGGCCTCAATTGGGCTGGAGATTAAGGCCCAGGTAGAATTTTTTTAGTGAATTGCACTTTGGACATTTTTTATTGATAAAGTTTCAGTTTGGACAATCTTATACCAAATATTTTTACTTTGGACCACATAATTTTATACTCTATCCGTTTCTAAATATTTGACACGATTAATTTTTAGCATATGTTTGACCGTTTGTCTTATTATAAACTTTTGCAAAATATGTAAAACTATATTATACATATAGTATATTTAACCATGAATCAAATGATAGAATAAATATTAATAATTACTTAAATTTTTTGAATAAGACAAACGGTCAAACATATTTAAAAAAATCAACGGCGTCAAATATTTAGAAACAGGGGAGCATTTGTTATGTAATGGACCACTTTAACTATATTCGCTAGTTATATTTAGCGTCTCCTTTCAGAAATATATGACATGCATATACGTATGAAAGTTCACCGACATAAGTACTAAAGATGTGGTTTGAGATGATCCGTTGTGTAACAAATAAAAAAGCTATCTATCTAGTACAAAGTAAAATGATTAAAAAAATAATCCGAAATAAAACTTTGGCTCAAGGAAAGTTAACTCTCTTTTTTGGACGCGAGAGGAAAATTCAGGATTTTCTACGCGTCAGTTCAGTTCAGCGGCGTGAAATTTTCCGAGCCTGAATAAACCGGAGACAGAAACGAAGCAGCGGAAAGAGACGGAAATCGGAGTAATGGCAGCCATGGCGTCGTCCGCTCCCACGGCCGCGAAACCCGTCGCTCTACTGCCAGCCCCAATCTGCCGCTGCGGCGGCGGAGGTCTCAGATCGACGCTCCTGGCCCTGATGCCGCCAGCGGCGGCGGCGGCTTCCCGGTTCCGAGTCTCCGCCTCCGCCTCGGACGTGCCCGATTTCCTCTCCTCCGACTGGTCGGTATCCCCTTTCCATCTTGTGCTTTCATGTTTTTTCCTTCCTAGTTTGCTTGTACGTTGCAAGTTGCGACGTTTATTCATGTGGACAATCGAACCAACTTGCGACTATATTGGGGAAAAAATGGGTAGCGTAGTCAGGCAGGCAGTTCAAATGGACTATCCGGAATTCCGGATGCGGTATGGTCTCACACACATTTGGAGAATTCCTTTGCCCAGTTGCTCACTCTTCCAGTACTTTAGTATCTGTGCGACTGTGCCTTAAGAATGGAACAAAGCGGGTGGAAGCAATGGAAGGTACAAATGCGTTGAATTGACGCGGCTATCTGCTTATCATTTACGATGAGGGCAATTTACGGATCATTTTGTAGATTTAAGTTATAAGTGGAAAGGAAGGAATGACAGACATTTGCTGTGGGTGATAAGTGTGAGCCGCAAATATTTAACTCATGCCATGTTCGTCGAGAACTTGTTCTTCAGACGATTCTGTTACCCTGAATATCCATCCCTTCTTTTTGGCATTTGTATAGAACAGAATATTCTACCATTGTGCTAGCAGGTTAAGTAACCGCTGTCAAGTGGGAACTTCCTGAAACTGTAATTTGTAGATGTAACCATGGAGTGAATTATGCAACTAGAGTACAATCATATATGAATGTACCATTAGATGATTCAAACAAAAAAATCATCCACAACATGAACTGCAACTTATTCAGTGCCTCAACTGTTAAGTCTGTTAAAAGCTTTGTTGGTTTGTTTTCATGTATTCTCATGTGTGCATGTTGCATCCAGTTTTACCTAAGGACTGCGTGAATCAGAGAGAAGCATGTCTGCAGAAATTTACAGTTGGTAGATACTTAGTGCATTGTGCAAAGCTAGCTTTACCTATCAGATATATCTGTAGGCAGAAAGCTTATGTTCATCCTTACATTTACTTCCCTGAAAATAATTGTTGATGGCATGGGCGCCTTATCTTCTGTATTCCTTGTAAGTGCTACGTGTGTCATCTTCTATATCTAGAGAGTATAAACTTCAATAGCTGCTCACTTTGTATCTAATCAAGGTCTACATAATTCAAATTTGGGGACTTGAGGCCTTTGCTAAGTTCCTGTGCAATGATATAGAACACCGCATTTGTTATCACAGGAGTTTGACATGCCATACCAAGATGTGAATGTGCAAAAGGCAAGCCAGTGTTACACATGTTGTGTATATGATATTTAAGTCTGACATTGGATATGTTGAACATGAATATCAGTTAACCCTTCTATTGATGTTTTTACTGTGCTGGTAGGATCTTACTCTTGTTCTCTGAATAATTCCTCATTTTTCTGCTTCAGGCTCGAAACACGGAAGAAAAAGCCTTTCGGCCCCAGGTTGAATGTAATGCTCAAACTGGAAACTGTGAAATAGTCTGATGTTGATGTCCTGAGCTTATAGATTTTGCATGGTTCCATCTTTCAGTTTAATGCAGAAGAAGCAGTAGAATACCAACTTGAGGCATTAAAATACAATGATCAGCCACGCCAAGATTATGGGATAGAAGTCATGTACAGGGTAATAGGCTAATAGCTGCTTGCAAATTGCTCATTTTTGCTTAGATGTGGTAAAGGTTTGACACAACTTCATAAGTCTGAATCTATATGGCCTTATCAGTTTGCAGGCTTTGATCCTTTTGAGAGATCAACTTATTTTGGGCGACAATTTGATCTAGGACAGGTAGACCAGAAGTATTTTCCTTCTGACATATATGGTTGTTCATGCTTCATAGCTGTCTTGCTGATTGCCACTAGTGCTACTCCAGTTTGAACGTTTCCGGCGGATATTTCACCATTCAACTTATAGGGTTTTGCTTGCCCACAAAGAAAGAACTATATTGAGCAGTTTATGGGTTGAAGAGGTTGGTCTTAACCCCCTTAATATTTCTGTCTATCGTACAATGAGACAAATTATCTTGATCTTGAATCTGATCGTGCTAACAGAACCTATATAAGCAAAGAGTGTGGGTTCGAGGATCACGTCCGGAGGAAGAAGCTATATTTCAGTTTACAATGGTTCAGGTACCTATCAACACATCCTTCTGTCACCTCTGTTCCAGCTACTTTGTTTTTTAACCCATTGTTGTTGTAGAGGGTTGGTGGCTCATGGGATGGGTACTGGTTAACTGAGAGCTTAATCAATGATGATGGAGATGCACTCTCAGGTGGTCTTGCTTACTGACCGATATGTGTCTTACACTCAAGCTTCTAGCGTATTGATGTACTGATGAATCTAGAAAATTATATAGCCGTGCAATTATGCACGGTTGGTCCAGAAATAGGTTGTTTTTTTTTTAAATAAAAAAAAGATTGTCCGGTTATATGTCACGGAAAGAGTAGCAGTAGTACATGTGCTGTGGTAGAGTTGACTGCGACACTCCCATTCTGGGAGCATTCAATATGTCAATGGTCAAACACGCCGCTATTGTACATAAGTTTGGCGGCTGTATGGTTGTTTATGAAATACCGTCATCTGGAAAGCTTTCAGCGATAGCTCAATGTGGATGTTCAGGTCAGGAAACGGCATTGTCAGAAGAAACAAAGTCCTATATACACACATCTATGTTTTTATTTTGTGTACGCTATGATTGTCTATTGCTCCATCCAATCAGAAGTTGAATTGTTAACTGCTCAGGTACCTGATTTCCGAGTATATCTTCGATGTTTCCTGATTGACTTGTGAGTTTATCCTCTATGTTTCCTGCTTTTAGGATTACATGGCTCATGACTGCAGGTGACGAGGTAAGCAAGTAAACACAAGTTGTCTTATTGCGCTTATATTTTTGACCGATCTTCTGTTTTTACATGTTTGGTCAGGGTTGTGGCGTCCTTTCCGATCAGAATGTGTAACCTTCAAGTACTTGAAAACATGAAAGAAGAACCAGAAGGTGGATTGAATATGTTGTTTCACACTCACCAGAAAAGGGCAGGTAACTTGTTGGGAATATTTTTTTTAGGTGACCATCATCGTCAGGTCAATAACTTGCTTGCAAGATGAAAGTAACATGATATCGATATCTATATCTTTTCGCACAACCTGATGATGAGGCAAAGAAATTTGTGGATACGGGTAAAGTTCCATTGCTTTTGTGCTTGAACTAGTAATTAATCTGACATTTCATAGTCGAGCACTGCTCCACGTATTAAAAGTTTCTTACAAAACTCGTGTGCCCTATTTTTTCAGCTTATTCATGAATTATTGAAATGGGATATTTGTTCAATGTTTTTAAAATACGTATTCTCAAAAAAAAACTTTCTATTACATTATTGTAATACTTAGACCACTTGTTTTTAGCTGTTTGTTCGCTTTATTTCTTAAAATATTTAACTTGCTCATATATTCAAGAGATAGTCCGCCCATCAACATTTGATCGATCAAACGGGGCCTTAGTACAAAATTCATAACCATTTGATCTAACTTAGGTGGAGGTTGTAGGGAATTTAGATTTACTAACATAATGTAAAACATTTGTAAAAGCTTTTCAAGAAAAACTTTTGTAGCGTATATACTTGCTTTTGAACTAAACTAAGAGCTTTTTAATAAAACTTTTTGTACGTATAGACTTGCCGTCGAACTAAACTGACGAGTAATTAATAAAAGACCACAAGGACATAGAGTTGGGTGTGTTAGATACGGGTAAAGCTCCATTTGCTTTTGTGTCTGATGCAGGGCGTCCGTGAGCCGTGTGGTGTACCGCCGAACCGGTGATGCCATGCATCCATACACGTCTACACTCTACACCCATTAACCATACATGGCGTACAACGTCCCACCAGCTCGTGGCCGCTGCCACGTTGAACCCATAGCAACCTCTCGCGTGAAATATCACGTTGGAAACAAAAAAAACGTTGTTAAGTCTAAGGTCTCCGTCGTTTGGCTTATTTCCTAATAAGACAAAACGGTTTATTAGAAAATAAAAATAAATTTGTACGTAAAACCTTTATAAATGTGTTCCTGGTGACTTAGAAGCTAATGTTAAAAAAGAAACTATGTTGAAAATATCTTAAAATCAATATCAAAATTAAGCTTGAAAATTCAAAATTTGTATTTTTTTTTTTGCTGATTAGGCCAACCGATGAGAGCCTAACTCCGTGTGACCATGTTGCCTACGATTTCCCTGAAAGTGAGGACGGAAGTGGGCTCGAAATAGCCAACCCCGGGACAGACAAATGGATCGATCGATCTATCGAGCAGCCCACTACAGGAGCTTCCCGTCCACGTGCGCGGAACGCACGCTACCGCTCCCAAGTCCGAAACCTCCGGTGCCTCGCCCGTTTCCCCCCACGAATTCCCCGGCCGCGCGAATCGCCGAGCCCCCGTCACGCACGCGACGCGCGCGAGCGTACAGCCGCCACCTAGCTCCATCCACGTCGCGGTCGCTCGATCTCTCCCCTCCCCAAGCAAAAAGCCCAACACCCGCCCCCGCGCGCCGATGGAGACGAGCCGCCGTCCGCGCCTTGCGTTTCTGAGGCCGTTCAGGCGGAACGCATGAGCAAGGCGTTCCCCCACGGCCGGTTGCTTATCGCGCAGGGCCTTTCTGCTACGCCGGCGCCCGACCGGCTCGGCGTTTTCGCGGTGCGTGCGTGGCTGGCATGCATTATCCGATACGGATCGACTCGATCGACCGACCAGCTCCTGGTGCGTACCTCGATTCGGACACGGGTGAGTTACGTTACGTAGATGATGTTGTAATGTAATGCCTGGTTGTGTACTTGTGCTGTAGTGCAGGTCGCGATCTGACTCCTGTTCCGAATAGGAATAATATTGGTGATCGGTGCATGCATCTCTGATCCCTCTCGTCTATATAACTCAGTCAGGGGACAAACGAGTTCGTCCAAGTGCAAGTAACCCCACGTTCTTTGTGCTTGTGACCGCAGTCGTGGTTAGCAATCTTTGTGTTCGGTGAGGTTTGTTTGCTGCGCATGCCATGGCCGAGCAGCAGCAGCAGCAAGCGCCGCTGCTGCAGAGGCCAGCTGCTGCACCGCCGTCGTCGAGCCGGCTGCCGGACTTCAAGCAATCGGTGAAGCTCAAGTACGTGAAGCTGGGGTACCACTACCTCATCACCCACGGCGCGTACCTCCTGCTCGCGCCGCTCCCGGGCCTCGTGGCGGCGCACCTCTCCACCTTCACGCTGGGCGACCTCGCCGACCTGTGGCAAAACCTCCAGTACAACCTCGTCTCCGTGCTCCTCTGCTCCACGCTGCTGGTGCTCGTCTCCACCGCCTACTTCCTCACGCGCCCGCGCCCCGTCTACCTCGTCGACTTCGCGTGCTACAAGCCCGACGACGAGCGCAAGTGCAGCCGCGCGCGCTTCATGAACTGCACCGAGCGGCTCGGCACGTTCACGCCGGAGAACGTCGAGTTCCAGCGCAAGATCATCGAGCGCTCGGGCCTCGGCGAGGACACGTACCTCCCCGAGGCGGTGCTCAACATCCCGCCCAACCCCTCCATGGCCAACGCGAGGAAGGAGGCCGAGATGGTCATGTACGGCGCGCTCGACGAGCTGCTCGCCAAGACCGGCGTGAACCCCAAGGACATCGGCATCCTGGTCGTCAACTGCAGCCTCTTCAACCCGACGCCGTCGCTGTCCGCCATGGTGGTGAACCACTACAAGCTGAGGGGCAACGTCGTCAGCTACAACCTCGGCGGCATGGGGTGCAGCGCCGGCCTCATCTCCATCGACCTCGCCAAGGACCTCCTGCAGGTGTACCCCAACACGTACGCCGTGGTGATCAGCATGGAGAACATCACGCTCAACTGGTACTTCGGCAACGACCGCTCCATGCTCGTGTCCAACTGCCTCTTCCGCATGGGCGGCGCGGCGATCCTCCTGTCCAACCGCGGCTCCGCGAGGCGGCGCTCCAAGTACCAGCTGGTGCACACCGTGCGCACGCACCGCGGCGCCGACGACCGGTGCTTCGGCTGCGTGACGCAGCGGGAGGACGCCGACGGGAAGACCGGCGTGTCGCTGTCCAAGGACCTGATGGCGGTGGCCGGCGAGGCGCTCAAGACCAACATCACCACGCTGGGCCCGCTGGTGCTCCCCATGTCGGAGCAGCTCCTCTTCTTCGCGACGCTGGTCACCCGCAAGGTGCTGAAGCGGAAGGTGAAGCCGTACATCCCGGACTTCAAGCTGGCGTTCGAGCACTTCTGCATCCACGCCGGCGGCCGCGCCGTGCTGGACGAGCTGGAGAAGAACCTGCAGCTGTCGGACTGGCACATGGAGCCGTCGCGGATGACGCTGCACAGGTTCGGGAACACGTCGAGCAGCTCGCTGTGGTACGAGCTCGCCTACGCGGAGGCCAAGGGGCGGATCAAGAAGGGGGACAGGACGTGGCAGATCGCCTTCGGCTCCGGCTTCAAGTGCAACAGCGCCGTGTGGAGGGCGCTCCGGTCGGTGAACCCGGCCAAGGAGAAGAACTTCACCAACCCGTGGATCCACGAGATCCACCGCTTCCCGGTGCCCGTCCCCAAGGTGTCGGCCATATGATCCAACCACACGCGTTGGCTGTTTGCACTGAAACATTATTACTAGCAGTAGCTCAGTAATAGTAGTAGTAGAGATGTACTAGGATCTATTCGTTGTTGCTTGTGTATTGATCTGATCATATCTGGTCCGCTGTTCTTATGTGAAGTTGCTCTGTCGGTCTGGCATGTAAGAAGGTGATTGGGTTCTCATCACTGATAAGTTCACTTCAAAAGTTAATTACAGCTTCATAAAATGGCAAGTAAATTGGCTGTCAACCTCGAAAACAACAGTGAAACAGAAATGTACAATTTAGGCTCTCTTTTTTTTTCACTTAACGAGGAATGCACAACTTCTCAATTGCCCTGTGACGAGGAAAAAAAAATTAAAATAGGTTATCATAAAACGGCCTTTTTAAAAGGGCCAACAGTTTCAGCACCCATTGGGCTGTTAACAAACACCGAACTGGGCTGTACAGTAAAGGCAGAAACTTCCAAGTGGACGAAATGTATTCCGTCGTGGAGAGCATCTCGGCCCACTAGGCCCACATCCCATAGAGCCAACGGCAACTTCCGAATCCGACGGCCGAAAATCTCGCGTGCGACGAAAGCTAGACCGATCCGATCCACACCTGCCGACCAAGATCCAACGGCCACAATTCCTGCGTCCATCCAAAGCTAATAAACCCCGCAACCTTCGAGAAAAAAATTGATGCCACCGCAGCTATAAAACCCTCCGCCTCCGCAAAATACCCAATTCCATTTCGAATTCTAGGGTTTTGTTGGCCCCCCATTCCTCCCCCACCCCGGTGTCCTCCCCTCCGCCGCTCGCGTCGCCGCCTTTTTCCCCTATGGTGAGTGCGATCTCGATTTCGCCGCCGTGTGGGTTTGGATCTCGGGGTTCCCGTGTTTGATCCGCGACGTTTTTGGCTTTTTTTTTTCCAGGCGCTGCCGAATCAGGGGACCGTGGATTACCCCAGCTTCAAGCTGGTCATCGTCGGAGATGGCGGGACTGGTGAGTTCCCAATCTCGATTCGGATCCTATTCCGTTCTGGAACGGCGTGTTATGATATGTTTGATGCGTCTACTCGGTGTGGTTTCTACTAGATCTGATGGATTAAGATTTGTACCGGTGGCTGAAATCCGATGGATTTTTTTTTTTATTTCGCCATTAGACTGGGATTTGAGTATTGGATGTTTCCATTTTATGATTCAGCGAATCCCATGGATGGGTTATTGCTCTATTTTTAGATCACGTCTAAAATTTTGCTACTCCTATCGTGATGATTAGGATCTTGAGAGTTATTTTAGGATATTGAAATCGGCATAAATGTGATGCTATTCAGACCGTATTTAGTCAGATGTATTTATTATCTTCATTTAGAATGGACCATCGTGCTATCCTGTTATTCTAGGATTCGCCTGGGACTGAATAAATTTGAGGAATAAGTAAAATAGTATAAATACCTTCGCATCAGTAAACTATTGCGCTTTTTGATCAGTTGAGATTGGTCAAAACATTAGTTGCAGTCTGATTATTTTAGGCCGGCAATATGCCTAAATGGCTTCATTTCCGTAAGAAATGTTTAATTATTGCCTTCTATATCATCGTTATTGGATGGATTTTGATGGTATGCCATGTTTGATTGCAGGTAAAACCACATTTGTGAAGAGGCATCTCACTGGAGAGTTTGAAAAGAAATATGAGCGTATGTACTACGACTCTTGTTTTTGTTGTTCCTGCATTCTTTGCTAAATTAGTTATTGAAGTGCTATGCAAATTTGCCATTTCAGCAACCATTGGTGTCGAAGTTCACCCTCTAGATTTTACCACCAACTGTGGTAAGATCCGCTTCTACTGCTGGGACACTGCTGGACAAGAGAAGTTTGGTGGACTTAGGGATGGATACTAGTAAGTGCTAGTGAAGTGCTTAAGCCGATTATCATAGCTTCCCTTAATATTTTTCCATGCATATGGATGTCTCCTTGTGCTTGCCTGATTGTTCTGTCCTTAACTTCTGTTGTGCAGTATCCATGGTCAATGTGCGATAATTATGTTTGATGTCACTTCAAGGCTGACTTACAAGAATGTTCCAACATGGCATAGGGACTTGTGCAGGTTTATTTCTGAAGACACGATAAACTTTACCTAATGTATTATATGGAAGAGAACTCTTATGATTAGGTATGAACTCTTGCAGGGTGTGTGAAAACATCCCCATTGTCCTGTGTGGTAACAAGGTTGATGTGAAGAACAGGCAGGTTAAAGCCAAGCAGGTCACATTCCACAGGAAGAAGAATCTGCAGTACTATGAAATTTCTGCCAAGAGCAACTACAACTTTGAGAAGCCCTTCCTTTATCTTGCAAGGAAGCTTGCTGGGTAATATTACCCTCCTTATTGTTTTCCTTTTCATGCTTTCTTCTTACATTGTTTGTGTTTATTATGCAACATATTTTAATCTGTGTTAATGCTTTTGGTGTATGTAGTGACCCGAACCTGCATTTCGTTGAAGCTGTTGCTCTTAAACCTCCGGAAGTTCCCATTGACCTGGCAATGCAGCAACAGTAAGTGTTTCTGCTTTGTCCAATTCATTTTCAGATAGTGTTGATGAAATACCTAGTTTCTGCAAACATTTCAGGAACTAATTTTCATACTCTTGCAGGCATGAGGCTGAGCTTGCGGCTGCAGCAGCACAACCTCTCCCAGATGACGATGACGATCTGATCGAGTAGAGAGGATCATGAGTCTATCATGCTTCAGCCTGAGTCTCTTTCATAAGAGTCTGATTTAGGCCAATGCATGCTAGTGTTAGCTTGTCTGTGGAATGTGGACGTTTCCTGCGTGCCTGATGGGTTGAAAACTTTTGATGTGTGGTGTTACATGTTGCTGCCATGATTTGTTGGCTCACTTTACACACTGCTGTGTTACTTCTATGGTTATGCTTAAACTATTTGTATCATCGAGCTGGTATTTATTTATCCGGTGTTGCACAATATTCTTCTTCGCTGCCCTAACTGCGAGTGCTGACCGAGTGACCGCCCAAGATTATGTAATGTTCCCATCGCATGAAGTTTTGTATATCTGTGACGAAAGCTAGGCTCATCTGTTCTTGAAAACAGGGTGGTGACTGGTGGGTGTCCGGTGTCCCTGTATCGGTAAACAAGGACACATTTGACTGCTGGTCCTCGTCGTCGTTGGTGGCGATATGCTGATATAGCGTCGTTGGTGGCGATAAGCTGATATAGCGAGTATGATGGCAGTATAGTACTACAGCTCCTCTACCAACTTACCCACTATGCCGTATGCTCAACTAAAATACACCATTTCATTCGACCTGGACACCTGGTAAAGCTGAACTGAAAATGAGTAAGCTCGTCCATTTACCAACTTATCATAGCTCTATAGAAAATGTAGCATCATCTTACTGCAACTCAAAAAAATTAAAATCCAAATGGAGAACAAACCGGGCGTGAAGTTATGACAGAGCTTTGAATGAAGGGGAACGATCCTGGAGGCACATGGACAGGAAATCAGAATTAACTGTGATCACTTAATTAATCCCAATTCCAAACGTTTCGACATTGATTAAGGCTATATTTAGTTCGGGAGACGAAATCACATTGGATATTCGGACATATATTTGAAGTATTAAACATAGGCTTTTGTTACTGACATATATTTGGAGTATTAAATATAGGCTAATAACAAAACAGACTATAAATTTCACCTATAAACTGTGAGACAAATTTATTAAACCTAATTAATCCGGCATTAGCAAATGTTTAGTGTAGCACCACATTGTTAAATCATGGAACAATTAGGCTTTAATACTCCATCTGTAGTTACCACATCTCGTAATTTACACATAATCTGTATAATTAGTTTTTTTTTATATTTAATACTCTATACACGTGTTTAAATATTCGATGTGATATGGTGAAAAGTTTTTGTTTGGGAACCTAAATCATCAAACAACATTAATCGACCTCATTTCAAACGTTGCCAACATTGCTCAAACAACATAGGAGTACACCGTATTAGTCCTGGCAGAAAAAGAACAGCAAACCAAAGAGAGATCGTCATCGATGATGAATACGAGTACAATACAATAAAGTAGCAACGTTTCTGGAACACTCCAGAAGTCACTCTCTCTCGAAGAAAAGATACTGCACCGAAAAATCACCTTCTAGCTCTTCTGAAAGCAAAAGGCACAGCCAAATCCATCGTTGGTGCAGGTGCAGCCAGTGTAGTGCGCGTCACTACGAACTCTAGTGCGCAAGTGGCCTCGCCCAGATAACCACACAGTCACAGCAACAGAAAAAAAATAATAATAATCGCCTCGGCGCGGCGGGCGGAGACGTCGATACCCCCGACGAATCACATCTCTCTCTAAAATTAGAAATTTAATTGAAATTGGAACGATATAATGGAAAAGTTAAAAATTTATGGCTATACTTAGTTACAAAATTATTCTTCAAACTTCTAACTTTTCCATCACGTTAAAACTTTTCTACACACAAACTTTAAACTTTTCCGTCACATCGTTTCTATTTCAACCAACTTTTAATTTTGATGTGAACTAAATATAGCCTATGTGTGTAGAAAAGTTTTGATGTGATAGAAAAGTTAAAAGTTTGAAGAAAAAGGTGCTTCGGCTGCGTGACGCAGCGGGAGGACGCCGACGGGAAGACCGGCGTGTCGCTGTCCAAGGACCTGATGGCGGTGGCCGGCGAGGCGCTCAAGACCAACATCACCACGCTGGGCCCGCTGGTGCTCCCCATGTCGGAGCAGCTCCTCTTCTTCGCGACGCTGGTCACCCGCAAGGTGCTGAAGCGGAAGGTGAAGCCGTACATCCCGGACTTCAAGCTGGCGTTCGAGCACTTCTGCATCCACGCCGGCGGCCGCGCCGTGCTGGACGAGCTGGAGAAGAACCTGCAGCTGTCGGACTGGCACATGGAGCCGTCGCGGATGACGCTGCACAGGTTCGGGAACACGTCGAGCAGCTCGCTGTGGTACGAGCTCGCCTACGCGGAGGCCAAGGGGCGGATCAAGAAGGGGGACAGGACGTGGCAGATCGCCTTCGGCTCCGGCTTCAAGTGCAACAGCGCCGTGTGGAGGGCGCTCCGGTCGGTGAACCCGGCCAAGGAGAAGAACTTCACCAACCCGTGGATCCACGAGATCCACCGCTTCCCGGTGCCCGTCCCCAAGGTGTCGGCCATATGATCCAACCACACGCGTTGGCTGTTTGCACTGAAACATTATTACTAGCAGTAGCTCAGTAATAGTAGTAGTAGAGATGTACTAGGATCTATTCGTTGTTGCTTGTGTATTGATCTGATCATATCTGGTCCGCTGTTCTTATGTGAAGTTGCTCTGTCGGTCTGGCATGTAAGAAGGTGATTGGGTTCTCATCACTGATAAGTTCACTTCAAAAGTTAATTACAGCTTCATAAAATGGCAAGTAAATTGGCTGTCAACCTCGAAAACAACAGTGAAACAGAAATGTACAATTTAGGCTCTCTTTTTTTTTCACTTAACGAGGAATGCACAACTTCTCAATTGCCCTGTGACGAGGAAAAAAAAATTAAAATAGGTTATCATAAAACGGCCTTTTTAAAAGGGCCAACAGTTTCAGCACCCATTGGGCTGTTAACAAACACCGAACTGGGCTGTACAGTAAAGGCCGAAACTTCCAAGTGGACGAAATGTATTCCGTCGTGGAGAGCATCTCGGCCCATTAGGCCCACATCCCACAGAGCCCCCGCATCTCGGGCCCATATCCCACAGAGCCAACGGCAACTTCGGAATCCGACGGCCGAAAATCTCGCGTGCGACGAAAGCTAGACCGATCCGATCCACACCTGCCGACCAAGATCCAACGGCCACAATTCCTGCGTCCATCCAAAGCTAATAAACCCCGCAACCTTCGAGAAAAAAATTGATGCCACCGCAGCTATAAAACCCTCCGCCTCCGCAAATTACCCAATTCCATTTCGAATTCTAGGGTTTTGTTGGCCCCCCATTCCTCCCCCACCCCGGTGTCCTCCCCTCCGCCGCTCGCGTCGCCGCCTTTTTCCCCTATGGTGAGTGCGATCTCGATTTCGCCGCCGTGTTGGTTTGGATCTCGGGGTTCCTGTGTTTGATCCGCGACGTTTTTGGCTTTTTTTCAAGGCGCTGCCGAATCAGGGGACCGTGGATTACCCCAGCTTCAAGCTGGTCATCGTCGGCGATGGCGGGACTGGTGAGTTCCCAATCTCGATTCGGATCCTATTCCGTTCTGAAACGGCATGTTATGATATGTTTGATGCGTCTACTGGGTGTGGTTTCTACTAGATCTGATGGGTTAAGATTTGTACCGGTGGCTGAAATCCGATGGATTTTTTTTTATTTCGCCATTAGACTGGGATTTGGGTATTGGATGTTTCCATTTTATGATTCAGCCAATCCCAGGGATGGGTTATTGCTCTATTTTTAGATCACGTCTAAAATTTTGCTACTCCTATCGTGATGATTAGGATCTTGAGAGTTATTTTAGGATATTGAAATCGGCATAAATGTGATGCTATTCAGACCGTATTTAGTCAGATGTATTTATTATCTTCATTTAGAATGGACCATCGTGCTATCCTGTTATTCTAGGATTCGCCTGGGACTGAATAAATTTGAGGAATAAGTAAAATAGTATAAATACCTTCGCATCAGTAAACTATTGCGCTTTTTGATCAGTTGAGATTGGTCAAAACATTAGTTGCAGTCTGATTATTTTAGGCCGGCAATATGCCTAAATGGCTTCATTTCCGTAAGAAATGTTTAATTATTGCCTTCTATATCATCGTTATTGGATGGATTTTGATGGTATGCCATGTTTGATTGCAGGTAAAACCACATTTGTGAAGAGGCATCTTACTGGAGAGTTTGAAAAGAAATATGAGCGTATGTACTACGACTCTTGTTTTTGTTGTTCCTGCATTCTTTGCTAAATTAGTTATTGAACTGCTATGCAAATTTGCCATTTCAGCAACCATTGGTGTCGAAGTTCACCCTCTAGATTTTACCACCAACTGTGGTAAGATCCGCTTCTACTGCTGGGACACTGATGGACAAGAGAAGTTTGGTGGACTTAGGGATGGATACTAGTAAGTGCTAGTGAAGTGCTTAAGCCGATTATCATAGCTTCCCTTAATATTTTTCCATGCATATGGATGTCTCCTTGTGCTTGCCTGATTGTTCTGTCCTTAACTTCTGTTGTGCAGTATCCATGGTCAATGTGCGATAATTATGTTTGATGTCACTTCAAGGCTGACTTACAAGAATGTTCCAACATGGCATAGGGACTTGTGCAGGTTTATTTCTGAAGACACGATAAACTTTACCTAATGTATTATATGGAAGAGAACTCTTATGATTAGGTATGAACTCTTGCAGGGTGTGTGAAAACATCCCCATTGTCCTGTGTGGTAACAAGGTTGATGTGAAGAACAGGCAGGTTAAAGCCAAGCAGGTCACATTCCACAGGAAGAAGAATCTGCAGTACTATGAAATTTCTGCCAAGAGCAACTACAACTTTGAGAAGCCCTTCCTTTATCTTGCAAGGAAGCTTGCTGGGTAATAATTCCCTCCTTATTGTTTTCCTTTTCATGCTTTCTTCTTAGATTGTTTGTGTTTATTATGCAACATATTTTAATCTGTGTTAATGCTTTTGGTGTATGTAGTGACCCTAACCTGCATTTCGTTGAAGCTGTTGCTCTTAAACCTCCGGAAGTTCCCATTGACCTGGCAATGCAGCAACAGTAAGTGTTTCTGCTTTGTCCAATTCATTTTCAGATAGTGTTGATGAAATACCTAGTTTCTGCAAACATTTCAGGAACTAATTTTCATACTCTTGCAGGCATGAGGCTGAGCTTGCGGCTGCAGCAGCACAACCTCTCCCAGATGACGATGACGATCTGATCGAGTAGGGAGGATCATGAGTCTATCATGCTTCAGCCTGAGTCTCTTCATAAGAGTCTGATTTAGGCCAATGCATGCTAGTGTTAGCTTGTCTGTGGAATGTGGACGTTTCCTGCGTGCCTGATGGGTTGAAAACTTTTGATGTGTGGTGTTACATGTTGCTGCCATGAATTTGTTGGCTCTCTTTACACACTGCTGTGTTACTTCTATGGTTATGCTTAAACTATTTGTATCATCGAGCTGGTATTTATTTATCCGGTGTTGCACAATATTCTTCTTCGCTGCCCTAACTGCGAGTGCTGACCGCCCAAGATTATGTAATGTTCGCATCGCATGAAGTTTTGTATATCTGTGACGAAAGCTAGGCTCATCTGTTCTTGAAAACAGGGTGGTGACTGGTGGGTGTCCGGTGTCCCTGTATCGGTAAACAAGGACACATTTGACTGCTGGTCCTCGTCGTCGTTGGTGGCGATATGCTGATATAGCGTCGTTGGTGGCGATAAGCTGATATAGCGAGTATGATGGCAGTATAGTACTACAGCTCCTCTACCAACTTACCCACTATGCCGTATGCTCAACTAAAATACACCATTTCATTCGACCTGGACACCTGGTAAAGCTGAACTGAAAATGAGTAAGCTCGTCCATTTACCAACTTATCATAGCTCTATAGAAAATGTAGCATCATCTTACTGCAACTCAAAAAAATTAAAATCCAAATGGAGAACAAACCGGGCGTGAAGTTATGACAGAGCTTTGAATGAAGGGGAACGATCCTGGAGGCACATGGACAGGAAATCAGAATTAACTGTGATCACTTAATTAATCCCAATTCCAAACGTTTCGACATTGATTAAGGCTATATTTAGTTCGGGAGACGAAATCACATTGGATATTCGGACATATATTTGAAGTATTAAACATAGGCTTTTGTTACTGACATATATTTGGAGTATTAAATATAGGCTAATAACAAAACAGACTATAAATTTCACCTATAAACTGTGAGACAAATTTATTAAACCTAATTAATCCGGCATTAGCAAATGTTTAGTGTAGCACCACATTGTTAAATCATGGAACAATTAGGCTTTAATACTCCATCTGTAGTTACCACATCTCGTAATTTACACATAATCTGTATAATTAGTTTTTTTTTATATTTAATACTCTATACACGTGTTTAAATATTCGATGTGATATGGTGAAAAGTTTTTGTTTGGGAACCTAAATCATCAAACAACATTAATCGACCTCATTTCAAACGTTGCCAACATTGCTCAAACAACATAGGAGTACACCGTATTAGTCCTGGCAGAAAAAGAACAGCAAACCAAAGAGAGATCGTCATCGATGATGAATACGAGTACAATACAATAAAGTAGCAACGTTTCTGGAACACTCCAGAAGTCACTCTCTCTCGAAGAAAAGATACTGCACCGAAAAATCACCTTCTAGCTCTTCTGAAAGCAAAAGGCACAGCCAAATCCATCGTTGGTGCAGGTGCAGCCAGTGTAGTGCGCGTCACTACGAACTCTAGTGCGCAAGTGGCCTCGCCCAGATAACCACACAGTCACAGCAACAGAAAAAAAATAATAATAATCGCCTCGGCGCGGCGGGCGGAGACGTCGATACCCCCGACGAATCACATCTCTCTCTAAAATTAGAAATTTAATTGAAATTGGAACGATCTAATGGAAAAGTTAAAAATTTATGGCTATACTAGTTACAAAATTATTCTTCAAACTTCTAACTTTTCCATCACGTTAAAACTTTTCTACACACAAACTTTAAACTTTTCCGTCACATCGTTTCTATTTCAACCAACTTTTAATTTTGATGTGAACTAAATATAGCCTATGTGTGTAGAAAAGTTTTGATGTGATAGAAAAGTTAAAAGTTTGAAGAAAAGGCCTTAGATTCCATCACCCTTCCACCTCTTTCCTCTATTAAATCCGCGCCCGCCACTCTCGGCCGTCTCACTCCCACCCACCGCCGCGACACACACTCGCACACCTGAGCCGAGAGGGAGAGGGAGGCGAGTCCGAATCCAACGCCGAGATGAGGCCGTCGCTGCTGAGATCCGCGGCGCAGGCGCTCCGCCGCCGCGACTACTCCTCCTCCTCCGCCGCGGCCGCTGAGCGGAAGGTGGCCATCCTCGGGGCGGCGGGCGGGATCGGCCAGCCGCTCGCGCTCCTCATGAAGCTCAACCCGCTCGTCTCGTCCCTCTCCCTCTACGATATCGCCGGAACCCCCGGCGTCGCCGCCGACGTCTCCCACATCAACTCGCCGGCGCTGGTACGTCTCCACGCGCCCGCGTCGAACGCCTTACTAGCTCGATTTGGATCTAAGCCGTTTTTTATGGTGCTGGGTTTTGGATTCTGCCCCCGCAGGTGAAGGGCTTCGTCGGGGAGGAGCAGCTCGGGGAGGCGTTGGAGGGTTCGGACGTCGTAATCATCCCGGCTGGTGTGCCGAGGAAGCCCGGCATGACCAGGGACGACCTCTTCAACATCAACGCCGGCATTGTTAAGGGCCTCTGCACTGCCATCTCCAAGTACTGCCCCAACGTAAGCACCCTAACTTTGATTTACACTGTGTAGAGTTTAGATATGCAGTGAGATTCATGGATCTGGTTGCAAACCATGCTGATTGTGCTGTTCACGGCTTGGGATTTGCACTTCATTGCCCATCGTGTAGATCTAGCGTTTATTTGTGGTGTCGGATCGTACACTGACATAAAACTGATGATGGAGACTAAAATAGCTGGTTGCCACAAAATTCAGTGAGAATTTAATATGACAAGGACTTGGTGGGGATAGAAATGGACGTTTGCCCCCAAATTCATTGAGATTTACTACTTGGAAGGTGAGGTGCTAGTTGCCTGCCTCAATGTTGTGTGGTGTCTCACTCGAGGAGGCTCGCTCTCACCAGGCCTTGTTTTGCTCCATTTAATCGCATACCGTCGAGAATGAATGAGATGTTAGATTGTGCTCTGTGCATGTCTACTCCAATATATCAGCTGACCATTATGAAGTCTATTGTGCTCACTATATATGAATACAATTGTTAATCTTTTGATTGTATGCTTTTTTAGGCTCTTGTCAATATGATCAGCAACCCTGTCAACTCGACTGTCCCCATCGCAGCGGAGGTGTTCAAGAAGGCTGGTACTTACGATGAGAAGAAACTGTTTGGCGTGACCACGCTTGATGTTGTGCGCGCTAAAACTTTCTATGCTGGAAAGGCTAATGTGCCAGTTACTGGTATGACCTTGATCTTTTACTCTTAATTTTTTAGGACATTGACATTAAATATAGCTGTGGATTTTATGATAAAATTTTATCTCCGCTTTTCTAATCTCTATGATTGCTGTGATCTTCTGCAGAGGTGAATGTCCCTGTGGTTGGTGGCCATGCTGGTATTACTATCCTGCCACTGTTCTCGCAGGTATCATAGCTTACGATCTTGTTTTTTGCAATTTCCTTCCGTGGTTACCCGCTTTGAGCTCAATATACATATACAGAGTGTAAATACTCGATGATGATGATGATAGAACTCGTAGAATAGGTGTTGGAATCATGCAATGTTTTAAGCTTGCTGCAAAAACATGCATTTTTTATTGAATGAAGAGGTTGTGCTTTGTGGATTGGAGTCAATACAGAATGATTATCTTCATTTGACATTTACGAAAACATTATGCAACTGATGTCATGGATTTTCTTTTTAAATCAAAGTGCGTTTATGGCGTGTGGCCTACCTCCTAACGGAGCAATTTTTTGTGTGATGTAGGCAACCCCTGCGAGTAATGCATTGTCGCATGAGGACATTAAGGCTCTGACCAAGAGGACACAAGATGGTGGGACGGAAGTTGTTGAAGCAAAGGCTGGAAAGGGCTCTGCAACATTGTCTATGGCGTAAGTCTTCATACCAACCTTAACCAAGTATATTCTTAGTTTACTAGTTAGTCTGTCAATACTAGTATGCTACTATGCCTATTTGTGATATTCTTGATAAAACATCAGGGAAAAGTTCTCATAATTTGCAACCAACCCATCCCTTGGGTGTTCTTGCCATCCTTTAGATATGCATGCTTCAAAGTACATTGCATCTAGGTTCAATATATTGGCTTCAGAGTATGTACTCTTGGTTCTGTCCATTGGATGTTAGCTGGTTATATTTTTTCCTTTATAAGTCATGTCCACTTGCTTCCAGACTGTCACTGAGTTGTTCTTGCTATTCTTTATAGATCCTATCTATTAGATGTTAGCTGGTATATATTTGCCTATTGCACTATTGCCCGCTGGCTTAAAAAAAACAGCAGTAGCAACATATCAGCAAAATTCAGTACTAACTTCTTGCTGTTCCCATGCCCATTTGATTTTCATTGCAGCAAAGCTTTACTGTCATAACTGGATATATTTGGGCTGCTATGCTGCCAATAAATAATGGAAACCAAAATTTTCCATCCCATGATTATACATTTTTATGACCAGTTGGCATGTCTTTGCTTGTTTTCAGTTCTCGTATGCAAAGCAATTGTACAAACTAATTTACCCATATGAATTTCTCCTTCTGCCTTATAACACTCTGGTATTCCTTTCATGTGAGCACACATGCATTCATATTTTGGAAACATATTTGTGCCCGTCTGTCTCATTGTGCTGGAGTACTATCTGGAACTGGAATGAATAGGCCACTTGGATCCATGTAGATAAACTGTGATTTTATGGCTTTGTAAGTTTGTATACTTCGCCCTGACATACTTCTCCTTTTCCCTAGATATGCTGGTGCGGTATTTGCAGATGCGTGCTTGAAGGGGCTCAATGGAGTTCCTGATGTTGTAGAGTGCTCTTTTGTGCAATCAACAGTAACAGAGCTGCCATTCTTCGCCTCGAAGGTGTTTTTCTTGCTTCTATATGGCATTGTTATGTTGCTACCAGATTTCTGTCACTAGATCTTCACAGCTCTTGCTTTATCTTTCTTTTCCCACACTATTATTTCCGTAAACCATAGTTGAAAAAACCGAACCGGCGATCAAACCGCTCGAGTCCTTGGGTCACCGGTCCAGCGGTTCAACCGCCGGTTCACACGGTTCGAATGTTGAACCGGAAGTGTTATATTGTATGCATATTCTCTCCTTGTCACTTGCGAAAGTTAGCTGGGTGGTGGATGCATGGGGCTTTCAGCCAGCCAACCAGTGTTCGAATCCCCTTTCCACCCCTTTTTCTTGCTATTTTCAATAGTACACATGCACGTGCACAAGGCCTTGACTGGCCCATCAAGGCCCATCCTCTCTTGGCATGACAAACCGGCCGGCTCGGCTCGCTCTGGTTCGGCGGTTCACATGAAAACCGGCCGGTTCGGGCGGTTTCTTCCGGTTCAAATGCAGGGGCGGTCTTTACAGCAAACCGAGCCGTCCAGACCTCTGGTTCCGGTTTTTTCCGGTTCAACCGCTCTGGAGAACCTGAAGGGTGAGCTCAAGTCTTCGATTGAGAAGGGCATCAAGTTTGCTCACGCGAACTAGGCAACCTATGCAGATTCTAACAATTCAAATGTGAACTAGAGGGGGGGACCCTCGAATTTTTGGTTTGACTGTTGTTCTGCCCCGATCTGCTGGGGCACCGAGATGTTGTGCTCCAGAATAAAATCTTGCGGCTTTGATGCCAACCTGAACTCAAAACTTGTACCTGAAACAGCGACTCCGGTGCTATTTTTCACCTTGTACCTGAAACTGCGTACAGTGAACCCAAATCATGACCCGAGTGTCGGTCTTCAGTTTGTTGGGCGATTAGAACACTTGTGTTGGACGTCGTACTGCAAACACTATACACAGCAGTGGACGGGATTGCATCACTGACCTGACTTTGCTGTTCTAGCAGAAATCGAAGTTTGTTAAGGTTCTCATGGAAGTGTAGGCTGTCGAGTCGTTTAAGACGCGGTAGTGTGGAGCATCAGGCACTTAGCCTCGGGCACGGGTACAAGATGGGAGTCGCGCAGTACCATCAGGCGAGCACCGCGCTCGTCATTTCAGCGCATGATTTCGGCGATTCCGCGCAACTGCAAAACAGCACAAGACCACCACTTCCTTGTCTCGTTCACCGTTACAAGGTTGCAGCTCCCGTAGAGACCTGCAGGACAGTGCAACAAATCGAGCGTCCGCTGCTATGTGTATGGCACGCATCAAGAATTGTGATGCACGTTCTCAACAAGCAGCTTTATGCAGCTGTACTTTGTCATTCTAGTACCAGTATTGATGTTCAAGAGCACGTCCTATAATACTCACGGGCATTTGATCCTTCATCGCTGCTATTCTATACTCCTACATGACGATGCATATGCTCAATGCTTCCACTCAAAAAGAAAAAGAAAAAGCATATGCTCAATGCAACTAAATGATCAAACGGATCAGTTTCCCATAACATGTACAGTACTACAAAATCTTGGTTTGCCAGTGCTTGAACAAATAACCCAGTTACTGCTTATCAGTGTAACTCAAACCGATCAGAGCCAAATAGCACGCTTGGACACTTGGAACGATGTGACGGAAATGTTTGAAGTTTATGTGTGTACAAAAGGGCATGTAGCCTAGCGGTTATAGTGACCTGAGTAGTACCCTAAGGTCCTGAGTTCAAATCTCCTATGGAGCGGATTTCAGATTGGGTTATTTACGGGGCTAAGTTCCCTATTTCAATGGCCACATATATCCGGTTGGATGAAGAGGCCGGGTAAAAAATCCCCTTCTCTAAAAAAAAAAGAAAAGTTGAAAGTTTGAAGCGGTGTCAATGTTTGGCAGGACTAACATGAGATGGATAATTAGCTATCCATGGTCAAAATTTCTCAAGAGCAGGAGCACATCCGCAAAAGGTACTGCTGAGGATCTGCATTCGACAGGTTGGGTTCCAGGTGTGAACAATGGATGCTCCTATATTCAACAGCATACTCACCTTAGAATGTAGATACAGCATACTCACCTTATAGTGATCTAAGGTCCAATGGGAAACAGCGTAAAAACAGATGCGGATACCAATGTATTCTGCAGGTCTTACGGTCTTACCTCAATCTAATTTCTTCTGGAAATTTCTCTTTTACAGTATCAGCAGTTGTGACTGGAAAAGGCAATGAAGGAGTTACTGAGCTCAGCACATATATATTGTCTCCAGCCACCTACATAGGTCAGCATGTAATATCATACGGAGTAGTTAGAGAGCATTTCGCTGTTTGGAGGAACAATAGAAAAATTCAGGAAGTCTACAAGAATTAAAGAAAATTAGTACTCCAATTAGATTACAAATAATGTTGCACATGCTTTTCCTTATCCCATATTTTAGCTAGCATCGATGTGTTCCATATATATGAACAGCAAACTTTGAAGGTGTGTCATTTCTGTATTGATAGTTTGAATTACAGATTCTTCACTTGACAAATCATCTCCAGCTTCTCTGAAAAATAAAAGCTTCTGGTTATTCTAGCAATCTGGCAAAGTTGTCACCACAAGGAGAACAATGACTGATGGACTTTAGATCACTATAAATCTAATCCCATGTTACCTTGTAGAGGGTTTATCAGTCTAGCATTCACTACAGGGTAAAAATATCAACTCCCCATGGTTAGCGAAGATCCATCTATTCAGTGAAATTCAGACAAGCACATAGCGATAATAGAGGCACGATGAACAACAAGACGAGACGAACAAATAATATATGCAACGCAGAAACAAACCAAGAACAGACAAAGGCAAGCAGATTAAAGTAGCATAACTACTATTTCTCCACAATACTAACAATGATAGTGTTCCTTATCCACCAAGATAGTCAATAGCCAGGGTAAATACACCACAGTACCAAACTATCCAAATCTGCAACCTACCACAACTACAACTAGCATTAGCAGCGACAAGACGAGACAGGAGGACAGAGGAAAAGCCTAAGCGGAGGTGAACTTGGTGACGGCCTTGGTGCCCTCGGAGACGGCGTGCTTGGCGAGCTCGCCGGGGAGGACGAGGCGGACGGAGGTCTGGATCTCGCGGGAGGTGATGGTGGGCTTCTTGTTGTAGCGGGCGAGCTTGGCGGCCTCGGCGGCGAGCTTCTCGAAGATGTCGTTGATGAAGGAGTTCATGATGGACATGGCCTTGGAGGAGATGCCGATGTCGGGGTGGACCTGCTTGAGCACCTTGAAGATGTAGATCTTGTAGGTCTCCACGCTCTTCTTCCCCTTCTTCCTCCCGGCCTTCTTCCCCTCACCGGCGCCGCCCTTCTCGCCCTTCCCCGCGAATCTTTTGATTGTATGCTTTTTTAGGCTCTTGTCAATATGATCAGCAACCCTGTCAACTCGACTGTCCCCATCGCAGCGGAGGTGTTCAAGAAGGCTGGTACTTACGATGAGAAGAAACTGTTTGGTGTGACCACGCTTGATGTTGTGCGCGCTAAAACTTTCTATGCTGGAAAGGCTAATGTGCCAGTTACTGGTATGACCTTGATCTTTTACTCATAGTTTTAGGGAACACTGACACTAAATTTAGCTGTGGATTTTATGATAAAATTTTATCTCCATTTTTCTAATCTTTGTGATTGCCGTGATCTGCAGAGGTGAATGTCCCTGTGGTTGGTGGCCATGCTGGTATTACTATCCTGCCACTGTTCTCGCAGGTATCATAGCTTACGATCTTGTTTTTTGCAATTTCCTTCCGTGGTTACCCGCTTTGAGCTCAATATACATATACAGAGTGTAAATACTCGATGATGATGATGATAGAACCTCATAGAATAGGTGTTGGAATCCTGCATGTTTTAAGCTTGCTGTATAAACATGCATTTTTTATTCAATGAAGAGGTTGTGCTTTGTGGATTGGAGTCAATACAGAATGGTTATCTTCATTTGACAATCACGAAAACAATATGCAATTGATGTCATGGAATTTTTTCAAAAAATCGAAGTGCATTTATGGCGTGTGGCCTACCTCCTAACGGAGTAATTTTTTGTGTGATGTAGGCAACCCCTACAAGTAATGCATTGTCGCATGAGGACATTAAGGCTCTGACCAAGAGGACACAAGATGGTGGGACGGAAGTTGTTGAAGCAAAGGCTGGAAAGGGTTCTGCAACATTGTCTATGGCGTAAGTCTTCATATCAACCTTAACCAAGTATATCCTTAGTTTACTAGTTAGTCTGTCAATATTAGTATGCTACTATGCCTATTTGTGATATTCTTGATAAAACATCAGGAAAAAGTTCTCATAATTTGCAACCAACCGATCCCTTGGATGTTCTTGCCATCCTTTAGATATGCATGCTTCAAAGTACATTGCCTCTAGGTTCAACATATTGGCTTCAGAGTACATATATGCTTGGTTCTGTCCATTGGATGTTGGCTGGTTATATATTTTCCTTTAAAAGTCCTGTCCACTTGCTTCCAGACTGTCGCGGAGTTGTTTTTTCTATTCTTTATAGATCCTACTCCATCTATGAGATGTTAGTTGGTATATATTTGCCTATTGCACTATTGCCCGCTGGCTTTAAAAAAAAAAGTAGCAACATACCAGCAAAATTCAGTTCTAACTTCTTGCTGTTCCCATGCCCATTTGATTTTCATTGCAGCAAAGCTTTACTGTCATAATTGGATATATTTAGGTTGCAATGCTGCCAATAATAGATGGAAACCAAAATTTTTCCATCCCATGATTATACATTTTTATAAACAGTAGGCATATCTGAGCTTGTTTTCAGTTCTTGTATGCAAAGCAATTGTACAAACTAATTTATCCAAATGAATTTCCCCTTCTGCCTTATAACTCTCTGTTATTGCTTTCATGTGAGCACACATGCATTCAAATTTTGGAAACATATTTGTGCTCATTTGGCTCATTGTGCTGGAGTACTATCTGGAACTGGAATGAATAGGCCACTTGGATCCATGTAGATAAACTGTGATTTTATGGCTTTGTAAGTTTGTATACTTCGCCCTGACATACTTCTCCTTTTCCCTAGATATGCTGGTGCGGTATTTGCAGATGCGTGCTTGAAGGGGCTCAATGGAGTTCCTGATGTTGTAGAGTGCTCTTTTGTGCAATCAACAGTAACAGAGCTGCCATTCTTCGCCTCAAAGGTGTTTTTCTTGCTTCTTTATGGCATTGTTATGTTGCTACCAGATTTCTATCACTAGATCTTCACAGCTCTTGCTTTTTCTTTCTTTTCCCACACTATTATTTCCGTAAACAGGTTATGGATGCAACATACAATGTGTTATAGACAGTTCTACTATATGTCTTATCACATTTATTGACTGAAGTATTGAACTATTGCAGCTTGTGTTCATTTGTTAATAGCAGCTGTTGTATGGTCATAGTTTGAAGATTTGAATGGAATAGTTTGTAGTAGCAATAGATATGTTTACCACCAGGGACTAAGCTTTTACAATATTTGTTGTGTTCCGCTGCCTTTTCAGTTAGTTGCAAGTTGCAACAGATCATCTCTTATCTTCTGGTTGGATCAAAATAGTTTTTAAGACACCTTTTTATTTAAATCTGCTGTTCTATCGTTGTACTGTTGTCTTGGCTGTGGTTTGAACACTGTTTCGTTGTATCCTTCAGGTAAGGCTTGGCAAGAATGGAGTGGAGGAAGTACTTGGGCTGGGCCAGCTTTCCGAGTTTGAGAAGGAGGGTCTGGAGAACCTGAAGGGTGAGCTCAAGTCTTCGATTGAGAAGGGCATCAAGTTTGCTCACGCGAACTAGGCAACCTATGCAGATTCTAACAATTCAAATGTGAACTAGAGGGGGGGACCCTCGAATTTTTGGTTTGACTGTTGTTCTGCCCCGATCTGCTGGGGCACCGAGATGTTGTGCTCCAGAATAAAATCTTGCGGCTTTGATGCCAACCTGAACTCAAAACTTGTACCTGAAACAGCGACTCCGGTGCTATTTTTCACCTTGTACCTGAAACTGCGTACAGTGAACCCAAATCATGACCCGAGTGTCGGTCTTCAGTTTGTTGGGCGATTAGAACACTTGTGTTGGACGTCGTACTGCAAACACTATACACAGCAGTGGACGGGATTGCATCACTGACCTGACTTTGCTGTTCTAGCAGAAATATAAGTTTGTTAAGGTTCTCATGGAAGTGTAGGCTGTCGAGTCGTTTAAGACGCGGTAGTGTGGAGCATCAGGCACTTAGCCTCGGGCACGGGTACAAGATGGGAGTCGCGCAGTACCATCAGGCGAGCACCGCGCTCGTCATTTCAGCGCATGACTTCGGCGATTCCGCGCAACTGCAAAACAGCACAAGACCACCACTTCCTTGTCTCGTTCACCGTTACAAGGTTGCTGCTCCTGTAGAGACCTGCAGGACAGTGCAACAAATCGAGCGTCCGCTGCTATGTGTATGGCACGCATCAAGAATTGTGATGCACGTTCTCAACAAGCAGCTTTATGCAGCTGTACTTTGTCATTCTAGTACCAGTATTGATGTTCAAGAGCACGTCCTATAATACTCACGGGCATTTGATCCTTCATCGCTGCTATTCTATACTCCTACATGACGATGCATATGCTCAATGCTTCCACTCAAAAAGAAAAAGAAAAAGCATATGCTCAATGCAACTAAATGATCAAACGGATCAGTTTCCCATAACATGTACAGTACTACAAAATCTTGGTTTGCCAGTGCTTGAACAAATAACCCAGTTACTGCTTATCAGTGTAACTCAAACCGATCAGAGCCAAATAGCACGCTTGGACACTTGGAACGATGTGACGGAAATGTTTGAAGTTTATGTGTGTACAAAAGGGCATGTAGCCTAGCGGTTATAGTGACCTGAGTAGTACCCTAAGGTCCTGAGTTCAAATCTCCTATGGAGCGGATTTCAGATTGGGTTATTTACGGGGCTAAGTTCCCTATTTCAATGGCCACATATATCCGGTTGGATGAAGAGGCCGGGTAAAAAATCCCCTTCTCTAAAAAAAAAAGAAAAGTTGAAAGTTTGAAGCGGTGTCAATGTTTGGCAGGACTAACATGAGATGGATAATTAGCTATCCATGGTCAAAATTTCTCAAGAGCAGGAGCACATCCGCAAAAGGTACTGCTGAGGATCTGCATTCGACAGGTTGGGTTCCAGGTGTGAACAATGGATGCTCCTATATTCAACAGCATACTCACCTTAGAATGTAGATACAGCATACTCACCTTATAGTGATCTAAGGTCCAATGGGAAACAGCGTAAAAACAGATGCGGATACCAATGTATTCTGCAGGTCTTACGGTCTTACCTCAATCTAATTTCTTCTGGAAATTTCTCTTTTACAGTATCAGCAGTTGTGACTGGAAAAGGCAATGAAGGAGTTACTGAGCTCAGCACATATATATTGTCTCCAGCCACCTACATAGGTCAGCATGTAATATCATACGGAGTAGTTAGAGAGCATTTTGCTGTTTGGAGAACAATAGAAAAATTCAGGAAGTCTACAACAATTAAAGAAAATAAGTAGTACTGCAATTAGATTACAATTAATGTTGCTCATGCTTTTCCTTATCCCATATTTTAGCTAGCATCGATGTGTTCCATATATATGAACAGCAAACTTTGAAGGTGTGTCATTTCTGTATTGATAGTTTGAATTACAGATTCTTCACTTGACATATCATCTCCAGCTTCTCTGAAAAATAAAAGCTTCTGGATATTGTAGCAATCTGGCAAAGTTGTCACCTACACAAGGAGCACAATGACTGATGAACCTTAGATCACTATAAATCTAATCCCATGTTACCTTGTAGATGGTTTATCAGTCTAGCATTCACTACAGGGTAAAAATATCAACTCCCCATGGTTAGCGAAGATCCATCTATTCAGTGAAATTCAGACAAGCACATAGCGATAATAGAGGCACGATGAACAACAAGACGAGACGAACAAATAATATATGCAACGCAGAAACAAACCAAGAACAGACAAAGGCAAGCAGATTAAAGTAGCATAACTACTATTTCTCCACAATACTAACAATGATAGTGTTCCTTATCCACCAAGATAGTCAATAGCCAGGGTAAATACACCACAGTACCAAACTATCCAAATCTGCAACCTACCACAACTACAACTAGCATTAGCAGCGACAAGACGAGACAGGAGGACAGAGGAAAAGCCTAAGCGGAGGTGAACTTGGTGACGGCCTTGGTGCCCTCGGAGACGGCGTGCTTGGCGAGCTCGCCGGGGAGGACGAGGCGGACGGAGGTCTGGATCTCGCGGGAGGTGATGGTGGGCTTCTTGTTGTAGCGGGCGAGCTTGGCGGCCTCGGCGGCGAGCTTCTCGAAGATGTCGTTGATGAAGGAGTTCATGATGGACATGGCCTTGGAGGAGATGCCGATGTCGGGGTGGACCTGCTTGAGAACCTTGAAGATGTATATCTTGTAGGTCTCCACGCTCTTCTTCCCCTTCTTCCTCCCGGCCTTCTTCCCCTCACCGGCGCCGCCCTTCTCGCCCTTCCCCGCGGGGAGCCGCTTCTCCGCCTTGGGCTTCTTCCCGGCTTCTTTCCCGCGCCGGCGCTTCGTCAGGGCCGCGGGCTTCCTCTCGGCGGGTGTTTCGCCTCGCCGGCTTTGTTCCGCCCTTTGGGGCGCGCATGCGATGGCTGCTTCTCTTCTTCCTTGGATTTCGCTGGTGGTGAGCTTGATTTTGTTTTATGTTGGGAAGACGAAGAGGACAGATTTTATATGTTGACTAGCAGGCTGGTGTGGCGCTGATGGTGGAGACGCTTACCAACGCGGATCGGTGGACGTGGAGGGAAAACCCGGGTGGGACCTCCGGGTGCTGTTTCGGTGGACGGTCGCGATGCGTTCCCGTGCGGGCGGTGACGTGGCGAAATTTGTAGGCGGGAGAGTCATCTGTATTACTGTGGTTGGTTTTCTTGGCGCGGGATTTGGTTGCTGTTTCTGGGTGGTGGGGCCTTTCAATTAGTTTTTGGGCTTTTGCACGGAGCACCACTTCCATTTTATAAAGCACCCATTTATGCATTTATATGTGACTATTGCTCCTGTCTTCTCTCAATATAAGCATGTTTCTAGGTATTAGTCAAGGATTTTGTGGATCAATATTTTGAATTGTGGATTTGTGCCTAGATGCATTTCCCAAGATCGGATTTGGTGTAGAAATGTGTGGTTTTGTGTATTAAAATGGTTGGACACATACATAGCAGAGACGGTACCATTGAAGCTAGTTCAACCGAAAGACCCTGTGAATCTTCCATTTGAGTTTCGAAATTTATAATTTATAGTTTTTAAATCTCACGACACACAGTCGAGTGAAATCATAGCATGTCGGATGTCATCATCTTCTACGCTGTTGCTTGGAGAGCATTCGCTGTAAACAATTTTCATTACAGTGATACTAGTGTCATCCAAGAAAAATATTCAATATTCCTAGAAGAACATTTCCTCCCCGTTCTTTTCTCCTTGCCTCTTCAGATCATGGATATTGGTAGAATAGGGTGGGGACTATGTAGGCAGACAAGTTTTGTCCTTATTGCATTTCTTTAAATGGGTACCACTGACATTGTGGGTCCAATTGGTAGTTTCTATTTTCTCTATTCTAGTGTTACGTAGATGTATCGTAAGGGTCACATAGGATGAAAGACCGAGTTAACAAGTAATAGGACACCAGTCGAAACCAGTTTCTTATATTGTTGAGGGCTCGATTTACAATGGTTCTAGGTAGTTGGAAGACACTTTCGACATCTTGCGTTTTGGCGGGATTGAGGAACACAGTTGAGACGCTTATTAAGGGTAGTGGTTTTCAATCTGGAATGAAGGATGAATATTGAAACTAAAGATTAAGTGTTTCACAAAAACGTGCTGTGGTAATAACGAACGAGTGATTGGATTAAGTTTTAATATATTACAACATAAAAAATGGGATTAGTCCTGTATGATTATATATGAGTTTCCGCGACGAAACACACCGTTAGGCAGACATTTAGCTGTAGATTTTCTCACAGTACAGAAAGGCATATATAAATCAGGCATAGTAGAGGCCATGTTGCACTATAGTCAGTCTCAGTGACCGGGACATAATCGTTGTATCATCAAGATTACAAAGACAAAAATATTTTCATTTTTTCAACAGGCTCGCTCCATGGCTCGGAGGAGGACATGCATTGCTTCTTGCCAAGCAATCTTGACCCATACCTGGCCCAAAGGCTTCATTAATATATTCACAACTCAAAGTGCCCAACTAAGATTTCAAAAAAAAAAAAAAAGAAGTCCCAACTAAGCAGCTCTCTCGAGACTTGGTCGTTGAGACCCCATTTAATATCACGTAGATCGTCAAGCTGGGGTACTTTAGCTAGTGGGACACGGTGGATGCACGTTTGACATGTGAGCGGCATGTGCGACTTGGGTTTCAATGGTAGTTGGAGACGGAGCGCTAGATGCGGGGCAGGTGACGTTCAACTTATTCCGTTGAAACGGATCCCGTTGTCTAGACGTTCTCTTTCGTAGGTAGGATTGTTGTGTTTTTTTTTTGACGGAGGTAATCCTGATCCTGTCCAATGTTGGATGTGTGGTCGTTTCAGTGGTCAGAACCAGTTGGGAATGGTAGCTCTTCCACTGTCTTTATCCTTGTACCCGTAGTGAGATCTCATAACTCCTCTGAATAAGTAAAACCCCGTATGGATAATATCAACCTGCTGTTGGATGTTGTTCCATTGATTATCAATATCTGTTGGAGCATTGATTTCGCGTGATTTTATTTGACCCATGCTGCACGCTACGCTTGAGAGCGGATGTGGATAGGTAGTTAAGCGATGTTTCATTCGCCTTTGAGAGGGAAAGGCATTTATTTTTGCTGAGCTGTCTAGTATATCTACAATCACAAGAAGAGAACATGAGCAAAGAAATTGGTCAGAATTTCGTGGCCACAAGCAACTAAAGCTTGCACGCAATCAAGATGACAAAACTCACCTGACCATGTACGCACCAAGTGCTGGCCATGGCCAATTGCCTAGTTGCTAGCTGGGAATATGCTTGGAATTACTTCGGTTTTGCTACTCTACTGAACCAGAGGAACTGCAAGTTAAGTTCATCAATAAAGATAATACTAATAAAAGGACACATGATTGCAACCATCTGCCAACCACAAAATCAAAGTCTAGGTGTGCTCGTCCTGCATCACAACCTATGAGCGACGACAAGAATCAAACCGACTATATTCCTTGACGAGAACAGCAGTAGCCATCGACGACTATTTGCATTGGTTAATTTACAAATTAAAATTCAGGTGTGCAATCCCTGTTAGTGTTTATCCACGATGACAGTGGTCATAAACTGAAAAACCAGTGATCTTGCGAGGGAACACGCGTAATTCTTACCAGTATTTTGGCAAACGGTAGTACGATAATATCGCTTGTTAGATGAGAAAGAGCCAGAGCGTCACGCCAGCTAGCTACAGCCGGCGTGTGACGTGTTGAATTGGAGTCACATCTGCTTTCCGGGTCAGTTTCTGTGCAAACCGGGTAGAGACCCGGATGCCAGGACAACCAAAAAATGCGAATGATCAGGTTTAATTAGAGTTATTTGATATTATTTCAGCATGATGTTGCGGTTATGTTACGACAGATGTTAACTATATTTTTATGATTCGACTCTGTTCTTATATGAGGATATATTGTCTTGCATCAGTGCCTGCCTGCCTTACGAAGCTGGTTCGTCGATGGCACATCGTCTTATTCGGGCGATCTATTAATACTATCGGTCAGTCTCATTGTCAGTCAACCCTTACTCATATTTCACCTATTGGCAAACTGATATATTATAAATAGTTAGACAACATGCTATAAAATATAAGTTTTTCCTTTATAATACTATTTAACTAGTCCTTATACAGCCTAAAGGCTATAGTTATAATTTCTAGTACTTTTTGGAACGCAAAATATTTTTCGAGGGCTTTTTGAGATCAAACATGTGGGAAATGGAGTGTCCACATAACATTTTTGATTTTACTAATTTTGGAGGCCGAATGTAATGTCATATTAGTTTAAGAGTTTCTGTTTAAAGCATAAATATTGAGCCGCCCGGTTTTGGATTTTAAATACGGGTATTGACTGTTTAGGTTTATTAAAAAAATTTAATATTATTTCTTTTTTTCCTTATTTTAGATTTCTTTTTAATAAGTGAAGGGATGATACGTTTTATGATTCTAATAAGTTTTATGGTTATTTCCAAAAGTTTGTGTGATATCAGACAAAATTTGTAAATTCATCACCATCTTGACAGGGTTCAAAACTATTTTGCACGAGAAAGGAAGAATGAATTTAAAATACAGTTCATTAGTTAGTTCCTAAGTTAATCAATTAATGGTTATTCTGAATCGATAATACAAGGCCACCGTCCCCCCGATTCGCAATTGCAACTTTCGAAATTGAGCCATATATAATAAATATCACAACACAACGCGCAATGACAGATTGCATACCGAACAATAGACAAGATTTAGAATCTTTTGCCTATTAGAAATGCCTCAAAAAAAAAACCCAACGTAGCTTAGCAAGCAACAAATCCAGCCGGCCATTGTTATCCAAATTCGTGCCGTGGTGGGAGCGGATCAGGCGCAAAGCGCTGGATTTTGGGCCAGTCTGAGCTCACTTATCAGGGAGGCAGGACTCGTGGATAATCTTGTGATCTCTCCGACCCCGCTTCGACCTTCGTCCTCCGCTCTCTATTCCTTCCTCCTCATATGGCGACGCTACAACCATATATGTGGCAGAGACCTGTGACGACTCTTCAACCGGGAGATGGCGCTCGCACACGCACGCCGGCAGGCATGTGCTGGTGTACTGAGACCACCACGGCGTACGCTCCACCTCGCCGCGTAGCTTGGTAAGCTTGCGATTCACGCCGACCTCCCCGCCGTTATACGCTCAGTGCTCTCTAGTCACGAAAAAAAGTAAAAATAGTGAGAACCAAGCTATTCGTCTATACTGCCACACGTCGGGGTCACCACAGAGACAGGGAAGGGGTTTACTGCCTTGCTGCCGAGCCTTGATCCGTTCTTTTCGCATTCTTGACCGCCAGGACTGTTTGATCGAAAGGAGACTACAAAAACTGAAGAATGGGAGTTAGCGCTCACGTACGGGCTTGATTGGACGACCCGGCAACGAGGGTCGTCCGCGTGGCAGTTTGGGCACCCGGCCGCCCCGAATGCGTGGGCTGGAGGGTACTGGTCGATTTGGGGTGGTCTGTCGGGGCCCCGGGCGTGGCCGGTTGGCAGGGGTGCCTAGGGTTGGGGGCTTGCAACGACTTCGGACGTTCACGCCGGTGCCCGCCGGCAGAGAACTCAGACGCTGGTTGTCTGAGTGCGCGCACGCCGCGCGCCGCGAACCCGCACGCCATCGCATGCACCTCGAGGCTTTACCTTGTCCTGACCTGTTATTCACGCCATCATCCTCTTGCATGCAAGAATCCTTTTTCGCCATTGCTCACATCATGGGCTCAATACTCTCTGTTTATCAAAAGAATTTTTTAATCTTAATCTCTCTTAAATTATGGCTCCACTCGGCGCTCAATCACAACTGAGACTAACCTGATTTGTGCCCACTAAATTGCGTTTACAATTAGAAATATGCTGTAGAACAATATCTAACGCACCTCTACCACATGGCATTTTATATCTTTTGACTAAAAAACAGTATTCAGTTTTTTTAGGTTTATTTATATTGATTTTTTTAACTTTTTTTTCTTTAATAGCTGCATTAATGATGTCTCTTGATATATAATGTTGTTCCTAACCATATCTTATTATATATAACCTCACTACCCCCAGAGTGAGGACCAGTATGTTAACGAATCTCGATGTGGTTACTAGCCTAAACCTCGCTCCTCTCGCCAATGTTAACATTTTTAATTTGGAACTAATATTTCGGTACTGATTAGTGCTTCTATTATTGGAGAGAGTTTCAGAGAATGGAAATGTGGGGCAGAGAGGTATTTCTATATTGTGCCCAACAGTGGATTTTTGATATATATGGAGACGCGGTCACACACTAAAAAATTTACTAAATTTTTTCTGTTCCGTATTGTGCAAACATAAGATAACTGCCCAGGCATCCCAATAATAATTTTGCGTGAAACTCTCTATTATATAACTGTGTGTCGGAGGCTTATATTTTGTCTCTTTTATTTTTATGCGTATCGCTCTCACTCTCTCTCTCTATATAAAAAATATTTTTTTTTCCTCCCCGTGTGT